>CAJNDS010000001.1:2092524-2630024 GCA_905221605.1 Symbiodinium natans
TTAAGGACTTTGGCATTGTTAGGATCGTCTTTAGCGTGAACCCTCAAACAGGGGCTCAAAGTGAATATTTGTGTAGGCCATTCTTCTGGACGGTTTTGGGTCTACTTGGAGGGTCTAGCTGCAGGCACGTCTCTCATTCTTGATGTCGCGGTGGATGATGCACAGGCTGTGCATGTACTTGACCCCGGCGACGGCCTTTTCACTCATGGTCGTTGCTGCAGAACATTGGGGCACCGTCGTGCTACATACATACATACATACATACATACATGCATGCATGCATACACACACACATATATATATACACACATATACACATACGTGTATATATATACACATGTGTATATATATATACATACATATACATATACATATATATATATATATAGACAAGAGAGGGTTTAGGTTTTAGGGTTTCTACAATGGCCCTGAAATCCCTATGCAAAATATTCCTGAATATGAATCCTCTTAAACCCAATAAGGGAAAAATGAAAAATATATACCAGGGGCCTACCTAGGCTACTGCCCCAAAAAGGCGGACAGAAGCTTAGAGCAAGCTTTTGTACCCCCCACAAGACTTGGAGTTTCAGGGAACTAATAACTGCAGTTATAACCCAGTTATAAGCTCCCGTGTATCCTTGGGCTAAGACGCACCCATGAAGCTGCAAGACGAAGCCTCCGCCCCCATTCCCGCATTTTTGAACTCACAGCCTTCAGTTCTGCCTTTAACCTCAAAATAGGCCTGGCCTACGAACTCCCGAACCATACATAAGAACATGTTGGTCACTTCTCTGAAGTACGGTCGCTTTTAAAGTCACTATTGTATGGCGGCCCCAAATTTTTAGGGTACCAACAAGGGGTCAGCATTTTGAGGACTGACCACATAATCGCCATGACATGAGCCCTTTAACCCTCAAAAACTCCCAGCGCTTCTACCGTCAGTTGCCGAAGGCACGCGCCTGCACAAACCATTGCACTGTCTGCTCCTGCGGGCGAGTTTTATGGCTAGATTTCTACTACTATTTTTCTTAAGAACCACCTCCAAAAAAAAGAAGATCATAATCCCTGAGCCCTGTCTTGCCGTTGTAAGGAAGAGTGGCCGGGGTGCTGAAGCAAATAGTAGTCCATGAGGTTGATTGGATTAGATGCGCAGTTTTGGGATTACAGACGGAAGCTGGGATGCTTGGGGCTCAAGGCTGTTGATGGGGTCAGAGTCGCTCCCCCTTGTCAAAAGTTCCACTTTTTTTAAGAACCTCGGTCGGCACTTGATGGGCAATCATTGCCGCAATCTCTTTACCGGAAAACTCCCAGCCCTGAACCCTAAACCCTAAACCCTAAACCCTAAACCCTAAACCCTAAACCCTAAACCCTAAACCCTAAACCCTAAACCCTAAACCCTAAACCCTAAACCCTAAACCCTAAACCCTAAACCCTAAACCCCTTGTCAAGCTCCGACCGAGCACCCCACGCAGGAGTCGAAGCTCGGAATCCCCAGCCCATTTGTTAACACCCGAACAAAAGCCCTGAAACATCCCAAGCCCTAACCCTAGATGTTGCTGTGTAAGGTTTAGGGTTTAGGGTTTAGGGCTTAGGGTTTAGGGTTTAGGGTTTAGGGTTTAGGGTTTAGGGTTCAGGGTTTAGGGTTTAGGGTTAGGGGTAGGGCAAAATGGGCCCCCCCTTTCACGTCAGCTCTTCCTGGCCATTACGAGGGGGTGCCTGCAGGTTGGAGAGTCTTGGAGGCATCCTCACTCAAGGGACTAAAGGAGGGACCCTTACAAGGGAACTTAGGGTTTAGGGTTCAGGGTTCAGGGTTTACTTTAGGGGTTATTTGGGGCCCACTTAGTAGATAGGGACTATTTTTAAGACATCTTCACTGAAAGACAAGCTTTGGGCCTTGTAAAATTCATCTGGGGCGCCCTTTCACGTCATTTGAAGCTCACAATTGTTTTTGCCTGTGGACGTTGTGCAGAGACCCAAGCTCAAGAGTCCCCTAAGCCCTAAACACTAAACCCTAAATCCTAACCCCCCCCAACCCCTAAACCCTGAACCCTGAACCCTAAACCCTAAACCCTAAACCCTAAACCCTAAACCCTAAACCCTAAACCCTGCAAAGCTTGTGGGCTCCTCTGGGAGTGAAGGCTTCGACGCCCGCCGCGCAGCGTCCACACGAAGCAGCCTGAGAACGACGCTCGGGTTGGGGACCAGATGAACCCTAAAATTGGTTTAGGGTTTAGGGTTTAGGGTTTAGGGTTTAGGGTTTAGGGTTAGGGTTTAGGGTTTAGGGTTTAGGGTTTAGGGTTTAGGGTTTAGGGTTTAGGGTTTAGGGTTTAGGGTTTAGGGTTTAGGGTTTAGGGTTTAGGGTTTAGGGTTTAGGGTTTAGGGTTTAGGGTTTAGGGTTTAGGGTTTAGGGTTTAGGGTTTAGGGTTTAGGGTTTAGGGTTTAGGGTTTAGGGTTTAGGGTTTAGGGTTTAGGGTTTAGGGTTTAGGGTTTAGGGTTTAGGGTTTAGAGTTTAGGGTTTAGGGTTTAGGGTTGAGGGGTCATATTGTAACCCCCCCACCCACTCCAATTCTATTTCTGCGGGCTTCGTGAACTTGAAGGGCTTGAGGAGTTTCGAACTTTTGGGGGGGCATTTGGCTGTAAGGTCTGCTAGTTTGGCCAAAGGATGCCTAAGTTGTGCTTGGCCGGCCCCTTAACCCTAAACGCTCTAAACCCTCAACCCTCGGGACCCTAAACCCTCGGAACCCCCCTGAACCCTGAACCTGAACCCTAAACCCTAAACCCTAAACCCTAAGCCCTAAACCCTAAACCCTAAACCCCAAACCCTAAACCCTAAACCCCAAACCCCAAACTCCAACCCATGCAGGCCAATTTTCGCGCCAAGCCTGTGAGCTGCTGCCCAAGCAGCAAATCTCCGGCAGGCGCAAAGTCCATGACGATGCAGAGAAGGTCCTCTTACACCCTAAACCCTAAACCCTAAACCCTAAACCCTAAACCCTAACCTTGAACCCTACACCCTAGCTGGGATCCCCAGAAGCATGGGTGGGCTTCTATACTCCCCATTCCAACCATCCTGTTTGTTTTTTTAATGCAATCCTTTGGTAAAACAAATACAACTTGGGACGTAGTTCCCCCGTGTATTAACAGTCCTTAAGGGGTAAGGGGAATTATAGTCGAGGTAAGGCCGGTTAGTATAAGGGGGAACATCCCAAACACAACACATCGACACATAATCCCTAAGCATACCACAGCCATCGGCTTGTAGGGCGTATGATTCGAAAGGCCCCACAACATGTGCGTCCTTAAGGCGAAAGAGGAAGAAATCACTGCCATCCCCCAAACCCTGACTGTCAACAAAACCCTCGGCCAAAAATCCTGAAACCCGAACGCCCTAAACCGCAAGGCCCAAACCCCTAAACCCCTAAACCCTAAACCCTGCCTAAACCCAAACAGGGGAAGGAAACAGGGGCCTTCTCGATGAAGCTGTCCCGGAATCGGATGATGTGCGGATGCCTGGGCACTGTCGAGCTTCTTCTCTGTACAGGGCAGGTCACTTGTGTCTTTGAACCCTGCAACCCGAAGCCCTAAACGCTATAAACCCTACACCAAAACAATAACAAAAAGAACCAGCACCCCCCCCCCCCCCCCCCCCCCCCCCCCCCCCCCCCCTTCCCTTGGCCCCCAAACCAAACCATAGAACCATAGAACCCCTAGACCCCGAGGCCTGCAGCCGAGTAGCTTAAGGCACAGCAAACCATCGAACCACGGAACCCCGAGACCCACAGCCAAGTAGCCTAAGGCACACCAAGCCATAGAACCATGGAACCCCGAGACACCAAGCCATAGAACCACAGAACCCCGAGACCCTGAGGTTTAGGGTTTAGGGTTTAGGAAATAAAAGGTTTGGGGTTTGGGGTTTAGGGTTTAGGGTTTAGGGTTTCGGGTTTAGGGTTTAGGGCTTCGGGCTTAGGGTGCCTGCAGCCCAGTAGCCTGAGGCACTTCATCACAGCCACCTCCTGGTGCACCGAGTGGGAAGGCTTCGCGCGCTGGACCTCCACCGCCTGCTCACTGCAAGGATCTTTGAGTTAGAGGTCTGGTTTAGGGTTTAGGGTTTAGGGTTTAGGGTTTAGGGTTTAGGGTTTAGGGTTTAGGGTTTAGGGTTTAGGGTTTAGGGTTTAGGGTTTAGGGTTTAGGGTTTAGGTTTAGGGTTTAGGGTGTGGGGTTCAGGGTTTTAGTGTTTTTAGGGTTTAGGGTTTTGGGGTTTCAAGGTTTAGGGACATACTAAACTCATCGACTGCGCGCGATGCTTAATGATGAAACCCCTTCCTCCACTCAAAGACATCATGACGGTCCTTTTGACGCAAGAAGACGTCGACGTTAAGGTCACGCTGCAATCTCCTTGCCCTCTGCAAACAGCGCGGGACTATCACTGCAACGATGGCGCCCCTTCCCGCCCCCATGCCTAAACCCTATATAGGGTTTAGGGTTTAGGGCTCAGGCTCCCCAATCTCCCGACTTCCTAAGCCCTAAGCCCTAAACCCTAAACCCTAAACCCTAAACCCTCAACCCTAAACCCTAAACCCCTAAACCCTTAAACCCTAAGCCGACAAGTGCCCCAAAACCCTTCAAAACTCGTAGCCCAGCGACCCCTGCACTTTCTTGCTGCGGGGCCTTGATCACTCGCTGCAGCTGCTCCCCATCGCGAGCCAGAAATACAGCTCCAAAGCTACCTCCAGCGTCGGTGTTAGGGTTCCCTAAGGAATTCTAACCCTAAACCCTAAACCCTAAACCCTAAACCCTAAACCCTAAACCCTAAACCCTAAACCCTAAACCCTAAACCCTAAACCCTAAACCCCAAACCCCAAACCCCAAACCCCAAACCCCAAACCCCAAACCCTACCCCTACATCCTAACCCTAAGGGTTCCGGATTCCGAGGGGGGAGGGCGTGGACCGGTCTCTGGTCGGCAGGGATTCGGGGCTATTTGTTGCCGACATTGTTGGGGTAGGGTTTAGGGTTTAGGGTTTAGGGTTTAGGGTTTAGGGTTTAGGGTTTAGGGTTTAGGGTTTAGGGTTTAGGGTTTAGGGCTTAGGGCTTAGGGTTTAGGGTTTGGGGTTTAGGGTTTAGGGTTTAGGGTTTAGGGTTTAGGGTTTAGGGTTTAGGGTTTAGGGTTTACGGATTCGGGTTTCGGGTTTAGGGTTTAGGGTTTAGGGTTTGTGGAGCGAAACCTAGCTCAGAAAACATGATTTTTATGCGCACAAAATCATGTCTGTAACGGAGCCTCCCTGGACCCTAAACCCTTAACACTACCTGGGACCCTATTTACCTACAGTTTTAAGGGTTATACCTACTAAATAAGGGGTACCTATTACTAATCTGCAGGTAAATAGGCTCCCACATGAACCCTAAACCCTAAACCCTTAACCCTTCTCTCCTCAACCGTGAACCCTCAACCGGCTGTTTGCGGGGTGCAGTAACACACATCCTAATCCCTGCGAAGCCGATACATGCTATCTCGCCTGGCTTCTCAGGGTTTAGGGTTTAGGGTTTTCGGGTTTTCGGGTTTTAGGGTTTTAGGGTTTAGGGTTTAGGGTTTAGGGTTCAAGGTCTAGGGTTTAGGGTTTTCGGGCGAAAGGGTTTTAGGGTTCAAGGTTTAGGGTTTAAGGGAACTATCTAGGAGCTCTGTACACCCCATCACCCTTCAACCCTGGAGCCCTCTATTTCAAACGTACACCCCTAAGACTAAAAAAACTCTGAACCCGAAAACCCTAAAACCCTAAAACCCTAAAACCCTAGAACCCTAAAACCCTAAAACCCTAAAAACCCTTAGACCCTAAAACCCTAAAACCCCTAAAACCCTACAACCCCCTAAACCCTAAAACCCTTCGAAGCCCCAAAGCAATAAGACCCTAAAACCCCTAAAACCCCTAAAACCCCTGAAACCCCTAAAACCCCGAAAACCCCTAAAACCCCTAAACCCCCAAAACCCCTAAAGCCCAAACCTTAAAACCTAAAACCCTAAACCCTTAACCCTAAAACCCTACACAACAAACCCTAAAAACCTGATGCCCAAACCTGAAAACCTAAAACCCCTAAACCCTAAACCTGAAACCATAAATCCCTAAAACCTAAAACCCTGAACCCTAAGCCTAAAACCCTAAACCCCAAGAGCCAAACCCTAAACCCTAAACCCTAAACCCCCAACCCCCTAAACCCTTAATGGGCGGCCGCAGCGCCTCGCCCGATGACCTTCTCCACGCGGTAGCCGCGCGCACGCCCCAAGAGGAGCTCCTCCCGCAGGTTTAGGGTTTAGGGTTTAGGGTTTGGGGTTTAGGGTTTAGGGTTTAGGGTCTAGGGTCTAGGGTCTAGGGTTCAGGGTTTAGGGTTTAAGGTTTAGGGTTTAGTTAGGGTTTAGGCGCCGTTTGGGCCCACAACTTTAAAGGGCTTTAGGGTTTCAGGATTTAGCGTCTAGGGTTTAAGGTTTTAGGGCTTAAGGGTCTTAGGGTTTCAGGGTTTCAAGGGTTTTAGGGGTTGTAGGGTTTCACGGCTTTAATGTTCTAGGGTTTTAGGGTGTTAGGGTTTTAGGGGTTTAGGGTTTTAAGGTTTTTGGGTTGCAGGGCTTAGGGGCTTTGAGGGTTTTGGGGTTTAGGGTCGTTGAGGGTCCCTAAGAACCCAAAACGTAGGGCTTGGGGTCGGGTGGGGGCTTAAAGTTCAGGAAGGAACCCCTTGTTCAGGGTTAAGTAGCGGTTAGGGTTAGTATGCCCTAAACCCTAAACCCTAAACCCTAAACCGTAAACCCTAAACCCTAAACCCTAAACCCTAAACCCTAGACCCTAAACCCTAAACCCTAAACCCTAAACCCAAACCCTAAACCCTAAACCCTGTGTCGGACCACCTGGGTCAAACCACAGGATGGAAACCAAACACAAGTCACACGCTACACAACCATCTTGTGAAGTGCTCGCTGGAGGCCGTGCGAGTTGGGGAATAGAGACGGGTTTAGGGTTTAGGGTCTAGGCTTTAGGGTTTAGGGTTTAGGGTTCAGGGCTTGGGGTTTAGGGGGTCGGGGCGATTCCTCGTCCTCTTTCCGTGCGTCGCGGATGAGGAGGGTCCTTGGCGGTCATGTTCTTAGGGTAGCTTCATGGTCCCTTAGTGTGTGTGCCCGTAGAGGGGGACCATATAGATGCCCCTTATATACCCTATAAACCCCAACCATACTTCAGAACCCTTGAAGGGAGGTGAGGGACCATATTAAGGGCCCATGTAACTACCCTTAGACATGTGACCGGCTCTCGTAAATATGGACACCTTTGGGGGGGGGGGGGGGGGGGAACCCGAATATTGGGATCACCTACTCTATACTACAATTTTCCTCCCTAAACTCTAACCCTATACTACCATAATCTCCTCTAGGGTCAGTTCTCTAAATGCTGGTCCCTTGTTGGGTAATTGAAATAATGGGGTCCCAAAAGGGACCTTGGGATCCCCGTTATACTAACAGTCCTTAGCAGGGATTTATTATAATAGGGGGGCACTAGTTTCCCCATTAAGGACTGTTAGGACAAGGAAAACATCCCAACGGGCACGCCTAAACCCTAAACCCTGAACCCTAAACCCTAAACCCTAAACCCTAAACCCAAAAAGGGACAATTACCATAAACCCTTCCAGGGTTCGGTTCGTCCCCAGAGTATTTGAGGTGCTCGCAAATGGGGCGACCATCCCCGGGGACCAAATATACCCTAAAAGGGCTTACGGCGCATATACCTTAATAGGAATGATAGTAGTATACCCTAAACCCTAGCCCTAAACCCTAAACCCTAAACCCTAAACCCTAAACCCTAAACCCTAAACCCTAAACCCTAAACCCTAAACCCTAAACTCTGAGGGGCTCAGGGCTGTGGAAGGCCCCAAACATGGGGGCTCCAGATGCTTCAGGAACAGCCTTCTCGCTCGTGCCGGCTTGGAGGTTCATGGGTGCTTATTACCCCGGCTGTAGGGTTTAGGGTTTAGCGCTTAGGGTTTAGGGTGATAAGTCTACTTATAACTTATAACCTACTTAGAGAACCTAGCAGGGCGCTAGGGGGCTTATAAGTACAGCTAGCACCCTGAACCTCCTGAAACCCTAAGCCCTAAGCCCTCTGCCCTAAACCCTAAGCCCTCAAGCCCCTGTAACTTGAAATTATTAAGAAAATCCAGAACAGAAACTCCTTAAAACTCCTCGAAACTTCCCCGGACCTGAGCCCTTAATAATTTCCATAAACCCTAAACCCTATGCTAAGCCCTTTTGGGGTGCATAGGGTCCCCCAACACCATCCAAGAATCTCGTCGTACGCCGCCTCCGACTGTGGCGACGTCGGGGCATCCTGCAAGGGCTGATTTAGGGTTTAGGGTTTAGGGTTTAGGGTTTAGGGTTTAGGGTTTAGGGTTTAGGGTTTAGGGTTTAGGGTCTAGGTTTGGGGTTTAGGGTGTAGGGTTTCGGGTTTCGGGTTACCGGGTTTACCCTCTAGAACCCTAAACTCTAAACCCTGAACCCTCGACCCTAAGGACCAAGGACCGAAGAGCAAGCCCGCAAGACCCCTGCAAGCCCAAAGGAAATCCTAGCCCGCTCAATAGGGTTCTTAAGGGCGGGGGGGGCATGGGGGGTTGATACCTGGCAACCTTAGAGAAGCTTAGGAGCCAGTGGGGAGCATTAGAGAACCTTGGGTTACAAACCCCCCTTGAAGCAGCCTCCCTTTCTTAAGAACCCTAACATAACCCCCTGTATGTACCTTCTACAGCCCCGACTGTATTCTGTATATACCTAAGTAGGCCCGAAATAGCCCCACCCTAAACCCTAAACCCCAAACCCGAAACCCTAAATCCTAAACCCTAAACCCTAAACCCTAAATGACCCCTAAGGTCCCTTGTAAGGGTCCCTCCTTTCGTTCCTTGATCAAACCGACAGGCTCAAAGTCCAAAAGCCCAAAGTCGGTGGGTGAGAGACACTTGACATGGAGGGCACACGCCCCAAACCCCCTGAACCCCCCTGAACCCTAAACCCTACACCCTAAACCCTACACCCTAAACCCTGAACCCTATGCACCCTAAACGCCACAAAAGCCTTCACGTCCTTTGAGGTCAACCCCTCTCAGAGCCCCCCTCAACTTCTGAAGCTCAAAAAAAAACTACTGCCATAAACCCCATCAGAAAGTCCCATGGTTGCTTATTCAAAGGCCTTGTAGGCTTGAGGATTTGAGGTTCTTGGGGCTTATCTAAGGCCGCTAGTGCTGTCCCTTACCCTTGTTAAAAGGGATCTGAAGTATGGGCCCTTATTACGTTTCGGTGTATATAAGGGTTAGACCCAAATTGAGGGCTTTTGGGTTTGGCTGGGGTTCAGGGATTGGGCTCTATGGCTGGGGGATTTGGGGGTTTCCCTGCACTCCTGCATCGTGCCGCTCGCGGAGGCTATGACATGGGTTCACATCTGGGCGTGTCTCAGCCGCAAGCAGAGGCGTCTGTGGTTTAGGGGTTCAGGGTATTTGGAACCCTAAACCCTAAACCCTAAACCCTAAACCCTAAACCCTAAGGCTCTGAATGCATACCCCTTGGATTCCCGACAGAATCCAAGGGGCCACATGTTCCAACCTGTATGCTGGACCCTTTTTACAACACTTGTACTATTTTAACCTACTAAGGAAGCTATGCGTTTGCAACTGTATATCCTTAATAGCCTATTTCCGGTAATTATATTTAGGTTTGGTAGTTGTTGAGAAACTTAAACCAAACTGTCAACCGATGAAACACCGAAGTTGTCATAACAAGGTTGTGCATTAAGGACTATAAACTCTTAGTTCCATTTCCTTAGCTAGATTCCTGTATAATCTGCGTATTTCTGTATCCTTTATTTACCGTATAACCCTATCCTGGTAAACTGATGCGTTCGGCTTCCCTCAAGCGAATGCAGTATATGGGACCATTCTTCGTGTGACGAAAGAGCTTAGGGTTTAGGGTTTACAACGTCTGGGGTACTAAACGACCCCGGGTTGACTGAAACATTCACGCGGCTTCAGGCGTTTAGGGTTTATGGTTTACGGCCCTAAACCCTAATTAAACCCCAAACCCTACACCGTAAACCCTAAATCCTATAAACTTTAGTAGGCAAGCGGGGTGAGTTGCCGAGACTTCAGTCTTGAGACACGCCCGTCTGAATTTGGAGAAGGGATTCCCCACCTTCCCTGCGCAACTCCGACACGCCAGCTTCGGAATTTACAACCTTACAGGTCTAGGGTTTAGGGTTTAGGGTTTAGGGTTTAGGGTTTAGGGTTCAGGGTTCAGGGTTCATGAACAATGAAGCCCCTTTGCAAAGCATCGTTAAACCTTGATCCCGCAGACAGCCCGGGCCCGCAAGTAGGATGCTAATCAAGGGGGTTTCGGGGCTCCATGAGGCATTTTTGGACATGTCAGAGCTTTGGGGCTTTAGTTAGGGTGCCGGGTTCCGGGTTCCGGGTACAGGGTTTAGGGTTTAGGGTTTCGGGTTTAGGGTTTCGGGTTTAGGGAGTGCTTGTCGGTGCGCTGGAAGGTGGCGCCTTCAATTCCAGCCGGCAGAGGCCGGCGGCTAAGCCGCCCCTAAGACCCTTAGAGTTTAGGGTTTAGGGTTTGCTAAGAAAGGCTGGCTTGGGAGCAGTTGAGGGATACATCGGAAGAGCGAGAGTAGCAATAGTAAACCTATACACTCTATAACACGTACATACCCTACGAACAGTATGGGTTTGTTCTGTCTATATCTGACCCTGAAACGTATACTTACCAAGGCGAGGGGGCCGTAGTAATAAAGAACCTTCCAGGGCTCTTCACACCCCAGACAGAATGTAGATGTCGAAGAAGTCATCGGAAGGCACCTAGACTAGACCCTTAAGCCCTGAAACCGTGAAACCGTGAACCTCAACCATCAACCCTTTGTAAAGTACGTAAACCTCAACCATCAACCCGAAACCCTACGCAAACCTTCCAGCCGAATCTTGACTGACACTTGATCCAGCTTGCAGGGGCTGACATTAACATGGGAGTGACATGGGGGGTTTCCCGGGGTTAAGGCTTATGGTTTATTTAGGGTTTGGGTACCCGACTGTAGTATTTGGGCTGCATCAGGGGTACTCCCCAGTGGCCACCATGAGGTAAGGCTGAGGGAGATGCTTGCTGAATACGGAAACCTAGGGACCCTAAACCCTAAACCCTAAACCCTAAACCCTAAACCCTAAACCCTAAACCCTAAACCCTAAAGCTGAGGCTCTTAGTTTTGTGGTTGGGCTTGGTGATGAGGGCTTCGGGGCTTAGGGGCGGAGGGGTGGCAGTAGGCCAATCGCTGTCATGGCCACTTTTGCTTGGGCCGTGAAACTGCGGACCAGCCACAAGGGTGCACTCTCTGTCTCTGTCTGTGTCTCTGTCTTTGTCTGTGTCTGTGTCTCTGTCTCTGTCTGTGTGTGTGTGTGTGTGTGTCTCATTATTGCTTGTTCATAGATTGTTTTATTTGTTGAGGGACATTTCGTGATGAGTTTAATAAAACCAGAATACGAAGTAGCACGTTTGTATATTCCACTTTGCCTTTCTGAGATGAAAGACGTAGTTTTCAAGGGGTGAGAGACCAGGATCTCAGGATCTTCGGGGGGGGGGGGGGGGGGTGTTAGCTTGGTAGCCCAGTAGCCATATCATAATCAGGGCACCCCTTTTTTGGGGTTACTATTACAAGGCAACCTTGAAAAGGGAAAAGGGTACCACTGGGCTACCAAGTGACCGACTCCCCAAAAGTCCCCACATCTGACCCTGCCTAGCAGCTAGAAGTCCTCAAAAAGAGAGAGAGAGAGAGAGAGAGAGAGAGAATGAGAGAGAGAGAGAGGGAGAGGGAGAGGGAGAGGGAGAGGGAGAGGGAGAGGGACAGGGCGAGGGCGAGGGGGAGCGGGAGAGGGAGAGGGAGAGGGAGAGGCAGAGGGAGAGGGAGAGGGAGAGGGAGAGGGAGAGGGGGAGGGGGAGGGGGAGGGGGAGGGAGACTCAAACCCCAAACCCTAAACCCTAAACCCCCTAAACCCTGAACCCCCTTGACCCTCAACCCCTAAGCCCTGAAGCCCCAGAACCGGAGGCTACGCACCCAAAGACGCGCGGGTTCTTTTGTAAGGGTAGTTGCATGGTCCCTTGAAACCCAAGGATCCATACTTCAGAGCCCGCCTGTAAAGAAAGGTTTAGGGTTTAGGGTTGTGGGTGTAGGGTTTAGTGTTTAGTGTTTTCGGGTTTAGGGTTTAGGGTTTGGTTAAGGGTTAGGGGTTTAGGGTTTAGGGTTTAGGGTTTAGGGTTTAGGGTTTAGGGTTTAGGGTTTAGGGTTTAGGGTTTAGGGTTTAGGGTTTAGGGTTTAGGGTTTAGGGTTTAGGGTTTAGGGTTTAGGGTTTAGGGTTTAGGGTTTAGGGTTTAGGGTTTAGGGTTTAGGGTTTAGGGTTTAGGGTTTAGATCATCAAGGGACTATGAAACTACCCTTAGATCTTTCCAGGAACGAGGGAATTAGGCATCTCATGTCCCCCCCATGCATACCCTTTATACGGATTATACTAGGGTACCTACTCCCCTCATTCCCTACAGCGAGACCCTAAACCCTAAAAACCTTAAAACCCTAAACCCAAAACCCGAAGCCCTATACCTAGACCCTAAACCCTAAACCCTAAACCCTAAACCCTAAACCCTAAACCCTGAACCCTGAACCCTGAACCCTGAACCCTGAACCCTGAACCCTGAACCCTGAACCTTAACCCTGACCTGTAGAGAAAAAGCTGGGAGCACGCACTCCCGCACGGAGCTCAGCTCCACCAGGTGCTCAACCAACGGCTGATAATGGGGCCTGTAGGGTTTGGGGTTTAGGGTTAGGGGTTTAGGGTTTAGGGTTTAGGGTTTGGGTTTTAGGGTTTAGGGTTTAGGGTTTAGGGTTTAGGGTTTAGGGTTTAGGGTTTAGGGTTTAGGGTTTAGGGTTTAGGCTTACCAGAGGCTGATAATGGGGCCTCGCCCGCGGGCGCTTCGGTTTAGGTTTTGGGGGTGATGGGGTTTTCGGGTGTAGGGTTTAGGGTTTGGGGTTTAGGATTTAGGGTTTAGGGTTTGGGGATTAGGGTTTAGGGTTTGGGGTTGGGGGTTTAGGGTTAGGGGATTAGGGTTTAGGGTTTGGGGTTTAGGGTTGAGGGTTAGGGCTTGGGGTTCTGAAGGTTTTGAGGTCGGGATGCTCCCCCTTATACTAACAGTCCTTAATAGGGATTTCAGAACCCCTATTATAATCACTAGTCCGGACTGTTGGTATAGGGGGGAACATGCCAAGACTTAGGGTTTAGGGTTTAGGGTTTAGGGTTTAGGGTTTAGGGTTTAGGGTTTAGGGTTTAGGGTTTAGGGTTTAGGGTTTGCAGTTTGGGGTTTAGGGCTTAGGGTTTGGGGTCAGGGTTTCTGAAGGTTTTGAGGTTGGGGGTATTAGGGTTTTTGGGGTTTTAGGTGTCTTTGCTAGCTCAAGAGTAAATACGTGTGCTTCTTATTGCAGTTAGAACCCTAATTCCTAATTAAGGGTTTACAGGTTTATGATGGGTCCGTATTTGGAGGTGTGGGTTACTCAGAACCAAACTACCGGCAACTGCAGCTTCACGCTCCAGAGTCCTAGACCGCCACCCAACTGCACCCTCAGCCCTCAACCCGAAACCCTAAACCCTTACCCCTAAACCCTAAAACATAAACCCTAAACCCTAAACCCTAAACCGCAAACCCCAAACCCCAAACCCCAAACCCCAAACCCCAAACCCTAAACCCTAAACCCTAAACCCTAAACCCAACCCCCCCCCCCCCCCTCCCTCCAGGACCCTGGCACGAAGCCCGCAGGACTCAGGACCAGCGCCAAGAGGCGTTGGAAGATCGAGAGAGCCGAGGAGACCAGCCTCACTGGGGTTTGGGCTGGGTTTAGGGTTTAGGGTTTAGGGTATAGGGTATAGGGTTTAGGGTTTAGGGTTCAGGGTTCAGGGTTCAGGGTTCAGGGTTCCCGAAAACCCAACTCTGCGCTGGTACGCCCCGAAACCCTAAACACATGTCTCAACTAGGGTCCCATATTTGGGGGGTCCTGCTTTTTTTAGGTGGGGACCCCAAAAGGGAACCTAGCTCAGCTCCTTATTGTAATTGTTACAACAACCCAAAAGCTTAAAGTCCTAAACCCTAAACCCTAAACCCTAAACCCTAAACCCTAAACCCTAAACCCTAAACCCTAAACCCTAAACAGCATAAACAGCCTAAACAGCCTAAACAGCCTAAACAGCCTAAACAGCCTAAACAGCCTAAACCCTAAACCCTAAACCCTAAACCAGAAGAAAGCCGAGCAAATGCACTGGGCGCCAAGGCGTCGCCCCTGTGGATGGTGCCAGCGCGGGCAGCGTCGACCTTGCGCTGGCTAGAGTAAAAAGACGGTTTAGGTGGTTTAGGGTTTAAGGTTTAGGGTTTAGGGGGTTTAGGGTTTAGGGGGTTAAGGGTTTAGGGGGTTTAGGGTTTAGGGGGTTTAGGGGGTTTAGGGGGTTTAGGGTTTAGGGTTTAAGGTTTAGGGCTTAGTGTTTAGGGTTTGGGCTTAGGGTTATTAGGGTTGTGGGGGGGGGGGGGGGGGGGGGGGGGGTGCTGGGGATCTTTACGGCTTCGCGGCTTAGTTCGGGGCTGCTTAAGGCTTGAGCCTTAGAACAGCAATGAAGATCACATCACACGCCCCCTTGAATTTGTTTTGTGACCCAAACCTTAAACCTTAAACCTTAAACCCTAAACCCTAAACCCTTAACCCTTAACCCTAAACCCTAAACCCCTGAGCTGCACGCCCGTCACCAGGCGTGGGCGCAATGACCTCAACCTGGCCGCTTGAGAGGGTTAGGCGTTTAGCGTATCGGGTTGAGGGTTTAGGGTTTAGGGTTTAGGGTTTCGGGTTAGGGAGGTTGGGGTTAAGGGTTCAGGTTAAGGAGGGTTCGGGGTTAAGGGTTAGGGTTTGAGGAAGGTTCAGGGATTTCGGGACGAGAGGTTAAGGAGGGTTTAGAGTTTAGGGATTAGGGTGTCTCAAGGGATTAGAGACTTTTAGGGTTTAGGGTTTAGGGTTTAGGGGTCTAGGGATCTAGGTGCCTACATCCCCCCCCCCCCCCCTGGCAAGTTTAGGTTCTTAGGATGGACTTTAGGGTTCAGGGTGGCGGGGTTGCGGTTCAGGGTCTTCATAAGGCTTTAGGGCTTTAGGGCTTTAGGGTTTAGAGTTCGGGGTTGTGGTTTAGGGTCTATTCGGGGTTTAGGGCAATCTGCGAAAGGTGTAGTTTGTGTTCAAGGTCCCTTTTTGTCTAGTTCTAGTTCAGGGGGTGTAGGGTTGCCTTAGTTGCTGAGTTCATAAGCCCCAAGAAGTGTACACTTTCAGCTCTATAGGGTAGTATAGTATCCCCAAAACGTGTAAAGTGTACTCATTCAGCTACTCAGTTGCTGGTGTGAAATTCAGGTTCAGGGCACAGGCTTTGGGTTGTCTCTTGGAGAAGCACAGCACGGGCACGTACCAATGACCTCTAACAGTTACTTAGGGGTTTAGGGTTTAGGGTAGGACCGTTTGCATAAGGGGGCACATACCGATGACCTCTGGTAGTGATGCGTTCAACTGGGTCACCCAGGCTGCCTCGGAAACTACGCTCCAATGAATATGTAGAAGAACAATCCCTACATTGCCCCGAATAAGGACGAACAGATTCCGTTTTAAGCAAAAAGTACGAAAGTACTGTTGCCACGAGTCTATGTGAGCTGAAACCTCTCGCCCTCTAAAGGTCCCTAAACCCTAGACCCTCAACCCTAAACTCTAAACCCTAAGCCCAAACCCTCCCACACTAAACCCTGAACCCTGAGCTCTAAACCCTGAGCCTGCAGCGCCGGGCTCCGGAAACCAACAAAGGGCCGACCAAGGCTTGCGTCGCCCGGGGCCTCGGGATAGGGCTTAGGGCTTGGGGCTTAGGGTTTAGGGTTTAGGGCTTAGGGTTTAGGGTTTAGGGCTTAGGGCATAGGGCATAGGGTTTAGGCTTCCAGGAAGGGGCGTTTTGACCTTTGCCGGGTTCGGGTTTCCTTCCTCTTTTGTGAACCCTAAACCCTAAACCCGAAACCCTAAACCCTAAACCCTAAACCCGAATCCCTGTAATTTTGGGGGCATAAATCTGTCAAGATGTCGATCTGTCAGCCGGCTCGAGGCCTCTGGCATCTGGGAGCACTGACAGTGGAACATACCCTGAACCCTAAACCCTAAACCCTGAACCCAAAACCCTGAACCCGAAACCCTACACCCTAAACCCTAAGCCCTAAACCCTAAGAGCTTGGAGGTTCTGTAAGCGGCCCTGACCGTAAAAATGCCTTGTACGTAGGGTACCCAATCAAAGGGCCCAGACAATTTCCCAGATGAACCGCAACCTCCCCCCCTTAGGATTCATGTGATCCCTAGAGTCAACGTACTCCGACAGGCTTCTAGCGTTTAGGGTTTAGGGTTTAGGGTTTAGGGTTTAGGGTTTAGGGTTTAGGGTTTTACTAGACTTTTGCTGACACATGAATGTTAAACCCCAAAAGCCAGGCTCCACAGTAACCCAGGAACCCTAAACCCCAAAACCCCTTTTATTGGTTTGAAGGGTCTTTGCAAGAGAGCCGAACCCCCAAAGACGAGGAACCAGGGGGCCCCAACTCTGGGTCCTAGAACAGTAAACCCAACACCTAAACCCGAAAGCCCTAAACTTCAACCCTAAACCCAAATTTCTAAAGCCGAAAACGCTGAACTTAAACGCCAAAACCCAAATAAACCCTTAACTTACGTCCGTCGTAGCTCTTGACTCTTTCATACTCGCGAAGACACCCCCGAGCAGGAGAACAGAACTCCATCAATGGGCTTGTCGCGCGACTTCCACTGCGACTTTGGTACCCATTAGGGTTTAGGGTTTAGGGTTTAGGGTTTAGGGTTTAGGGTTTAGGGTTTAGGGTTTAGGGTTTAGGGTTTAGGGCCGAAAACTTAGCCTCACCTAGGAGAGTAGTAAAAAAAACTAAACTTTTAGCTGCCTTATTAAGAAAGTCAATAAGCCCAAAAAGGCTAAAGATCTAAAGTTACAGTAAAGCACCACAAAGAAAACAGCCTACGACTTTCTTGCCTCAAAGCTCATCGCGGTGGGCGTTCCGGCCGACGGGGTCGGTGCTTTCAAAAAATCACCATGGGTGTGATTGCGAGAAGATATGCGCGTCACTGACTGCAAAAAAACCCTAAACCCTAAACCCTAAACCCTAAACCCTAAACCCTAAACTCATGGTAACAATCACTCGGGGACTCCCCCCTCTCCCCCTCAAGGCATTCGAGGGGCTGCAGCGCTAAAACCTGCAGCAAACAGAAAACACTTCACAAGCCTTAAAGTTTGGGAGGTTCCTTTTTTCTAGGGGATACAACAGTCCCTATTAAGGACGGTCCAAGGGGGAACATCCCAACCTAAACCCTTTGAACAGCCTCCTCCCCCCCTCCCTTTCTCTCCAGAAGAACATGCTCAACAACAAGCCCAGCACACAACCTTGAAAGACAAAAGCCGCCTAGCATAACCCACCAAGAAACTCAACAACCTTGACAAAAAGAAAACCCCCTTTAACCAGGGGCCAGGCCGGCCCGTACACGATGTCGCAGAGGATGCACCTTAAGGCGTTAAGCATTTTTGCGCTTTGCAGTTCAGGGGCCAGGTCTTACGGGGATTTTGGGTTCAAGGGTTCAAGGGTTCAGGGTTTAAGGACTAGGGGCTTGGGTTTGGGGTTCGGGGTCGAGGATTCATGCATCTCGAACCCTAACCCTACAACCCTAAACCCTAAAACCTAGAACCCAAACCGCTGAAGTCCAGGATCAGATGCCTAAAGCTCCCCCAAGCACCACAGCATTTAGGGTTTGGGGTTTAGGGTCGAAGGTCCTTGAGGGTTTCCGGGCGGAACTAAGCCATTTACAGTCCTCCCGAATTTAATAGCTTCAGGTCCAGAAAGGGGGTTTAGGGTTTAGGGGTTAGGCTTTCGGACAGAAAGTATCCGCTTTCGAAGTGGCATAGTTCTTCACAGTGGCCGAAGCCTTAACCCCCTAACCCCTTACCCGGCTGTACGTAATCGGCGTTTTCTGCGATGCAAAGGAGAGGGGCCCTTTGACTTGTCGTCTTCGGATGCTAGGGCTGAACATGCGCTCGCTGCGTCTCATATTCCTCCAGCACTTGCACCACTTTAGCATGGCGGTTTCCTTTCATTATGGCTGTGTCGCCACCCTCGTCGACCAAGTCCGCGTCGGCGCCGGCCTCCACCAGCAATCGCACGACTCCATCATGGCCCCTCTCAGCGGCCCACATCAGGGCTGTGCGGCCCTTCTTGTCGGCCAAATCCTTGTTGGCACCGGCCTCCATCAGCGACCGCACAACCGCCACGATGCCTTCGCGAGCTGCGAGGATCAGGGCTGTGCGGCCTGCCTTGTCGGCCAAGTCCTTGCCAGCACCGGCTTCCAACAACAAGCGTGCTATTTCAACCTTGAACTCGACAATTGCGATGGTCAAAGCAGTACCGCCGGTCTTGTCGGCCACATTCATGTCGGCGCCGGCCTGCACCAGCAATCGCGCGACGTCAACATGGCCTCTCCCTGCTGCGATCATCAGGGCTGTATGGCCATTCTTGTTGACCGCGTCCTTGTCCGCGCCTGCCTCCACGAGCAATCGCACCACGGCAACGTGGCCTGGAGTTGCTGCGAAGATCAGGGCTGTGCGACGACCCTTCGTGGTCACGTCCTTGTCGGCACCGGCCTCCATCAGCAATCGCACAACTTCCACATGGCCTCCGCGAGCTGCGAGCATCATGGCTGTAAGGGGAGTGTCTGCAGACATCGAAATCCCGTCTGGACACAATAAATGCCCAGCCGTGGCAGGAGGAAGATTGTGGGCCGAGTCCTTGTCGGCGCCGGCCTCCAACAGCAAGCGTGCGACTTCAGCATGGCCCGCTCGACATGCCTTGGGAGCCCAAACGGGACTTCTCAAATTCTGGGCCATCATTAGACCCTATAATCCCAAAGGATCCATGTACCTATATAGTATATACTTGGGCCTTAAAGGGGTTCCTATATAGTAGCTTTAGGGCCCAAGTATATACTATACAGGACATGGGGAATTACATTATATGCCCTGTGCGACTCGAACCTCTCTTATAGAAGGTACCAGGATGGGCTATTAGGGCCCTCTAACCCCCATAAAACAGCCCTATAAACGGCCCATAAGAGTAAGGATGATAAGGTCAAATCGGCCATCCTGGTACAGTATGTGGACCATGACCATAACCTCTTTTCGGGTTCGTCTAGTCCCGGAGGCGCCTCCATAAGTGGCGCCAGACCAGTCCTGGGGGGACCAAATGGGGGCCATAGACCCTACACTACTCTACTCCCTATCAAGGTCATGAACCCTAAACTTGGGGCCATATACCCTACACTACTATACTCCCTATTCAGGTCATGAACCCGAAACTTGGGGCCATATACCCTACACTACTAGAATTCCTATGCAGGTCATGAACCCGAAAAAATTGGGGCCATATGCCCTACACTACTATCATGCCCTTTTAGGATTATGCTCCATATTAAGGTCATGAACCCTAAACTTGGGGCCATATGCCCTACACTGCTATAATTCCCTATTAAGGTAATGAACCCGAAAAAATTGGGACCATATATACCCTACACTACTATACTTCCCTTCTAGGATTATGCTCCAAATTAAGGTCATGCAACCCAAACTTGGAGCCATATGCCCTACACTACTATACTTCCCTTTTAGGATTCTAGGCTGCCCAGTAACCAAGGCTTAAAAAAGGGCGCCCTTCTTTGCTTAAAGGGGTTTATAAGGGAACCTAAACCCCCCCAAAAAGGGAATAAGGGTACTACTGGGCATCCTAGAATTACCCTAAAGCCTGAAGCTTAACGCCCAAAACCTCAACCCTAAAAAAATCAACGGAGCCTTGAGCCCTAAACCCAAAACCCTTTAAGGATTCGTTTGGTCCACAAGGAGGTCCTTGGGGCCAAGTTTGGGTCCGCGGGCAGCCGCAGAAGGGATTCGACCTGGAGGGCTTCGGAAGATTCGGACGAGGGTTTAGGGTTTAGGGTTTAGGGTTTAGGGTTTAGGGTTTAGGGTTTAGGGTTTAGGGTTTAGGGTTTAGGGTTTAGGGTTTAGGGTTTAGGTTTAGGGTTTAGGGTTTAGGGTTTAAGGTTTAGGATTTAGGGTTTAGGGTTTAGGGTTTAGGGTTCACTTTGGTGTCCTCAGAAAAACCCCTGCAACCACCCCTGCAGCCCGTTATATATCACCTGATATAGGGGCCTCAAACGTTAGAACAGGGTTTTAGGGGGCATTATAGCATAACTATAAAGGGGCCATAAGGGAATACGACTAGTCATTTATTCCGACCCCTACATGACATGATTGCCCCGGTCACACTGGAAAACCCTAAAACCAAAAAAACAAAACCCTAAAACCCTAAAACCTTGAAACCCTAAAACCCTGAAACCCTGAGCCCTAAATCCCAAAAACCCTAAGCCCTTAAACGCGCGCCTTGTCTACTGAGCCAGCCCTGGCAGCGGCTGCGAGCTCGTCCACTGTCTGGCAATCAGCGGAGAAAGCTTGCAGAACCTGCACCATCGTGGGGGTGCTTTTAAAAAATGATCATTGTTTGTTCCTTGTTGGGCTTAAGTATTCCTAAAAAAATAAAAATGATCTTTTTTGTTCCTTGTTGGATTTAAGTATTCGAAAACAATGCAAACAGATAACAATGACCCAGGAGCGAGGTCCAGTTCCAGGGGAGAATCAAGCTTGTCATCGTCATCCAGGCTGGCGCCCCGGAAGATGAGCCTCTGCCTTTTGGGGACCATATGAACCCTTAAATTGGGGTCATACCCTATACTACTAGAATTCCTATTAATTAAGGTATATGAACCATATACCCTATACTACTCTAACTCCTATTCAGGTATATGAATCAAAAGGGTTCATTTGGTCCTCACGGTGCCTGAAGCGCGGGGGCAGGCCGTGCAGTTCATGCAGCCGCTGCTTCACCTCCCTCACGCTCCTCACCTTACTGTTGGTTCAGGGTTTAGGGTTTAGGGTTTAGGGTTTAGAGTTTTGGGTTTAGAGTTTAGGGAATGAGGCACCCTTTATCCCCCTATATATACCCTTTATGGGATTATGTAGGGTATCTCATTCCCTCATTCCCTACTAAACAACAGCAAGTCACCTCCTCCAGCGGCATGCTTGTCAGCTCCTCCCCGGAGAGCATGCGCACGTGCAGCATGCTGGCTCCAAACCCTAAACCCTAAACCCCATACCCTAAACCCTAAGTCTGGCACTCCAAAGCAAGCCGAAATGGCTGCAAAGGTCAAGAGCCTCTCTCTCAGTCCCAGCTACACCTCCCCCCAAAGACTTATCTAGTTCATGGTTGGGATTAATAAAAAAAAAGTACCCTTAAGTACCCTTGAAAATGTAAAATGGTACCCAACTATGACAAAGTTATATCTTAACCGTACACTTCCCCGTCAGGGGATGAGGAGTACCTTGGGGACCAACTGAACCCTTAAAGGGTGTATGGTTCATTACCTTAATCGGAATTATAGTAGTACATTTTAGGATTCTTTTGGTCCCCAAGGTATGCAGTAAGGCTCTGGGCTTGCGGGTGGAGGATCCTAAATTTAGGGTTCGTGGAGGCTCACAGGAGTGAGCCAGAGGTCCAAGGTCTGCGACGCCATCTCTTGCACGAGCAGCGATTAGCACCTGGTTCTCTTGAGTCCAGACTCCGGGCTTCTTCATAAGACCCCCCCCCTGGCATCCCAAACCCCAAGCCCCAAGCCCTAAACCCTAAAACCTTGCATCCTAACCCCAAGCCCTAAGCCCTAAACCCTCTACCCTAGAGGCCCCAAACCCTGACCACTCAGACTCCCCAAAAGCCCTGAGGACCAGGCTGAATAACATTCTGCACAAAGGACACCTGCAAGGACAGGGGTGTAGGGCTTAGAGTTTGTGGTCGTTTATGCCCCAAAACCCCTCTTTAAAGGCTCTTACGGGTCTTGGGTTTGGATAGCGCCAACTCTTACTTCTAAATACTAGAGGGTTAAGTATGTGAAGTACCACATAAACCCTAAACCCCTCAACTCTAAGCCCTAAACTCAGGAAATTCTCGATGGCTCATGGCTTAGCGCCCCAAACCCTCCACTCCACTCTTTCGGCACCTTGTACCTTTTCGGGTGCCTTTATGAAGGTTTGGGGTTTTGGGGCTTAGGGTTTAGGGTTTGGGGTGTAGAGTTTCGTGTTTAGCGTTTACCCGCACCGTCAAAGCACCCTTAAGCGGGTTGGCTCTTTTGGCGGGGGGGGGAGCAAAATCGAAGGACACTTGCCCAAATAAAAATAACAAGTGTAGCAGGGCAGCAAATTTTAACAAATTTGCAGAAAACCAACACATGCATTTTGAAAAAGTCCATGCCAACACGTTTTTGTGAACCCTGAGGTCAGTCACGGTTCCCATCCTGCGTTTGCTTGTTGAGGGGTGTCCTCCTCGGCCAGCTGGCTGGTGAACAAAGCTGGCCGCAGGGTCATCAACCCTAAACCCTAAACCCTAAACCCTTAAACCTTCTCAACCTCGTCATGGCCCTCGTCTTGGTTCACGACGTCAGGAAGGGGCGTCGCCGTCATTGCAGATGGGTCCGTGACTGCTTGGACACAAGGGTGTCACAAACTAAGGACCCTGAACTCAAAGCTGCTCTAAGTCCTCCAGAGCCCAACTACGCCCGTCTGTGAAATGCGACACAACCTGTGGTGGTCACTCACCCGGTGGATGACCATGGACCCTGGACCCGGGAAAACACCTAGATGATCACAAGACTTTCTTGGTCTGACAGGGGCGAACCCTGTGGTCAACCACCCGGTGGTTGACCATAGGCCCAAAAGGAAATTAGATAAAAACTAAGTACCAAGCCATTCGAACTTTAGAAGGCGCTTCGGCTAGGTCAGGCTGTCTGTATGTAAACACAGGAGGGCCTGTGGTCAACCACCCGGTGGTTGACCACAGGACCCGGCACATGTTTGAGCACAAAACGGCATGGTCATCTAGACAAATTTGGGCGAGCCCTCAGTCCGTCTGTGGCCAGGCGACACTGTGCTGTGACACACACCCAGGCCTGACGCTGCCATCGGCCCCGTCTGCGGCCGGTGCACAGCTTTGAGTCCAGGGCCCTTGGTTTGTCACACCTTTGTGTCGAAGCAGTCACGGACGGATCTGCAATGGCGGCGACGCCCCTTCCTGACGTCGTGAACCAAGACGAGGGTCATGACGACCAGCTTCAGCTTTGTTCACAAGCCAGCTGGGCGCCCTAAACCCTAAGCAATAACCCCTAAACCCTAAACCCTAAACCCTAAACAATAACCCCTAAACCCTAAACCCTAAACCCTAAACCCTAAACCCTAAACCCTAAACCCTAAACCCTAAACCCTAAACCCTAAACCCTAAACCCTAAACCCTAACCTAAACCCTAAACCCTAAACCCTAAACCCTAAACCCTAAACCCTAAACCCTAAACCCTAAACCCTAAACCCTAAACCCTAAACCCTAAACCCAGGCCTCTCCAAAAGACCGCAGCAGCCGCAGCTGCAGGGACCGGAGCGCAGAGAG
The DNA here is from genome assembly GCA_905221605.1 of Symbiodinium natans. Classification (NCBI taxonomy): domain Eukaryota; class Dinophyceae; order Suessiales; family Symbiodiniaceae; genus Symbiodinium; species Symbiodinium natans. The sequence goes on from CAJNDS010000001.1 coordinate 2,116,228, forward strand.
TGCTCTCCCCAAGTCTGGGCTGCTTTTGAGGGTTAGGGTTTTGTGGTTTAGGGTTTAGGGTTTAGGGTTTAGGGTTTAGGGTTTAGGGTTTAGGGTTTGGGGTTTGGGGTTTCGGGTTTAGGGTTGGGTTTTGGGGTTTGGGGTTTGGGGTTTAGGGTTTGGGGTTTGGGGTTTGGGCTTTGGGCTTTCGGGTTTAGGGTTGGGTTTTGGGGTTTGCGGTTTGGGGTTTGGGGTTTGGGGTTTGGAGTTTTGAGTTTGGGGTTTGGGGTTTGGGGTTTGGGGTTTGGAGTTCTGAGTTTGGGGTTTTGGGTTTGGGGTTTGGTGTTTGGTGTTTGGTGTTTGGTGTTTGGGGTTTGGGGTTTGGGGTTTGGGGCTGGGGGTCTAGTTTCCGCTGCTGCTTTCGTTTGCAGGGTTTCGTGGTCCTTGGGGTGAGGGCTTTAGGGACTTAGGTGTTGAGCAACGGTTCTTTTCTGAATAGCATAGGCCTGGCAGGCCCGGCCTGTAAGAGTTAGGGATCTCGGCCCAAGGCAAAAACACACACCTGGTTTAGGGTTTAGGGTTTAGGGTTTAGGGTTTAGGGTTTAGGGTTTAGGGTTTAGGGTTTAGGGTTTAGGGTTCACGGCTTAGGGCTTGGTCTTCTCAATGTGTCGAGGCGACACATGGGTGGGGAGGGTCCCCTAATCATGAACCCGAGCCTCGCCCCTGATATTGAATACCCCCAAGTACTCAAATAACTCTCATTGTGGGTATTTAATATTAGGGGGTAGAGGGGGGTTTCACATTCGGGGGAAGGGATCAATGGGCCCTCTTTTGAGGGCCTGAGAAGAAAGAGCCTCAGGGCGGCAACTTTGCCAGCAGCATGCCGAGAAGAGACCCCCCGCCGGAACCCCTCACCTCCTGCTACAAGCCCTAGAATCCCCTATTGAAGGGGCCCCAAACAGGGCACCCCTATTTTCGGAACCATCCCCCCATGTCAAAAGCTTTAGGGTTTAGGGTTTAGGGTTGGACAGAGGTATTGAGGGGCGGGCCGTCGTCTCTTTCCGCGAGGCTCGCCTAGGCCGGGCTCTCAACCCTGAGCCGAAACCCTATAAGCCCTATAAACCCTAAACACTAAACTCTAAACCCTAATTAAACCCTAAACCCTAAACCCTAAACCCTAAGCCCTAAGCCCTAAGCCCTAAGCCCTAAGCCCTAAGCCCTAAACCCTAAACCCTAGACCCTAACCTTAGGCGTGTTTTGGGGCTTTCTTCTGGTTCAGGGCCCCCTTGACCCTTAAAACCCCTAGACTCAATAGGGGCTAAAGGAGGGACCCTTACTAGGCACCGAAGGGGCTCGTTGGGGGAAGATTTCGGCTACTTAGGTATATAGGAACTATATAAGGGTTTGCAGGGGTCCCTTCATGCACCCTGGAACCCTAAACCCTAAACCCTAAACCCTAAACCCTAAACCCTAAACCCTAAACCCTAAACCCTAAACCCTAAACCCTAAACCCTAAACCCTAAACCCTAAGTGCTCATGCTCAAGAAGCCTCGGGACGTTGTGGACCCAAGCGCAATTCGGGGGTCAGAGTCATCCTCGACGCTACGAAGCCCTCAGAGTAGGGCATAGGGTTTAGGGTTTAGGATTGAAGGTTGAGGGTTTAGGGTTGAAGGGCTATGGGCTTCCAGTTCAAGGCGTAAGGGTAGAAGGGGGCCAGGATTCGCGGTCTGGACCTGGACCTGGCTGTGCCAGCGGGCTGACATGCAATTAAGCCTGGCAAGCTGAGCTTCACCACCTTGCCGTGTGATAAGAATAGAGTGGAGTCGAATAGAGTAGGTTAGAGTAGAATAGAGTAGAATAGGAGTAGAGTAGGAGTAGAGTAGCGTGGAGTAGGAGAAGACTAGAGTAGAGTAGAGTAGAGTAGAGTAGAGTAGAGTAGAGTAGAGTAGGGTAGAAGGATATATATATATATATATATATGGTACCCCCCCCCCAGTGACCTACCCTTTTTCGCCTTGTCTCAAGTCACCCAGCTGCACTGCAAGCAAACTCGGTGTGCAATATAGCGTATTTCCTAGGGCGTAGACGAAAATACAACTAAAATCGCATACACGGGACAGTAGAAAAACCAAAAATACCAAAACCAAAAAAACCAAAAAACCAAAACCAAAAAAACCAAAAAAACCAAAACCAAAAAAACCAAAAAAACCAAAACCAAAAAAACCAAAAATACCAAAAAAACCAATTTTCCGGGACTCTCAGGAAATCCCTATGAGGCTTCTCCAAGAGTCCCGGAAAATAGGTTTTTTTGGTATTTTTGGTTTTTTTGGTTTTGGTTTTTTTGGTTTTTTGGTTTTGGTTTTTTTGGTTTTTTTGGTTTTTTGGTTTTGGTATTTTGGCTTTTTGGTTCGCCTTCACGGTCACGAGGCAACAACTACGCATTTTTAAGTGTGATTATGCTAATTGTGCTTTTCAGAAATAGTATACAAGTGGTCTTTCTAGTGCTTCAGAACTATTTGTTTCGTTATTATGTAAGTAGAGCCGCTAGTGTTTAGTGCATCTTTTGATTGTACTCAAGTGTAGTAGACCTTATTCAGCCATTACTTGGTGCTCTGGTAGCTCAATTCGCATGGATAATATTTGCCTGGTAAATGCGATTAATTATCTAGAAGCAGCATTTTGCAATACTTGTCTTGAGAAAAAGCATTTATTGCATAGAATTGTTTGCTTAAAAAGTGACGCCTACTCGTCCAGGAATACCCCAAAACCCTATAATCCAAACTTTACCAGAGATTCTCCTGAAAAGCTTGCGCTTTTGGATGTTTTTATGTATTTGTGAATTTGCTTGTGTATGGCCTTCCTTTTCTAGGATTCTTGTGCATTTTTTTAAGCCTGATTGCGCAAGTTGCGTTTTTCAAGCATAGTATATATGTGGTCTTTATTGAATACTTCAGACATCTTTGTTTCATCGTTGTGTAAGTAGAACCGCTTCTATTTCCATTATTGTGCATTTTTAAGCTTGCTCATGCAAATTGTGCTTTTCAGACATAGTAAATAAGTGGTCTTTAGTGAATACTTCAGCAATCTTTGTCTCATTGTTATGTAGGTAGAACCGTTTCCATTTCCGCAAGTGTTTATTTCGTATTTGGTTGAGTATGGTCCTTTAAATAGTATTCACTTGAGTCAAATTGGGCTATTTGCTTAAGAATTCCTCTAGTAGTTAAATTCGCATAGAATGAATACTTCAAAAAAATTGTTTCATGAATATGTAAACATAAGGTGTTTCATTTGACTTTGCAGATAGTACTTCAATAATACTTTGCCTGGTATAAACACAACTGTTTCAATGCATTAGTTGCTCAACAAAGCACTATTTGCCCTTTAAACCACACTTTGCCATATTTTGGTTGAATATGGTGCTGCTTTCGTATTTTGGTTGAGTATGGTCCTTTAAATGGTATTCACTTGAGTCAAATTGGGCTATTTGCTTAATTATTACTCTAGTAGCTAAATTCGCATAAAATGATTATTTCAAAAATAGAAACGATTCATGAATATGTAAACATAAGGTATTTCAGTGTACTTTTCAGAGAGCATACTTTGCCTAGTACAAACACAATTGTACAAATACAGTATTTGCACTTTAAACACACACTTTGCCATTTTTTGGTTGAGAATGGTGTTTATTTCGTATCTTGGTTGAGTATGCTCCTTTAAATAGTATTCACTTGAGTCAAATTGGGCATAGAACCAAGAAAAATGTTTCACTATTTGATTAATACTTTGCCTCGTACAAACACAATTGTATAAATACATTAGTTGCTCAACAAAACATTAATTGCCCTTGAAACGCACAATTTGCATAGAAAAACACTGATCTAAACATCTAAAAACAGCATTGTCTGCTTCAGATTCAAAATGTAGATTCTTCCAATGCTGGCTTATCGGGGTCTGTGAGGTGGGTGTCCCAGTAACTGTCCTTCATTACCCGGTGATTAACTACGCGACTTTGGGGCCTTCTTTGTTAATTTTTGTTAAAAAGGCCTAAAAAGGCCTAAAAAGGGTAGGTCGCTGGGGGGGGGGTAGCATATATATATATATAACATGATTTGTCATATATATATATAGATATCTAGGGCCGACTTCATTCCTTAAAGTAGAAACCCCGCGGAAGGTTGGTAAGACAGAGGAAGTGGCGGCTCCCGAGGTCCCTACTGGAACTAGCTTAGGGTTTAGGGTTTCGGGTTTAGGCATTAGGGTTTCGGGTTTAGGGTTTAGGGTTTCGGGTTTAGGGTTTAGGGTTTAGGGGTCGCGCAGCATGGGGCCCCGGGCAGCTTCGGGCCAGTTGAACACCTCCAAGGCCTGGGATGTGTACTTTAGGGCTTAGGCTTTTTTCGATTTCCGAAACCCTGAACCCTAACCCTAAACCCTAAACCTTTAGGTTTACGGTTGCAAGAGCTGGAAGCTTTCATGGGTGCCCTCTCCACCCTATCATTGACCTGGGCGACGCGGAGACAACGACCATCCTGGAAATCCTGGGGCGGAGATCCCTTCAGACCCTGGATCAGTCCTCACAGGGTGAAGGGGTTTAAGGTTTAGGGTTTAGGGTTTAGGGGTGCAAGATGGAGAATGTGGATGGCAATTGCGTTCATCGGCCCCAACCCCTACCAACCCCTACCAACCCCTACCAACCCCTACCAACCCCTACCAACCCCTACCAACCCTACCAACCCTCTCACAACCGAGAGCCCTTAACGCTAAACCACCCCAAACCCTAAACCCTACACCCCAAACCCCACACCCCACACCCCAAACCCCAAACCCTATAACCCTATAACCCTATAAACCCCAAACCTAGACCCCAAACCCTAAATCCTAAACCCTAAGCATGGCCCCAGGAGCCGGCAGCACCGCTGAGGCCACTCCCAGGCAGCGCTCGGCCACGGCGAAACGCTCGGACAGGGAGCGGCCTCAGGGTTTAGGGCTAGGGTTTAGGGTTTAGGGTTTAGGGTTTAGGGTTTAGGGGTTAGGGGTTTAGGGTTTAGGGTTTAGGGTTTAGGGTTTAGGGTTTAGGGTTTAGGGTTTAGGGTTTAGGGTTTAGGGTTTAGGGTTTAGGGTTTAGGGTGTAGGCGTTACATGGTTTAGGGGGCGAGGACATAAGCCCCCTTAAACCCCAAAGGGTTCAAGTTTCATACATCTCTATACATCCCTACATCGGGTTTATAGGCTTCACATGCGCCCTGTCGAGTTGGGTGTGTCTAGGGTTTTGGGGGTTTCGGATTTGGATTTTTGCGGATTTTTCAAGCTCCCAAAACCCTAAACCCTGCAACTCTCGAACTGACCCAGGCGCCCGGGGCTCAGATCTGCGAGACCAACATAAGCAACCCCCTTGGCAAAAGCAGTGTGCTTAGTGCAGGCAACCAAAAAAAACACCGCGCACACAAGCGAAAGTAGCGCTTCTGTCAAGCCCTCAGGGTCTCTGTTTGAGTCAGCCCACAAGCTTCAACCAGCTCTGCAGACCATGATCTTCGAAGACGGCGTGTGGCGCAAAAAACCGCAGGACAAGTGATAATAAAGGGGTCGGAGTGATTTCTAATAATATTCCTTTATGGTCCCTTTGTAAGTATACTACAAGAACCCCCCAAAACCCTATTCCAAATTTTCAGGCCCCTGTATTCGGTGCGTTCTGCGTGGAGGGCTGCAGGCAAGCCAGACCTCCTCACAAAGCAAAACAAAATAAGATGGGGTGGTTCTCTAAATTGGGTTCCCTCTTTGGTCCCCCGGGTTTAGGGTTTAGGGTTTCGGGTTTAGGGTTTAGGGTTTGGGGTTTAGGGTTTAGGTTTTAGGGTTTAGGGTTTAGGGTTTTTGGGTTCCCTCTTTGGTCTCCGTATAGTACGGCACCTTATAAAAGGACACCCAAATAAGGCCTGAAGCCCTCGAGCCTACGTACCCCACCCCCAACAAGCCCCAAGAACCGATGCACTTTAAGGTTGGTAGGGTTTGAGGCTTAAGAGTTTATGGGGTTAGGGTCCCTAATGCCCCGCAAACTCCGAAAATAGTCTCGGGTTGAAGGGCTTAGGGCGTGCACAGTTAAAGGATTTAAGGGTCAAGGGGCCCCAAAACCCTAAACCCGAAACCCTAAACCCGAAACCCTAAACCCTAAACCCTAAACCCTGAACCCTGAACCCTAAACCCTGCTCCGGCTCCCGGGCAAGGCCAGAAGCTGCAGCGGGAGAAGGTGTCGAAGGTGAAGTCCAGGAGCCTCAGGATAGGGTTTAGGGTTTAGGGTTTAGGGTTAAGGGTTTAGGGTTTAGGGTTTCGGGTTTCGGGTTTCGGGTTTAGGGCTTAGGGCCGTTTAGGGTTTAGGGTGCACAAGGCGTTTGTCCAGGAGACTTGGGAGTTGAAGGGGTAGGGTTTTTGGTAGGGTTTGGGGTTTGGGGCTTAGGGTTCGGGTTTGGGTTCCGGTTTTCAGGCTTAGGATGTTTTGGGGTTTCACATGTGGACTATACTATATGAGGCATATAAAGTCCCCTACTGGGAGTTCAGCGCTTCCGGATTAAAGAAAAAACTGTTGGGTACACCCTGAACCCTGAAGCCTAAAGCCTAAAGCCTGAAGCCTAAAGCCTAAAGCCTAAAGCCTAAAGCCTAAAGCCTAAACCCTAAACCCTAAACCCTAAACCCTAAACCCTAAACCCTACTATAAAGCCTTCAATCCCTCGATGCCGAGCCGGGGCACGGAGCCACCACTTCTTCGGCTTTCGGCACGGAGGCCGGTGCCTCGTCGGGGCCTGCCAATTTGGGTTCTGGGGTTTAGGGTTTAGGGTTTGGGGTTTAGGGTTTGGGGTTTGGGGTTTAGGGTTTGGGGTTTAGGGGTTTAGGGTTTAGGGGTTTATACGGGTTTAAGGGCTTAGGGAGTTTGACCATCAAGTAGCAGTTCGACAGGCTGTTGGAACCTTATACTTCGAGTGACCCAGCGATTAGGCTAATGACTAAACACTTAAGAGCACATTGGCTACATGATTTGGTTACTAAACTAACTTAGGGACATTAAGTACGCTGTTGGGCTACCAAACCCTTCAGGGCAGATTGATTCAACTATGAGGCACTAAACACCATCATCAAGGGCACATTGCAAAGTCTACTAAACACCCATAGAGCACATGGTGGTTTCCGCATTAGGGGTACCTTATTGGGGTCCTCATTAGAAGGGGATCCTACATCCTCATCATACGGTGATCCTACTACCTGGGGGTCTACATTAAGGGTTCCGCTGTTTCGTAAACCCCAGTTCCAAGGCCCTAAGCCCTAAACCCCTAACCCCAACATCCTAAACCCCGAAGCCCGAAGGCCCCAATCCCCAAAAGCCCTAAACCCCGAAACCCTAACCCACACCCCCAAACCCCCACTTCCCTAAACCCAAAACCCTAAACCCCAAACCCCAAAACCCTAAACCCCAAACCCCTAAACCCTAAACCCCAAACCCTAAACCCTGAACGTTGGTGGCTCCCACCTGGCGCGTCAAAGCTTGGCAAGCCGAGGTTCTCATGAACTGCCTGGGGAGGGGGGCGGGTTCGGGTTTAGGGTTTAGGGTTTGGGGTTTAGGGTTTAGGGTTTAAGGTTTAGGGCTTAGCGTTTAGGGTTTCTTCCAGCCCAAGTCTGTGAGGACGCCGTCGTAGTTGCCCAGCAACCGGCAAATCCAGCACATTGCAAGGGCCACAGGCAAACTCACTGAGCCGCAGGAGACCAGGAGATGCAGGGAGGTGCCGTCAAGGTCCGGCTCCACTTCGCATCGACGGTGGCTGTCTTAATCTGGGTGCCTCATTACAGGGCTGTCCGCCACCGTGTTTGCGCCAGCCTTTGCTGCTTGGGGCCCCTCCAGCTTTAGCAGCGTGGTGACCAGCACTGCGTGGACAACCTGAATGACCAAGAATTTCAGCCAACGCAAGACTCGCGCGAGCCACGCAGTTAGGCTTTGTCGGGCTTACGGTTTTTTTTTGTGTAGGGTTTAGGGTTTTGTTGATCATCATGGTTTAGGGTTTAGGGTTTAGGGTTTAGGGTTTAGGGTTTAGGGTTTAGGGTTTAGGGTTTAGGGTTTGCTGTAATGGGGCGTAGATGCTGTGAAGGTTAGGATGCAGCAGCGGCTCGAATGCTTCGGCAGGTGGGAAGAGCAGCTCTGGCCCGATTGTGGAGGGCATCTAATACTTTTCTCCCACCCCACGCCGTCCGAGGCGGCAAAACCACCCAAGCCATTCCTTTTAGGGTTTAGGCCTAAACTCATGACAATCGCTTACTTTGAAAACCTTTCCGTCACCGATGGCCACTTTCAGCCAAGGGTTTTAGAACCGATTTGGGGCCAGGCAGGTAGGGGGCAGGGGCGACCAGGGCGGCCAGACGGGCAGGAGGGGCAAGAGGGTCAGGGGCCAGGCCGAGGAGTCGGGGAGCAGGGACCCAGGACGGTCAGGGCGGTAGGGGGGGCAAAAAAGCATCACCCTGCCTGGACTAGCCTGAAGCCGTCTGGTCCCGACACGCTGCGGTGAGGGGTCCGGGTCCTCCTGGCCTGGGGGCCTTGTCCACAGTTTAGGGCATTTACCGTATTAAGGGGACCAGTACTGGTCCCCGCAAAAACCTGCCCCGGTATTGGGCCCAACGTGGGTGCTACCGATCTCCGGGCTGCAGGAGGCGGGCAAGCGACCTGGGTCGACTTTCGCCATAGAGGTCGAAGGGCTTAAGCGCCGCCCCCCAGGGGGGCGGCCTAGGCCCTGAGTTTAGGATTTAGGGTTGAACTGCCTCTGGGAGGATGGGGGTTTGGGGGTTTTGGGGGTTTGGGGGGTTTGGGGTTTGGGGGTTGACGGGGCATAGGATTAGGATTTTGTGAGGTGCTGGAGGCTTTAGGGGTTGAGAGTCGTTGAGATGAAATTAAGATCCCCTAGTGAAAATGGCACCCTTCTTGGTTTTAAGGGGACTACAAGGGAACCCCAACCCCCAACCCTAAAAAAGGAAACAAGGGCCTACTCCGAGTCCTAGCTTCTCTGTGTTTAAGATTTTGTGGTTGTGCGCTTGAGGTCCTCGGGCCTTGGTTCCCGGTTTAGGGTTTAGGGTTTAGGGTTTAGGGTTTAGGGTTTAGGGTTTAAGGTTTAAGGTTTAGGGTTTAGGGTTTCGGGTTTAGGTTTAGGGTCTGGGGTTTAGGGTTTAGGGTTTAGGGTTTAGGGTTTAGGGATTAGGGATTAGGGTTTAGGGTTTAGGGTTTAGGGTCTAGGGTTCACGCCTGAGGGGAGGAAGAGGTGGGAAGGGCTGGCGATGGTAATACTCAATTTGCTTAAGAACCCCCCAAAATATGAAATAATAATCCCTATATTGCCCTTATAAGGCAAAATCTTTTTTGAAGGGGGGGGTTCTTAAGCAAATAGTAGACAAGTACCAGTGGTTGACGACGTCCCCCGGCCAGACATCCAAATCATCCTCCAAGCGTGGTCTATTAGTCTTCCCTTACAGGGGCACTTAGATAGAGTAGGCTTGCGCTTCAGAAGCATCAAAATATGGTGACTTTTTGCGGCCCAACTACACACAGTTGAACTATTGAGGCGCATGGACCCTAACCCTAAGGCTCCAAGAACTCTTATTCTCGGGGCTTTTGAGCCCAAAGTCCTTGTTGTCTAAGGTTTTTGGACTCTTTTGAGCCTAAGGGTAAGAGAAAGAGAAGTTGGAAATTGTTCTTCAACAGCTCCCAGAAAGCTGCTCCACAGAGCAGGGATTGCAGATCTTGACAAAGCTACATCTGGAGGTTTCCAAAATTGGGGGGTACCCGTTTTGGGTGCCCCTTTAAGGGGATTCTATTCTATTTGGAGTATTACAGGGATATCCCTTTTTTGGGAAATACCCACATCTCGGTTGCAGGCCGAAACAGATTTCGGGGGGAGGGCGGGCCCGAAAATTGGAAAACTAGGGCTTAGACCGAAAATTGGAAAACTAGGGCTATAGGGACTTGGGGAGTCCATTTGCAAAGTGAACTGCCAAATAGGTGCCTTAAAACGCCCTAAACCCTTAAACCCCCAAAACCCCTACACCCTTAAACCGCTGAACCCTAAAACCCTAAGATAATAAAGGGGCTCGTTCAGCATTCCTCGAAGGCCCCAAATTACCATGGCTCCAGGCCCAGGGAAGAACCAGCAGCTCGATTGGACAGGCCTGTGACGTAGCCAGTCTTAAGGTGGGCCTCTAGGGCTTCTAGGGCTTACAGGGGTTAGGGTTTGGGGTTTAGGGTTTAGGATTTAGGGTTTAGGGCTTCTACCTGTGACCCTCTTTACCCACCATCTTAAGGGTTATACCTACTAAATAGGGGGTACTTACTGCTAAACTGTTGAGGGTCTGGAGTTTAGGGTTTAGGGGCTTGGTGTTTAGGGTTTTGCGGTGCTTCGGGCTCAGGGTTTGGGGCTTGCGGTTTAATTAGGGTTTAGGGCTTCGCAGCCCTAAACCCATACAGTTCGGGTACACATGCCCGGAGGACGCAGACTTCATGTCAGGCTTATTTTAAGGGCAACATCGCATAACCCTTGCAGTAACACTATGTTTGCAATTATGACGACGACCTACGACTATTTTTCGAAGAATGAAGCTGAATCGGAGGGTGCGGGGGTTGATGCGCTTTGGGGACGGTGACTTTGAAGTTACCAGGTCTCAGGATGGGCGGGGACTTCTTCTAAACCCAACCCCTAACAGCCCTCCCTGTTTTCAACCAACGCAAAAACCCTAAACCCTAAACCCAGAACCCGAAGAAATAAACCCTAAACCCTAAACCCTAAACCCTAAACCCTAAACCCTAAACCAGCCTCCAGAAGCTTGCGGATCAACTGCAAGGCTGCACAGGTGGTGGGATATTCGCCAGCCTCGCAGCATGAAGAGCTTCGCTCTTTGGGTTTAGGGTTTAGGGTTTAGGGTTTAAGGTTTAGGGTTTGGGGTTTAGGGTTTAGGGTTTAGGGTTTAGGGCGTAGGGCTTAGGGCTTAGGGTTTGGGGTCTGTGGGATGGACCGGGGATCAGGTGACTGACATGGCGGGTTACGATATTAGGGGTACCTTTATGGGGTCCCTAGGGAATCCTACTATTTGTGGGGCTAGTACGGGGTCCCCCTATTTTCGTAAACAAGGATTAGGTGGCTTCGGAGTATTAGGTGGGCTCATGATGAGGCTGAAAAGATTCAGGCGCAAAGGCTTGAGGTCTCTTTTCCGGAGGGGAGAGGGTTCGAGGTTGAGGAACCCTGGGCCCTAAACCCTAAACCCTAAACCCTAAACCCTAAACCCTAAACCCTAAACCCTAAACCCTAAACCCTAAACCCTAAACCCTAAACCCTAAGAGTTGAGGAGCTGTGCTCTGAGTGGGTGCAATACTGCAGAGGACCAGCTGGCTACCAGCCGTCAGGCACGCTGGCACCGCCTACGGGCTCGTGGATGTTTAAGGTTTGGGGTTTAGGGTTTAGGGTTTAGGGTTTAGGGTTTAGGGTTTAGGGTTTAGGGGGGCTTCAAGGGTTTTGGGCTTAGGGCCTTGTGGCTGTAGGGCTTCGGGGATTTTGTTTAGGGTCTTCGGGCAGGGAAATCTAAGCCTATGTCAAAACTAAGCCCTAGGCCGTATAAAGCCGGCACCCCAAGCCCGGAGCCCTCAATCCTAAACCCCCAAACCCGAAACCCCAACCCCTAAACTCCAAATCCTCTAAACCCTAAACCCTAAACCCTAAACCCTAAACCCTAAACCCTAAACCCTAAACCCTAAACCCTAAACCCTAAACCCTAAACCCTAAACCCTAAACCCTAACCGTCTTTAAAGGTCTGGGTCGGGCTTCGGCCTCTTGCTCGGCGTCGGCCAGGCCTTCCCGGAGGGATGCCGTGGGCTGTTTGGGGTTTAGGTTTAGGGTTTAGGGTTTAGGGTTTAGGGTTTAGGGTTTAGGGTTTAGGGTTTAGGGTTTCAGGGTTTCAGGGTTTCAGGGTTTCAGGGTTTCAGGGTTTGAGGGTTTGAGGGCTTCAGGTTCGGGTTTTGGGTTTAGGGAATGGGATTTGGGGTTTATGTAGGGTCGGGGGTTTGAGGGTTTGAGGGTTCGAGGGTTTGAGGGTTTAAGGGTTGGTTTAAGAGTTTGCGGGTTTGAGGGTTTAAGGTTTTGGGGTTTGAGGGAAAGGAGGTTCCCAAACCCTAAACCACCTGGCGGCAGAGATGTTGCAAGCCGAGTTTGGGGACCAAAATGAACCCCACAAGAGTTTTGGGCTCAGAATATAAGGTTTAGGGCTTAGGGCTTATTGTGTTTGCGCAACCATGGCCCTATCGGGAGTTTAGGCGTATAGGGGTGTATGGTTTAAATTTTACGGGTTCATTTGGTCCTCAAGGAAAGGGAGCCACTGTGAAACTTCAAGGCCGGGAGAGGCAAACCGTAAACATTCCTAAAACTGAACATCACTAGAAGCCCCAAATCCAACATTCGACACAAGGCGGCTCCCCTTCCAACCCGGCCTGACAGCGCACGCACAAAGTCGGCGACACCACAGCTGCCAAAGTCGTTGGGTTCACCCTGGCGAGCCCAGACAAACCAACACCCCTTAACTAAGTTTAGGGTTTAGAGTTTAGGGTTTAGGGTCTAGGGTCTAGGGTCTAGGGTTTAGGGTTAGAGTTTAGGGTTTAGGGTTTAGGGTTTAGTGCGCGAAGGCTCAGAGAGCTGGTCTTCAGGCCAGCAGTAGGGCTTAGGGTTGAGGGTTCAGGGTTCAGGGATTTAGGGTTCATAACCCTAAACCCTAATCCCTAAACTCTATAGAGCTTAGGGATTTGGGGTTTAGGGTTGCTTTTGTTGGAGGGTTGAAGGGACTAAAGTTGACTACAGGACGGGCCACCCAACAGGATACAACTTAAGGATGACTCTTTGAGGCAGTAGGCATCCGGGCACCTTCTACACTTCTACACACCAACGGCAAAGCCAGTCTGCTTCATCATTCCTCATGAGAACCCTTGGGGTGAGGGCCCACAGACGCCAGGTTCGAAAACGGCACCAGGATAAAGCAAAAAGCTAGGATTTGTGCATATCGAGACCGGCTGTCCCCCTCCCCACCACCCACCCACCACCCCCTAAACCCCAAACCCCAAACGCTAACCCTAAACCCCAAACCCTAAACCCTTATCCCTTATCCCTAAACCCTAACCCCCCCCCCCCCGAAAAAAAGAGCAGGCCGCCTCCAGAAGGCGGAGGAGCGCCTGAGCCGCGCCCGGCGCGGCGCACGCGCTTTGGAGCGCCAGGAGCACGCGGCCGAGCAGTGGCCGCGCCTCGGGGTTTCAGGGGCTTTTGGGGGGCTTCGGGGGGTTTAGGGTTTAGGGTTTGGGGTTTAGGGTTTAGGGTTTAGGGTTTGGGGTTTGGGGTTTAGGGTTTGGGGTTTGGGGTTTGGGGTTTGGGGTGCGGGGTTTTGGGATTTGGGGGTTTGGGTAGTTTATGGGCTGTGGGCCATTACACCTTCTGAAGTCCTTAACGGCCCTTATAGAAACTCCCCCGCCCCCCCCCCCCCCAAATAATAGCCACATAGGATTACAGTGGGATTTTCTTGGCAGAATCCACCCCAACCCGACATGTATACGGGGGGGTTTACGAAAATAGGGGACCCCTAAAGTAGCCCCCACATAGTAGGATTCCCTGACTATAAGGACCCCAATAAGGTACCCCTAATTCCGGAAACCTCCATACTCCAAACCCTTATGTAACCAAAGGATATCCAAGCCCGCGGCCGACTCGTTGTTGGCACTGGCAAGGGCAAAGAAGGTGGCTAGGAGCCTGGGCCATTTCGAGGAGACCAGACGGGGCCATGTTAGGGTTTAGGGTTTAGGGTTTAGGGTTTAGGGTTTCGGGTTTAGGGTTTAGGGTTTAGAGGTTAGGGTCAAGCATCGAGGGCAGAAAGGGCACTACGCTTGCATCTGCAACAGCCATGGAACGGAAAGGGCTTTATTTAAAGGGGTCTTAGGGCTCCGGAAGACTCCCCAGTCGCTTTGTCTTATCCCTGCAACTCTCTGCTTCGAAACCCTGAACCTTGGAACGCGAAACCCTTAAACCCTGAACCCTTAACAGCCAAAAAAACGAAACACCCTGAACCCTAGAGCACAGAACCCTTAATTTAGAGCCCTGCGAACAAACCCGTTTAGCAGTTTTAACATCCTAAACCCCTAAACCCAAAACTCCGTGAGCCCCTAAGATTCCTAGGTTCCAGGGGTGAACCCGGCCCCTGCGTTTTAGTATTTTACGTAAGTACACGAAACGAAACCACGCGTTTGGATGTGTTCATGGCTGCGGATAGAGACAAGCAGAGTATATATGTGGTCTTTATTGAATACTTCAGACATCTTTGTTTCATCGTTATGTAAGTAGAACCGCGTCTATTTCCATTCTTGTGCATTTTTAAGCTTGCTTATGCAAATTGTGCTTTTCAGACATAGTATATAAGTGGTCTTTATTGAATACTTCAGCAATCTTTGTTTCATTGTTATGTAGGTAGAACCGCTTCCATTTCCGTTAGTGTTTCTTTCGTATTTGGTTGAGTATGGTCCTTTAAATAGTATTCACTTGAGTCAAATTGGGCTATTTGCTTAAGAATTCCTCTAGTAGTTAAATTCGCATAGAATGAATACTTCAACAATATAAAATGTTTCATGAATATGTAAACATAAGGTATTTCATTTGACTTTGCAGATAGTATTTCAATAATACTTTGCCTGGTGTAAACCCAGCCGTTTCAATGCATTAGTTGCTCAACAAAGCACTATTTGCCCTTTAAACCACACTTTGCAATATTTTGGTTGAATATGGTGCTTCTTTCGTATTTTGGTTGAGTATGGTCCTGTAAATGGTATTCACTTCAGTCAAATTGAGGTATTTGCTTAATAATTACTCTAGTAGCTAAATTCGCATAAAATAATTCTTTCAAAAATACAAACGATTCATAAATATGTAAACATAAAGTATTTCAGTGGACTTTTCAGAGAGCATACTTTGCCTAGTACAAACACAATTGTATGAATACAGTAGTTGCTCAACAAAGCATTATTTGCACTTTAAACGCACACTTTGCCATATTTTGGTTGAGAATGGTGTCTATTTCGTATCTTGGTTGAGTATGCTCCTTTGAATAGTATTCACTTGAGTCAAATTGGGCTCTTTGCTTAATAATTACTCTAGTAGTTAAATTCGCATAGAATCAAGAAAAATGTTTCAGTGTTTGATTAATACTTTGCCTCGTACAAACACAATTGTATAAATAAACTAGTTGCTCAACAAAACATTAGTTGCCCTTTAAACGCACAATTTGCATAGAAAAAAACACAGATCTAATCATCTAAACCAGCATTGTCCGCTTCAGATTCAAAAGGTAGATTATTCCAATGCTGGCTTATTGGAGTCTGTGAGGTGGGTGTCCCAGTACTGTCCTTCATTACCCGGTGATGAACTACGCGACTTTTGGGCCTTCTTCGTTGTTTTTTGTTAAAAAAGCCTAAAAAGGCTTAAAAAGGGTAGGTCGCTGGGGGGGGGAGGGGGTAGCTATATGGTACCCCCCCCCCAGTGACCTACCCTTTTTCGCCTTGTCTCAAGTCACCCAGCTGCACTGCAAGCAAACTCGGTGTGCAATATAGCGTATTTCCTAGGGCGTAGACTAAAATACAACTAAATCTGCATACACGGGACAGTAGAAAAACCAAAAAAACCAAAACCAAAAAACCAAAAAAACCAAAACCAAAAAAACCAAAAAAAAACCAAAACCAAAAAAACCAAAAAAACCAAAACCAAAAAAACCAAAAAAACTAAAAAAAACCATTTCCTAGGAACTCTTACAGGGAGACTTCCTGAATAATGGTTTTTTTGGTTTTTTTGGTTTTTTTGGTTTTGGTTTTTTTGGTTTTTGTGGTTTTGGTTTCTTGGGTATTTTTGTGGACAGCACCACAACACTGAAATAGCAAATAAACCCTTCGCCCCTGGAGCGTGTCGACATGCACGAGGGACGCGACGTCGCGTGCAGAATAAAAGTGCCAAAACGCAGGGGCCGGGTTCACCCCTGGAGCCGATTCCTACAGCTCTAAACGTGGGTAGGTTCGGGGGGCCTATAGCAACTGAAATGTTTATGGCTTTGTAAGGATTATATAGGAAATTAAGGATAGTAAAAATCCAAAATTATGTCCAAACCTACCCCGCTACTATAGGCGCCTGAATAATTAAATTCGGGTTTCGGGGGGGGGGGGGGGGGGTAGTACAGTACATTTATATGATGTAGGGCTTATACTTCTTGTATCCCCAAAAAGAATAAGGAACCTTACATTCACTCACCAATAACAGCAATATAAAACCCTACTTCATATAGGGACCGTTCCGACCCCTCTTGTAGAACCCCTTGGCCGCCAGACCGAGCCATGATCCCCGCGCATGCGGGCTGGTCGCTTGGCAACTCCTGGGTGGGTTGGAGGGCATGCGGTTTAGGGTTTAGGGTTTAGGGTTTAGGGTTTGGGGTTTGGGGTTTAGGGTTTAGGGTTTAGGGTTTAGGGTTTAGGGTTTAGGGTTTGGGGTTTAGGGCGCTTTGGGTTTAGGGTTTAGTGTTTTGGTAGTGCGCACCGAAGCACTAAAGTTTTGGCTAGTTGGGGTGGGGCTAAAAGGTTGGAAACCCCAAGTCCCTCAAACCCTAGACCCCTAGACCCTAAGCCCCTAAACCCTTAACCCTAAGCCCCTAAACCCTAAACCGTAAACCCTAAGCACCTAAACCCTAAACCCTCAGAACCGAAGCCCGAAACCCTAACCCCGCCACCTCCCTCAGGGCCTTGAGGAAGGACTCCAAGCTGCCAGGGCTCTCAATGAGCACTGTGCTCAGGCACCTCCCAGCCCCCACAGGACTGTTCCCAAGGCCGCCATACTAGGGCACTTAAGGGGGCTTAGAAGTGGGTTTTTAGTACAGTTATCCCAAACCCTAAACGCCCTAAACCCTAAAACCTAGAACCTCCAAGTCGAGGTTGAGGGTTCTCAAAGTCAACACCTGCACGCCCGCCTCGCCAGCTCGTGCAGCAGCTCCTGATGCACAAGAACGAGCCGCCAAAAGCCCGAAACCCACCTGGAACCCGAAACCCTAAACCCCTGAACCCTGAACCTGAAAGCCTAAACCCTGCACCCGAAACCCCGAACCTTGAACCCTAAATCCTGAACCCTAAACCCGAACCCCCTGAACCCGAAACCCTGAACCCTAAGCAAGCCCCGCCCCAAGCCCCCTTTTTTTCCCCCTTTATGCTCTCACCTCTAGATCTAGGATACAAACATCAACACTCCATTATCGGGGCTTTGGGGCATTCACCGGCTCATGCAAGCGCTTACAATGTGAAACATCGTGTGTGTGTGTGTGTGTGTGTGTGTGTGTGTGTCTGTGTGTGTGTGTGTGTGTGTGTGTGTGTGTGTGTGTGTGTGTGTGTGTGTGTGTGTGTGTGTGTGTGTGTGTGTGTGTGTGTGTGTGTGTGTGTGTGTGTGTGTGTGTGTGTGTGTGTGTGTGTGTGTGTGTGTGTGTGTGTGTGTGTGTGTGTGTGTTGTGTGTGTGTGTGTGTGTGTGTGTGTGTGTTGTGTGTGTGTGTGTGTGTGTGTGTGTGTGTGTGTGTGTGTGTGTGTGTGTGTGTGTGTGTGTGTGTGTGTGTGTGTGTGGGTGTGTGTGTGTGTGTGTGTGTGTGTGTGTGTGTGTGTGTGTGTGTGTGTGTGTGTGTGTGTGTGTGTGTGTGTGTGTGTGTGTGTGTGTGTGTGTGTGTGTGTGTGTGTGTGTGTGTGTGTGTGTGTGTGTGGTGTGTGTGTGTGTGTGTGTGTGTGTGTGTGTGTGTGTGTGGTGTGTGTGTGTGTGTGTGTGTGTGTGTGTGTGTGTGTGTGTGTGTGTGTGTGTGTGTGTGTGTGTGTGTGTGTGTGTGTGTGTGTGTGTGTGTGTGTGTGTGTGTGTGTGTGTGTGGTGTGTGTGTGTGTGTGTGTGTGTGTGTGTGTGTGTGTGTGTGTGTGTGTGTGTGTGTGTGTGTGTGTGTGTGTGTGTGTGTGTGTGTGTGTGTGTGTGTGTGTGCGCATTCATTCACTTTGTTCCTGCTTGTAGTAATAGTATCATGCGGGCGTACCCAAGGTCCTCCCCATAATTTTTATTCTATTTTCGGAGAATTAAGCCTACGCAGTTTAGGTCATTTAAGGAGGGAGCATAGAGGGGGGTAGTAGGAGAACCCCTGATAATTAGGGCGCTCACGTACACAAATGTCATCTCGCCCGCTGACTCCTTTCTCACATCCAGATAGTGCATGAGAAGCACGTGGATTACTTACTCCCGTACATCTAGTACATGAATGGCATCTCTTATGCCAAGAGCTGCACCAAATGAAAACGCAGGATTTACTTCTTCTTGGGGGACCCTGAACACCCTAGTTACCGAAGGACTGCACAAGCTTTGTTTTCATAACGAAGGGTCCATGTGCCTAGAGGTAGACTTCGGCTGCACATGGACTTGACCCTAAAGCGCCTGAATCTTAGTGAGGTACGTGGGACCCTTCAAGGGTCACCCACAAAGACATTGCCCAAAATGTTGAAACCCAAAAACACTAGAATCCCCCTTAAAGGGACCCCCAACAGGGGTACTCCCCATTTGCGCAATAGGGCTTTGGGCTTCTCAACCCTAAACCCTAAACCCCAAACCCCAAACCCCAAACCCTAAACCCTAAACCCTAAACCCGAATCTGAAGAAGGGCCAGCGCCTCGCTCTCGGCTGTAGCGGCTTTTGTTTGCCTGCCTCGCGGGCTTGAGAAGGGGCTTCGGGCCATCGGGGTTTAGCGTCTGTAGGGTTTAGGGTTTAGGGTTTAGGGTTTAGGGTTTAGGGTTTAGGGTTTAGGGTTTAGGGTTTAGGGTTTAGGGTTTAGGGTTTAGGGTTTAGGGTTTAGGGTTTAGGTTTAGGGTTTAGGGTTTAGGGTTTAGGGCAGATTCAGGCTTGCAAAAGAGGAACCCTTGAATGGAAACCCCGACCGTAAGCGGGACGAAATCAGAGACATGTAACGATTCTTCTAGGTGATGCCCCGTACTTTGGAGTAGACCCTGGACAATTAGTATATACAGTTAAGGTATTAGTAGCTACAATAGGAAACCAGAACCAAAAAAGTATTTAAAGTATAGTACTCCCAAACCCAGTGCCACTGAGCCCCTTTGTAGAGTTCAACTGCCTACAAAGTGGTGCCCAACAAGCTGCCCTGTTGAGAGTCATTGTCATATCCTGTACTTCAGGGACTTTGAACCCACTGCTATGTTTTTTTGTGGTTTCAAAACGCAGGTAGGCTGCGGCTTTATATCCCGGGCGCTGACCTTACCAAAGTCTTTCCCCCTGCCGCCTAAACCCACCCAAACAGACTTCCGACTGCCCTTGCCTTCTTAACCCTACTTGGAGGTTCACGGTATTTATTGACAAGTATAACTGTACTTATGACCATATTGGGGCACTTAAGGCGCTTACAAGTGGGTTATAAGCACAGTCATAGTTGGTTAACAAGTACCCTGAGCCTCCAAGTACCCACCTCCCAAACCCTACTTTCTCTCACGCGGGTGCAGCGGCAGCCGAACCGCCACAGGCAGGATCGTCAGCCCACTCACAGGTGGTGCTCGCCGCCTGAGGCAGCATTCAGAGCCTCACTGCTGGGCAAAATTACAGGTGAGCCGGCCCCGGGCATCTGTTGGACACCGAAACACTATAGGAAAAGGATTAATATAAGGGTCGGAAGAAGTACTAATAATATTCCCTTGTGGTCCTTTTGTAATGGTACTAGAATAACCCCCTATTCAGGACACTCAATTCGGATTTTTGGGGTTTGGGGCTTAGACAGTTCGGTGGCTCCTATTCGTAGAGTATCGCTACATACACGCTCTTATAGGATTCTTACTAGCCTACAAAATGTGGGTTTTGGGTGCTTGGTGAACTCTTTAGCGTTGGAGGCCCTCTTCGCCGTAGCAGGCGTGAGACCTACCAAAAGCCCTGCTCTGTAAGCCGGAACACTTTACATCAGGGCTTGCATTCTGGGATGTTGCGTTTTCGGGTTTGGGCTTAGGCTTTGGTCTTGGGGGATGTCGGTTTAGGGTTTAGGGTTTAGGGTTTAGGGTTTAGGGTTTAGGCTTTAGGCTTTAGGGTTCAGGGCACCATTCCTCTTAGCCGCTGTAGCCCTTACTAAACCCTCAACCGGAGCCGGGCCTGAATGCAGGAAAGCACATTCCTTGCAGCAAAACTTGGGGAGGAAAGCGCGATTTAGGCTTTCTGTCAGGTGCTACCAGTAACTCTGCTCACCTACAGCTTAGCAGCAACTACCCCTAAACACGAAACCCGAAACCCGAAACCCTAAACCCTAAACCCTAAACCTTAGCTCCATCCCAAACATCCCAAAGTCCCAAAAACCAAAGGGGGGGCGGGGGGGGGGGGGTGGTTACGAGAAAAATATAGACTCCCAAAGAGTAGGGTGCCCTTACAATAAGGACCCTAATAAGGTACCCCTTAGCAAGAAGAAACTTCAAAAAAGACCCCCCCAAAAAGTAGGGTTCCCTTAGAATAAGGACCCGATTTAGGGTTTAGGGTTTAGGGGTTAGGGGTTAGGGGTTAGGGTTTAGGGTTTAGGGTTTAGGGATCGTAAACCCCCATAAGTGGCTTAGGGCTTAAGGGTTTGAGGGTGACGGGTGAAGGGGTTAGGGCTTGGAGGTTACGTAATACGTGGGCCTTTGGAATGAAGCCTTCCTAAACTAAACCCTAAACCCTAAACCCGAAACCCTAAACCCTCAACCCTAAACCCTAATAAAGCCTGGGACGCTGCACCTTGTTTGGGCTTCAATCGGGCTTCAGGGGGGAGGGCGAAAGTCCCAAACCGCAGGCGCTACAGCTCTGCCCTCGCTGGGCCGCCCAGATCTGCTTTCGCTCAGATGGTGTAGTCCGGCTTGGCAGGGTAGGTGCAGCCTCTCGAAGGGTAGTTTCATGGGCCCAGAATAGGGTACATAAGGGGTATCTAAGGGGTACCCTGTTAAAGGGCCGAAGTAAGGGACCATGTAACTACCCAAGCTTTAGGAAGCCTAGGGTTACTAGAGCTTAGCAGGGTTTGGGGTCGCTTTGCAGCTTCCATGCCTCACCCATATTCTACTCCCCTACGACTTTAGGTCTCAGCTTCCAGAGAGTAGAGGAGGCTGGAGGTGTAGGATGGAAGGATTCATGGAGGAGATTGGTGTCCAGCCTGTTGTGTGTGGAGGGGGCTCGTGGGCTAGGCTCTTTTGTTTAGGACACCTGCCGCTCGGCATACCGGGCCGCCTTCAAGCGCGTCAGACAAGGAGGTCAGGGCTTGTATACCTACAGTAAACAGGCCTTGAGGGGTCTCCTCTCAAAGGAGGTTTTAAAGTTTTTTGGGGCTCAGAGGTGCCCTAAACCGCAATCCTCCACTATCCAGAATCCCCTAAGCTCGGCAAAAGCCCAGGGGTTTAGGGTTTGGGGTTTCCCCAGCGAGCTGAATCGACCTCCCCCCTGAACCCTGAACCCTAAACCCTAAACGCGAAGACCTCCCTCCCCGACCTGAGTGCTGGATCACCACCGAGGCCGAGTAGGAGCCAGCTTTGCAGCAGGCCTGCCGTGCTGTCATTATTGGGTTCTTAAGGGAGGGGGTTTAGGGTTTAGGGTTTAGGGTTAGGGTTCAGGGTTTAGGGTTTAGGGTTTAGGGTTTAGGGTTTAGGGTTTAGGGTTTAGGGTTTAGGGTTTAGGGTTTAGGGTTTAGGGTTTAGGGTTCAGGGTTATTTCAGTGTTTTACGATACTAGGGGTACCTTATTTGGGGTCCTTATAGAAAGGAGATCCTACTAGCCCCCATCTAGGGTTCTTCAGGGAGGGGCTTAACAATTTATAGCGTCCTTAAGGGAGGGGGGTTTAGGGTTTAGGGTTTGGGGTTGGGGTTTAGGTTTAGGGTTTAGGTTTAGGGCTCAGGGAGGTTCAAGGGGGCTATGTAGCCCAAGGCTCCCTAATCCTACCCAATACTCCTTGAGGCTCCCGAAGCTTCCCTCAGGTTGCCTAAATACCTGCCCCTTCATGAACCTCCCACCTCCCTTATTGACCCTATAATTTTGGCTGCAAGAGTTTTTACGGTCTTTACTAAACCCTAAACCTCTTAAAACCCCAGGGTTTAGGGTGGTCAGCTCTCCAGGGTTGAGGGCCTGCAGTAGAATACCTTTGGGGGAGGGGAGGGGGGTACACTGGAGCTGGTGCTATAGCCAGGGCCCCGAACCGTAGATGCGAAGCCCTCACGGAACCAAACTCTAGATCCTAAACCCTAAACTCTAAACCCGAAACCCTCAACCCTCTAAACCCTAAACCCTAAACTCTAAACCCTAAACCCTTAACCCTATAAAGCCTAGCACGTTTTCCATTTTGGGGTGATTGGGGGGGGGGGGGGGTTGGCCGGTGAGGCTCTGGCGTTCGGGGGTTGGGCTGCAGACTGGGCCACGCAAACCCTGTAGACACCCAAAAACTCTAATCCTTAAGAAATCCTTGAACCCTTAACCCCAAACCCAAACCCCAAAACCAATAAACCCTATAAACCCTATAAACCCTTTAAACCCCACAAACCCAACAAACCCTACAAGCCCTAAACCCCCGAAACTCCCTAAACCCCCTAAACCCTAAACCCTATAATCCCGTAAACCCTAAAACCCAAAATCCCATAAACAAGCCCCACCTCCATGTCCTTGCCCTTGGCCAAGGCCGCCAGGAAGCCGCCGACGAAGGCGTCGCCGGCGCCGTTCGTGTCCACCAGCTTCTCCTTTTAAGGGTTGAGGGGGGGTTTAGGGTTTAGGGTTTAGGGTCTAGGGTTTGGGGTTTAAGGTTTAGGGTTGACGGTTTGGAGGTTTCGGGTTAGGGGTTTAGGGTTTGGAGGCTTTGGGGGGTTGAGTGGGGGTTCAGGGGTTTTGGTTGTTTGGGGTTTGGAGGCTTTAGGGTTTTATGTCTTCACGGTTTGGAGGACTTTTTTTTGGGGGGGGGGGGGGGGGGGGGGATTAAAGGGGGGGGGGGGGGGCGGGGGGGGTTTTGGGGTTTAGGCTGGCAGGAGAGGGGAGTGTCCAGCGATGCTAGGATTCCGGGATTCAGGCCTGGCTTCGGGGGCTGCTGGGGCTTTGGAGGGTAAGGCTTAGTTGTTGGGAGAGTTGCCCTAAACCCTAAACCCTAAACCCTAAACCCCCTAAACCCAAACCCTAAACCCCCCCCCCTCTCTGCCGCGCCGACTGCCGTCCTTGGGAAGCGCGATCACGGGGTACTTGGTCACCTCTCCACGCAGGGGATTCTGGGGCTTCGGGAGCTCAGAACTGGGTTTAGGGTTTAGGGTTCAGGCTTAGGGTTTAGGGGTTTGCAGGGTTTGCAGGGTTTGTAGGGTTTGTAGGGTTTGTAGGGCTTGTAGGGTTTGTAGGGCTTGGGGTTTAGGGTTGAGGGTTGTATAGGGTTTAGGGTGAGGGTAGGGTTTGTAGGGGTTTGTAGGGTTTGTAGGGCTTGGGGTTTAGGGTTGAGGGTTTAGACTTTAGGGTTTAGGGTACTCTAAGACTTTGAACTGACAAAAACCTTAAAGACCCGAAGCCGAAACACCTTATAAACCCTCAAGTTTGATCCTCGCGGCCCCAAGCAGCATGTAAGATGCCATAGTTTCCCCATAAAGGCACCATCGGCCCCTGTTAAAGAGTGTACTTATTTCTTTATATTTATATTTATATTTATATTTATATATATTTCATGATTTTTTTTTGTTTGGGGGGGGTGGGGGGGGGGGGGGTGTCCTGGCTAGCATCCCTAACAGGACACCCAACCAACCAACCAACCTACCTACATACATACATACATACATACTGTGGCATGCATACATACATACATACATACATACATACATACATACATACATACATACATACATACATACATACATACATACATACTGTGGCGTACATACATACATACATACTGTGGCATGCATACATACATACATACATACATACATACATACATACATACATACATACATACATACATACATACATACATACATGCTCATATATATATATATATATGTATATATATATATGTATGTACATATGCACACATCTGTATATACACACAGAAGCCCCTTTAAGCAACCACCAAAACCATGCTCAACCCAATTCAAAAGATACGTACCACCTAGCTCGCACGGAAACATGAAACCGGGTTTATTTCCTTGTATTCCCAATAGGACAACAATAATATACACTCGCCAATATTAAAACAGGAAGCTTGTAGAAAACTCCCTAAACCCTAAACCCTAAACCCTAAACCCTAAACCCTAAACCCTAAACCCTAAACCCTAAACCCTAAACCCTAAACCCTAAACCCTAAACCCTGAACAGCAACAGAAACCCTGCTTCAATGGAGCCTGGCCTGGCCGCGGATGGCCACGACAGTGGGGTCCGCCCCCTGGGTGATGACCACCTTCCTGTATGGCTTGCTGCCTGGACGCGCTTTCTGGGGTGCAGGGCCCCAAACCCTAGCCCTAAACCCTAGCCCTAAACCCTAAACCCTAAACCCTAAACCCTAAACCCTAAACCCTAAACCCTAAACCCTAAACCCTAAACCCTAAACCCTAAACCCTAAACCCTAAACCCTAACCCTAAACCCTAAACCCTAAACCCTAAACCCTCCTCAACACCTCTTGAACCCTAAAGCCCCAGCCACGAAAACAGTCTTACCCCAAAGCCCCTCAGCCTCTGAGCACGAAACCCCTGAGCCCTAAACCCTCAACCTCGCAGAACCATGAATCCTAAACACACCAAAACCTTTAAACCCCAAATCCCTTAACCACTGAGGCCCCCTTCACCCTGCACCCCTTCCCGTGCCCCAAGTCCGCTGCAAGCACTACTTGTTACTGGCCGAGGGGTGTAGGGGCTTAGGGTTTATAGGGGCTGAGGGTTTCGGGGTTTAGGGCTGAGGCTTGCGCATCCTGCCAAAAGTTCGCGACTCCGATTGACGAAAGCATAAAGGGAAAGGCAAATCCTCGAAAACATTGACATGGTTCAGGGTTTAGGGTTTAGGGTTTAGGGTTTAGGGTTTAGGGTTTAGGGTTGAGGGTTGAGGGTTGAAGGTTGAGGGTTGAGGGTTGAGGGTTGAGGGTTGAGGGTTGAGGGTTTAGGGTTTAGGGTAAAGGGAAGGGCAAATCCTCGAAAACATTGACATGGTTTTGTTTCAGAGAAGATTTTGGACATGCTTTTCAAGTATAAATGAAACGAGGGCTTCTGAATGGATGCAATGAAATAATCACGAACTTTCGTGCTCGCTACGATATGCTATGTAATTATCATATTTAAATGTCGCCTCCGACCCAAAATTATATGGGGCTTCCGAGGTATGCTGGGAATCCACCTTCTTCTCTCTTCTCCAAAACCAGTGGCGTCGGTACAAACAGCTCGATGTTGCCCCCCATTTGACAAAAATCGTAATAATAGTAATAACAATAGTAGTAATAACTAACCCCTACCCCTAACACCCTAACACCCTAAAACCTTTCTTGCAAACCTGAAAGATGCCGGTTGCCCTGCGTGCGTGTTGGCCACCAGCGTTGTGCCCCAGAGGCGGAAGGTTACCCACTTAGCACCTCTAGGTAGCCCAGTAACCATATCAAAATGAGGGTTCAGGGTTTAGGGTTTAGGTTTTAGGGTTTAGGGTTTAGGGTTTAGGGTTTAGGGTTTAGGGTTTAGGGTTTAGGGTTTAGGGTTTAGGGTTGGGTACCCTTGTTTGGACCCTAAGCCCTAAACCCTAAGCTGTTTAGGGCGGTCTAGAGAGACCGATACCAAGCGATACACCCTGCGCCACACACCCCGCACCCTGGCCTGCCATGGGCACCAGGGACAAGCGCGTGGCGATAAACTCAACATCCTTTGGCTGGGACACTTGAGGTATAGAGTTCCAAGGTGGAGGGTTTGCGGGTTTAGGGTTTAGGGTTTAGGGTTTAGGGTTTAGGGTTTAGGGTTTAGGGTTTACGCAGGGTCTTAGCCTCAACCCTTGTCAAGCCCCGAAGGCTTTCGGGGCTCCAGCTCGAAAAGGAGTTTCCTAGCACGCCTGGGCTTGCATTTTGGAGGGGAGGGGCGGGGGAGAGAGAATTCGGGCTGTACCTTCGAAGCTCAATGACCTTGACTGGTGAGCCTTTGCTGTTGGGGTTTGGGTCTTAGGGTTTAGGGCTTAGGGCTTAGTTGCAAGTAGTTCGGAAGTCTCGATTGGGAAAGCCCAGGTGCTAGCCGTGCACGGGCTTGAGGGTGCTCTGGCGTGGGAACAGTCGAGTTCAGGATAAAGGCTATACTGTAGGTCATGTTGATGGCCTGTTGAAGTTTATAGGCTTTGGAACTGAGGTGCAATTAGTGTCTAGGATTAATAACCAGACCCCCCGAACCCCCTGGGGCCCCAAAACCCCGATCTCCTGAACCGCGCCGGATGTATAATGGGGTGCTCTCAGTTCCTCTCCTTGGGTGTATAATAGGGTTTCTTTTAAGGTTTTTTAGGGTTTGTAGGGCTGCTAGAGGTTGGGGGGGGGGGGGGAGGTAGGGCTTTCAGGGGTTTGGGGCCCTCTGCTGGCTTTAAGTAGGGTACAGGATCCCCTCTTCCCCAACCCTAAACCCTAAACCCTAAACTCTAAACCCTAAACCCTAAACCCTAAACCCTAAACCCTCGCAACACGGGCCTCGGTGTCCCAGCCGACAGCCTCAGCGTAGGCCCGGGCCTCCGTCTCGTTGCCGAAGAGATAGTCGCCTGGGACGGCGCGGTGCTTCAGGGTTTAGGGTTTAGGGTTTAGGGTTTAGGGTTTAGGGTTTAGGGTTTAGGGTTTAGGGTTTAGGGTTTAGGGTTTAGGGTTTAGGGTTTAGGGTTTAGGGTTTAGGGCCGAAACCCTAACAAGCCCAATACCTCCATTTTTGTGGGTTGTGGCGATACGCCCCTCCTGAAAAGTTTCTACGCAAAGGATTTTTTGCGGTTACAAAGAGACTCGGGTCGCCAGCTGTACATGCGGTTTTGGGGGGCCCTTTCGCTGCAGAGGTTTAGTGCCTCGAGTCAAAAAAAAAAAGGCACCGGAATGCATTTCGGGGCTTCCAAGGATCTCAGGGGGCTTGGGGCCTAGAGGGTTTCATGCCGGATGTAGTGTCGAGCGCTTTCACAAACCCTTAAGCCCTAAACCCTTTAACCCTAAAACCCTGAAAGCCCTTAAGTCCTTAAGCCCTTCAGCCCCTAAAACTCTTACTCGGCTGTCCAGTAACCTAGGATTAAAAAGGGTGCCCTTTTTGGCTTAAAGAGGTTGATAAGGGAACCTTAACCCCTCAAAAAGGGAGTAGGGGCACTACCGGGCATCCTAGCTTAAGCCCTGAGCCCTTCGAAGGTCCTAGGTTTAGGGTTTAGGGTTTAGGGTTTAGGGTTTAGGGTTTAGGGTTTAGGGTTTAGGGTTTAGGGTTTAGGGTTTAGGGTTTAGGGTTTAGGGTTTAGGGCCTAGACTTCAGGGCTCAGAGAAAGCGCCGGGTGGCAGCAAGGCAGCGTCTTCTCAAGCACGGCCCGGAAAGGGGGCACCTGCCAGATCACTCGCACTCGAAGCACGGCCTTAAGATCGGTGTAGGGTTGGGGTTTAGGGTTTAGGGTTTAGGGTTTAGGGTTTAGGGTTTAGGGTTTAGGGTTTAGGGTTTAGGGTTTAGGGTTTAGGGTTTAGGGTTTAGGGTTTAGGGTTTAGGGTTTAGGGCTTAGGGTGGTTTGGAGCTACTCTTCGTTACAGGATTATAAGGGAACTCGACCCAGGAGTTACCTAGGAATCAAACGGGCACCTTTCTTGGCTCTGAGGGGATTCTAAGGGAACCCCCTACCCTCAAAAATAAAAAATAAGGGCCGACTCCGAGGCCTAGTTTGCCATGGGGATTTAGGGTTTAGGGTTTCGGGTTTCGGGTTTAGGGTTTAGGGTTTAGGGTTTAGGGTTTAGGGTTTAGGGATGTAGAGTTGGGGTCTAGGGTTGAAGGCTTAGGGACCCTAGACACCCTGAAACCCTAAACGCCCTACACAAACCCCAAGGCTCTCCCCCGAGCCTGCACGATGAACAACCCCTTTAAAAACATCCTTTAAAACAAAAAACTAAACAACCCTGAAAACACCCCCCCCCACAAAAATAAATAAACAAATAAACAAATAAATAAATTAATAAATCAACTAATTAAATAATCATAAACCCAAACCCTACGCCCATATCCCCCGAGCCTGCACGATGAATGGCGCCGAGAGGTTCAGGCAGTAGACGGCGCCCGTCTTCAGCGTCTCCTGGGAGGCCATCCTGCGGGGGGCAGCGGAATTGTTTGGGGAAATTCAGGGCTTTTAAGTAATTCGTTTATAGGGGGTTTTAGGGTTTCTTGAGGGTTCAGGGTGTGGGGGTTTGGGGGTTTAGGGTTTTAGGGTTTTCGGGTTTAAAGTTTAGGGTTTGGGGGTTTGGGGGGTTGAGGGTTTGGGGAAGAAGGGTTTCGGGTGTCTGGGGGGCTTTGGAGCTGAGAGGGTCCAGAATGTGTGAAGAGCACGAGGGGCTGAGGGCCCTGTAATGCCCGAAAGCCCAGAACCAGCAATCCCACAGGCGGGGACTCAAAAGACCCTAAACCCTAAACCCTGAAACCTAAACCCTAAACCCTAAACCCTAAACCCCCAAACCCCTAAACCCTAAACTCATTGAATCACGGGTCTCGATGGACTCGGGAGACACAGTGATGAAGAACCCGGCGCTGTACACGATCCTGGGTCGGCGAAGGCTAGGGACCCCACAAACATCTAGAAACCCTAAACCCTAAACCCTAAGCCCTAAACCCTAAACCCTAAACCCTAAACCCTAAACCCTAAGCCCTAAACCCTAAACCACAAAAAGGGTGCGTGGCATCGAAGCTTCCGAGCACCAGCGAAGCCCTAAAGGCTAAATTCTTAGCTAGGTTTAGGGTTTAGGGTCTAGGGTTTAGGGTTTAAGGTTTAGGGTTTAGGGTTTAGGGTTTAGGGTTTAGGGTCTAGGGTCTAGGGTTTAGGGTCTAGGGTGTCGGGTTTCGGGTTTAGGGTTTAGGGTTTAGGGTTTAGGGTTTTGGGTTTTGGGTTCAGCGTTTAGGGTTTAGGGTTTCGGGTTTAGGGTTTATAGGTATCATAGGATTTATTGGGTTAAGGGTTAAAAATTAAGGCTTAGAGGGTAATATAGGTATCAGCCACGCATGTTTTCTGGGTTTACGTATACTGGACCCCCCCCCCCCCCCCCCCCCCGCCCCTAAATAGTAGGATTCCCTTATAACCGTAAACCCTAAACCCTAAGCTCTAAACCCTAACCCTAATGTTGGAAACCACATGGAAGGGGGGGGGGGGGCTGGGCTGGGCTAGGGAAGGTGTGTAAGGGGCCCCTGCTAAGATCGACTACCAATTCCCTAAACCCCCAAAAGCCCCCAAACCCCCTCAACCACTAAACCCCCCCAAACCCTAAACCCTTAAACCCCAAAACCCCTGAACCTTGCAGGTTTCAGGGAGAGTCTTGCCCTGAACCCCACAAATCCCGAACCCTTGAGCCCCTCACACCTCAACCCTAAACCCCAAACCCCTAAACCCTACAGTAAACTCCAGAAAGTTGGAACATGGTTTAAGGATCATTACAGCTGGGATTCCCGTTAGTATACCTTCTGGGGTAGGGGGAGAAGGATGTTCTAACTTTTTGGACTTTACTGCAAGCCCTAAGAGGCTTCTAGATTCTTTGACTTCGGGTTTCGAGGGAACCAAGGTTCATATGTAGGTATCATCTGGCTTAGCCTTGGAAATCCCAAAAAAGAACCAAACAAAAACAACAAACCAGGCCAGGATCTTCGCATTCTTCAGCGTGTCCATGTTTGCCTCAAGGTGGCTGGCCTGGGGCCGACTCAGCACAGACTAAGGGTTTGTAGGGTTTAGGGTTTAGGGCTTAGGGTTTAGGGTTTAGGGTTTAGGGTTTAGGGTTTAGGGTTTAGGATTTAGGGTTTAGGGTTTAGGGTTTAGGGTTTAGGGTTTATAGTTTAGGGTTTAGGGATTAGGGTTTAGGGTTTAGAGCTTAGGGTGTAGGGTTTGGGGTTTGGGGCTTAGGCTCCCACGAAGGTTCCTTTAAATCGTACTCAAATCCCCAGACCTAAACCCTAAACCCTAAACCCTAAACCCTGAACCCTGAACCCTAAACCTATGTTAAGTGGGCGGTTGGAAGCCCGAGCCCCAAAACCCCAAAGCGACCGAAGATCAAAAAAATCCTAAACAATCCAATTCCGGCACGAAGCTCCCTAAGAAACCAACTTGAGGCTTCAGGGCTTTGAGCTTTGGAATTCAGGGCCTAGGGAAGTTTAGGGTTTAGGGTTTAGGGTTAGGGTTTAGGGTTTAGGGTTTAGGGTTTAGGGTTTAGGGTTTAGGGTTTAGGGTTTAGGGTTTAGGGTTTAGGGTTTAGGGTTTAGGGTTTAGGGTTTAGGGTTTAGGGTTTAGGGTTTAGGGTTTAGGGTTTAGGGTTTAGGGTTTAGGGTTTAGGGTTTAGGGTTTAGGGTTTAGGGTTTAGGGGTTTAGGGTTCCCGAACCGCACTAAATCCTACGCCCTATGCCCTACACCTACCTTGTAGTTGTTCGCCGCGTGCAGGTTCGTGGTGAGGGATCGCTCCTCTCAGCCCCCAAAAAGTGGTTCAGGCCCCTAGAGCCTAAACCCTAAACCCTAAACCCTAAACCCTGAACCCTAAACCCTAAACCCTAAACCCTAAACCCTAAGCCTAGAAACCCTAAACCCAGGGCTTAGGGGTTCAGGAGGGTATGGCTGAGGTTCACAAGGCTTTGGGGTTGATAAGGCCTCGGGTTGATACGGTTTCGAATACCAGGGGCTTAGGGTTTAGGGTTTAGGGCTTAGGGTTTAGGGTGTAGGCTTTGCTTGGAGGTTCATGGCACTCATTAGCGAGTTATAACTTCTAACTGTAAACTGTACTTTTTCCCATACTAGGGCACTTGGGACTCATAAGTGGGGTTATAAAGTACAGTTTGCCGTGAAAATGGGTTAATTAAGTACCATGAACCTCCAAGTAGGGCGCACAGACACAGGCCAAGGAGGCGCTTGCGTTTCGGGTGAACATCCTGAGATCCAGAACCTTAAGCCCAAAGATCTCAAACTTTAACAGGGCCTGGGGTGTAATTCAGGGTTTAGGGATACCCTAAACCCTAAACCCTAAACACTAAACCCTAAACCCTACACCCTAAACCCTAAACCCTAAACCCTAAACCCTATCCCCAAAGCCCCAAGACAACCCCAGCGGAGTCCTTGTTCATAATCGTCACTGCGCAGGCACCCGTGGGCGTCGTCTTGTCAATCATGTACTTGCAGTCCACGCCATCCTAGTGTGGGTTTGGGGTTTGGGGTTTGGGGGTTTAGGGTTTAGGGTTTAGGGTTTAGGGTGTAGGGTTAAGGGTTTAGGGCGTACATGTGGACCCTGAACCCTAAACCCCCCAAAAAACCCTCTGAACCCTAGAAAGCCTAGAGGCCCTGTAAGCCCTATAAACCCTACAAACCTACAAACTCCATGAAGCCCATAAACCCTCTTAACCCTAGAAGCCCTATAAACCTAAAAGCCCTGAACCCTAGACCCTCCACCTGTACATATAGATCGAAAACTTGGTGCCAATCCATGGTTCACAACAACAGTTGTGGGTGTAGTCACACATGACTGTCGCGCGTCATCACATTGCAAGCGTTTGCCTCAGAACCCGAACAACACCACTAAACAAACTGAAAACGCCCTGCAACCCTAAACCCTAAACCCTAGATCTTGAGGGGTGTGTTGGGATTCGAAGCGTAGGCCGGAAGATGTAGCTTCTACTGAGGAATGAGGGCCCCCCCACATCTACCAAACCTCCTCAAACCCCCAAACCTCCCACACCAACGGTTTAGGGTTTAGGGTTTAGGGTCTCCAAACCCTAAACCCAAGACCCCAAAGCCCTAAACCATAACAAAGCCAAAGCCTAAACCCCAAACCCTAAAACACACAAACCCAAAGACACCCCGAAGCGCAAACCCGAGCAAGACTCCGAACCCTAAACCCTAAACCCGTAACCCTAAAACCAAATCCCTAAACCCTAAAAGCCCCCAAAGCTGAGAGTTCGCCATTCAGCGCATTTTCGAAACGTACAGTGCCGACCCACCCACCCACCCTCCCAACCCATCTCCACCCACCCCCCCCCCCCACGCACATCCCCGCAATTTCAGTTGAAAGAATCTATTACAACTTGATTTTGTCACAATTTTCAATTGAAAAATATTGACAAAGTGATTAAATAGTGAAATTGCGGGGATGTGCGTGGGGGGGGGGTGGCGGTGGGTGGGGGGAAGAAGCTCGGGGCCCGGATCCCTAAACCCAAGCTCCGCTAAAGGAGCCCTAAGACCTACAGCCGTGCCTTAAAGTACTTTAGGGTTTACAGGGTTCAGGGTTTAGGGTTTAGGGTTTGATATGAACTATGAATCCGAAAATTTTAGGGTAGTAACCTATACATGAAAGGTATATAGGCGTGGGGGTTCTTAAGGTCAGCTCTACAAGCAAGTCCTGAAACTCTTACCAAAAAAGCAAAAGCGAATTCAATTCACGGGGTTTAGGGTCTAGGGTTTTGGCGTTAGGGCGCCCAAACATATTTCCTCTGGCCTAGGGAGTCTACATTGAACCCTACAAGCACGTGAGCTCATGTCGTCGGATTTTTGTTGGGGGGGGGGGGGGGGGGGGCTTGGGGTTTATGTCTAAAGGGGTTAGGGTTTAGGGTTTGGGATTTAGGGTTTAAGCTTTAGTTTAGGTTTTAGGGTTTAGGTCTAAAGGGGTTCGGGCTTAGGGCTGAGGATTTCAGAGCGATACCTGGCCTTCTTGCATGCGTCAATCAGCTTCTTGCCGAAGTCGTCGTCACCTGGGCTGGCCCCCAGAAACATTCTGAAAAGGGTTCAGGGTTACTGTTAGAATGGGGAATGGGTTTAGGGTTTAGGGTTTAGAGTTTAGAAAATTTAGGGTTTACGGCTTAGAAAAAACAAACAAGAATCCCAGCTTTGGACCTAGTCACCGATGCAGCCCATGTAGGCAGTCTTGCCCGGCTCCTGGTCTATGTATTCGGGGGGTGGGTTGTCCCCTTCAAACCCTCCAACATATCCCAAGGGCTGTCTCCCTAAACCCTGTAAGGCCTAAACCGTAGACCCTAAACCCTACATCCAAAACATGTCCTACTCTGGGCTCGTGGAGGATCTCGGGCCTTCAGGGCGGCAAGTACGCGCGAGGGCTTAGGAATTGCAGACGAGCCCTAAACCCCCTCCAGTGGCCTAAAGCTGCTATCGAAACAGAGGGGGTTTCTCTCTCGGGCCCTAAACCCTAAACCCTAAATCCTCAACCCTAAACTCTCTACACCCGAAACCGTACACCAGAACCCTTGCTTTACAGTGCGTCCTGGAGCATCCACTGCGCGACGCGGATGCTGTTCTGCGTGGCGCCGCCTGCCACGTACAC
This sequence comes from Symbiodinium natans, assembly GCA_905221605.1. Classification (NCBI taxonomy): domain Eukaryota; class Dinophyceae; order Suessiales; family Symbiodiniaceae; genus Symbiodinium; species Symbiodinium natans. The sequence continues at coordinate 2,149,759 of CAJNDS010000001.1, forward strand.
GACCTGCAATGGGAGGGCTCTGCGGGTGCACAGTTCAGGGTTTAGGTTTAGGGTTTAGGGTTTAGGGTTTAGGGTTTAGGGTTTAGGGTCTAGGGTTTAGGGTTTAGGGGTTAGGGTTTACCTCTAAACCCTGAACCCTAAACCCCCGAAAAAAGGACTAGGATGGCCCATTGAAGCCCTCTGCAAAAATATCCCCGAACATGGCCCTCTTAAACCCCATAAGGAAAATTTTCCCAAGGTGGGCGAACAGCCCTCCGAAACCTAAACCCTAAACCCCCTAAACACTCTAAACCCTATTGCCACCAATGGCTCCAAGCCAACCCGAAGCCGGCCAAATGATGCTTAGGGTTTAGCCCAAAACCCTGAACCCCCAAAACCCCGAAACCCCGAAACCCCAAAACCCACAACCCCAAAACCCCAAAACCCCAAAACCCCAAAAACCCCAAAACCCCAAAACCCCAAAACCCCCAAACCCCAGAACCCCAAAACCCCCAAACCCTGGACCCTGAACCCTAAACCCTAAACCCTGGACTCTAAACCCTTAACTACTAGCCCTACACCCTAAACCCTAAACCCTAAACCCTAAACACTCTGATGAGAAGCATCAGGCTTGGCAGCGAGCTCCGTGAACAAGGGCTGGTGCTTGTCCTCTTTGGGGTTTAGGGTTTAGGGTTTAGGGTTCAGGGTTTAGGGTTTAGGGTTTAGGGTTTAGGGTTTAGGGTTTAGGGTTTAGGGTTTAGGGTTTAGGGTTTAGGGTTGGGATGTTCCCCCTTACCCGAACGGTCCTTACTAGGGATTATATTAAGGGGTACCATAATCCCTATCAAGGACTGTTAGTATAGGCGGGAACATCTCAAGTGTAGGGTTTAGGTTCTTCCTTCTCAGGGCAATCTGGGGATTACTATCTTTTGCACTTCTTGAGGGTTTCTTCAGCAGATGGTAATTTCGGGTCTGCAGTTTAGCGTTGAGGGCGGCGTTGATTGGCTTCAGGCCTTTTTTGACCCTAGACCCGAAACCCGAAAATCCTCAACCCTAAACCCGAAACCTTTAGGAGTTGTGGGGTAGTTTAGGGCGTCTCGCGTCGTTCGGTTGAGGGCTTCGGGCTCCTTCAGCCAGAGGATTCAGTGGCGGGGGGGGGGGGGGGGGGGGGGGGGGGGAGGGGGGGGGGGGGGAGGGCGGGGGGAGAGGGGGGTCTTGGGCTTTCGGGTTCAGACATCTGTCTGCCTATGTTTAATGCTTTTGGGTGTAGCTTCTATTGAAGTTCTTAAGGGGATGATGTCGATAAGAAATTAGACTCCTGCACTAAGAGAAGGTCTAGGTGGTGGGTGATACAGTCAATGGTATGCCGCGGAACAGTCACATCTGAGCGCCAATGGCAGCATCCGAAATGCCGGATGTGTCGGTGTGAGCACCGGACGTACTTGGAGGTTCATGGCATCTGTTTCTACTTAACCATGTTAGGGCACTTAAGTGGCTTATAAGTGGGTTATAAGTACCTTTATGATTGGTTAGTACGTACCATGAACCTCCAAGTATCCAGGGAATGCATGATCTCAGCATGATCATTGAGATGCCAGCATCGAAGCTGTGGTACCGTGGGTGTCGGCCGCGTCGATGTGAGCACCGGCCTCCAGCAAACAGCGGACCACCTCATCATGGCCTTCATGCGATGCCCTCATCAGAGCCGTGTCGCCCTTATTGCTGGCCAAGTCGATGTGAGCACCGGCCTCCAACAGCAAACGCACGACCTCGATGCGGCCATTCTGAGATGCCACCATCAGTGCCGTGGCACCAGTATTGTCGGCCAAGTCGATGTGAGCACCGGCCTCCAGCAACGATCGCACGACCTCAATGCGGCCTCTTCGCGATGCCACCATCAGAGCTGTCTCGCCGCTTCTGTGCGCCAAGTCGATGTGAGCCCCGGCCTCAAGCAGCAAACGCACGACCTCTGCGTGGCCATTTATAGATGCTAGCATGAGAGCTGTGGCACCATTGTTGTCGGCCATGTCGGTGTGAGCACCGGCCTCCAACAGCAATCGCACGACCTCAACGTGCCCGTGATGAGATGCCAGCACCAGAGCTGTGTCGCCATGATCGCTGGCCAAGTCAGTTTGAGCGCCGGCCTCCAACAGCAAACGCACGACCTCCATTTGGGGGGGTCTCCGAAGTTCGGGGTACCTTACTGCGGTCCTTATGATAAGGGAATCGTACTGTTTGGGGGCTGATGTTTGGTGTCCCTAAACCCTAAACCCTAAACGCTAAACCCTGAACCCTAAACCCTAAACCCTTATTCTCGCAAGCCTCCATGTCGCCAATTTGCGATGCCACCATCAGAGCTGTCTCGCCCTTCGAGTTGGCCAAGTCCGGGTCGCAAGGATGCTGCAGCAGGGACTCTACCTGGGGTTTAGGGGTTAGGGGTTTAGGGGTTTAGGGGTTTAGGGTTTAGGGGTTTAGGGTTTAGGGTGTAGGGTTTAGGGGTTTAGGGGTTTAGGGTTTAGGGCTTAGGGTTTAGGGTTTAGGGTTTAGGGTTTAGGGTTTAGGGGTTAAGGGTTTAGGGTTTAGGGGTGTAGGGGTTAGGGGTTTAGGGTTTAGGGTTTAGGGTTTAGGGGTTTAGGGGTTTAGGGCTTAGGGTTCTTGACATTATGCTGGGCGTTGGAATCTGGCCTGCTTTGCAGGGTTGTAGGTTTTAGGGTCCGGGGGTTTAGGGTCTAGGGTTTGGGGGTTTAGGGGTTTGGAGGGTTAAGGGGTTGAGGGGTTGAGGGTTTAAGGGTAACGCTTGTGAAGTTTGGAGAGCGCCACTGGTTGAGGATGGCAATGCATGGCAAGGTCGACCGCAAGCGCTGAACCCCTGAGCACCCAGGCCACGCCCTCTGAACCCGAAACCCTAAACCCTAAACCCTAAACCCCAGTTTGTGCAGACACCAGCCTCGGCCATCGAGCGGCGCCAGATGGCTGCCATGAGCTCCGTCTTCAGCTCGGGCGCTGCGCGATGCGAAAGCACAAGGAGCTCCAGCTCCATGGGAGAGTCGATCCTTCTTGGTTCCCCAGTAACCAATTGGGGTTCAGGATTTAGGGTGTAGGGTTTAGGGTTTAGGGTTCCCCAGTAATGAGTTGGGGTTCAGGGTTTAGGGTGTAGGAACAGAAGAACCCACGAAAAAGGCTGAATGTTACGTACTCTACTACTAAGGATCAGGGTAGCATCCTCCAGATTCTGGCCGTTCAGAAGCCTTAGAGTTGCTGAGTTCATAAGCACCCAAAAAAAGTGTGCAGCTTTGTTAGTTCCAGGGGAGTATAGCATCCCAAAAAGTGCATCAAGGTGCATTAATTCAGCTACGAAGAAGCAGTCTTTGCCGGAAACGGGGGGGGAGGCCATGCAGCCGATGCAAATGCTGCTTCAGGGCCATCACATTTCCCAGCTCAGCTTGCAGCGGAACTGCCAGCTCTTCGCCCGAGAGCAGCCGAATTTGAAGCATCGAAGCTGAACGCAGAACACTATAAAACCCTAAACCCGATAAACCCTACAACTCTAAAACCCTGAAACCCTAAACCCCAAACCTTAAACCCTAAACCCTAAACCCTGAACCCCAACAGCAACTCCAGGACCAAAACCCTAAAACCTAAAGCCCTAAGCCACAACCCTAAACCCTAAACCCTAAACCCTCAAGCCTTGGACGGGCGAACAGAAGCCTGACGAGCCAGGCTGCGCACAGCTACAAGACCATACTCAAGATACGCAGAGGGGGGGGGGGGGAGGGTGGCTTGTCATTGGTACCCCAAACCCTAAACCCTAAACCCTAAACCCTAAGCCCTAAACCCTAAACCCTAGACCCTAAACCCTAAACGCCAAAAAGCCAGGTGAAACCTGAGGGCCAGCAGCCCCAATCCAACACCCTCAACCTCATCTGGGGAATTCCCAGTAGCCGGGGTTTAGGGTTTGTTTAGGGTTTAGGGTTTAGGGTTTAGGGTTTAGGGTTTAGGGTTTAGGGTTTAGGGTTTAGGGTTTAGGGTTTAGGGTTTAGGGTTTAGGGTTTAGGGTTTAGGGTTTAGGGTTCAGGGCAACCATTCTGTACCCCAAGCAATTGCGCTTAAGGGCCACGGCAACCCTCAACCCTCAGCCCTCAACCCCAAATCTTCCCCAACCCTAAACCCTACACCCTAAACCCTAAACCAGCAACACCAAAACCCTCCTCTGCCAGGATGGCGTTGCCAGGAATCAGGCCATACTTGTCGAAGGTATCCTGCAGCGTCTCACCCCGCAGTAGGGGAGGGGGGGGGGGGGATGGGGGTGGGGGGCGGGGTAGAGTTTTCAGGGCTTCTTGGGGTGTTCAGGATCTTAGGTTTCAGAACTTACGGTACCTAAGGCCCCTCCAGCCAAACTCCTGCGGAGCCAACCCTCCCCCAAAATCTAGACTCTTGTTTTGACCCTCTGCCCATGCCCCTATGAACCAGAAAGAAGATCGGGCCCAAACACACCTGCAAAAATACGGCCTTAAAGCAAAACCCGGAAACCCTTCATGCAAAACCCTGAAACCCTTAAACGCAAACCCTGAAATCCGAACCTGTTTCGGCACAACTTCGCAGCCCGTCCTGCCCCACCTCTGCAGAGATGTCGAGCCTGGGAACAAGAGATGGGCGTTTCGGCCGCAACATGTAGGGGGGACTCTATTTACCTACAGTTTAGTAGTAACTACCCCTTAATTAGTAGGCATAACCCATAACACTGTAGGTAAAGAAGGCGCCAGGTAAGAGTCAAGGCGTCGATTAGGGTTTCAGATTCAGGGTTTAGGGTTGGGGCCTCGGGCTTAGGCACGTTTAGATGGGGCTTAAGGCCGGAGATTCAGATTTGGGCACAGGAGCGAAGTGAGAGAGAGTTGCACCTCAAGCTAAGGGTTGATGTCCTTGGGGCTGTAGATCCTCAGGGTTTAGGGGCGTTCATATCAGGGCTTTGTGGGGTTTAAGGGCTTCGAGAGTTCTTTGAGGGCTTTAGGGCTACTCCCGAACCCTAAGCCCTAAACCCTAAACCCCAAACCCTAAACCCCAAACCCTAAACCCTAAACCCTGAAATTGCTCTTCAAAGACGCAGAGGGTTGCCCATGCCCAGGATAGCCGCCATTGCTGCGACAAGAGGAGGATTGGTGGGTGCAGAGGCTGTGTCCTGGGGGCAAGAAGGCTGCAGACAAAGACCTGGCTGGTTCTTAGTTAGGGAATGGGGGAATGAGGGCCCTATACTCCCTTGAAGGGTATATATATATATACAGATATATATATATATATAATCCCTTAAAGGGTACATATAGGGCCCTGATTCCCTGATTCCCTACTAAGAACCAGGGGGAAGAGGCACATGTCGGAGGCGCAGCTGTCGACCTAAAATTGCAGTCTTAGAGGGTCCGCATATCAAATAGCGGTACGAATTTAGGAAGCAAGTGACAAGACTAATTGATGCAAGAAGGGCTTTATAGAAACTCGAGATTACCTAAGCCACAAACCCCTACTTTTATCATATAAGCTGTGCCCTAAACCCCCAAACCCAAAACCCTAAACCCTGAACCCTAAAGCCTAAACCCTAAACCCTAAACCCTAAATAAACCCTAAACCCCAAACCCCAAACCCTAAACCTTAAACCCTAAACCCTAAACCCTAAACCCTAACTGCCAAGACGAAATGGGCGCCTAAGAGCACCGCATCCCAGGCCGCCAAGGCTATACGCCAGATGGACACCTCCGCAACGTCGCGGTCTGGGGTCCAGGGGTTCGCGCTTTAGGGTTTAGGGTTTAGGGTTTAGGGTTTGGGGTTTGGGGTTTAGGGTTTGGGGTTTGGGGTTAGGGCTTTTCTGAGCAACTCTAAGGTTAAACCCTCATACCTTAAGCCCTCACACACCATCGCGGCCTTCCCGGCTTTTCCTCACAGCCCTGAAGCAATAAAGGTTAGGGTTTTAAAGGTTCAGTAACTTTGGGAATGGGGAACGAGGGCTTAGGGTTCAGGGTCTAAGGGTTCAGGGCTTGCCCTAAACCCTAAACCCTAAACCCTAAACCCTAAACCCTAAACCCTAAACCCTAAACCCTAACCCCTGAAGAAGCCCCGAAAACCTTTAAAAGAGATCTCTGCTCGGCGCACCCCTGGCTTGGGAAGAGTCCACCGCACCTGCGTTCTGGGAAGCGGCTGAGGGATTCGGTAGGGCTCATAGGGCTTAGGGCTTAGGGCTTAGGGCTTATAGGGCTAAAGGGCTAAAGGGTTTAGGGCTACGGGCTTAGGGCTTAGGGCTTAAGGGCTAAGGGCAAAGGGCAAAGGGCAAAGGGCAAAGGGCTTCGGGCTTAGGGCTCAAGGGCTAAGGGCTAAGGGCTTAGGGCTTAGGGCTCAGGGCTTAGGGCTTCTAGGGCTTAGGGCTTACTTAGGGCTTAGGGCTTAAACAAGGGGGAAGAGGCTTAGAGGATTTGGTTTTTCCCGTTTGCACCTTTGGGTGGCAGTCTTGGGGTTTAGGGTTCAGGGCCCGCGCAGGGTTTAGGGTTTAGGGTTCAGGGTTCAGAGTTTAGGGTTTAGGGTTTAGGGTTTAGGGTTTAGGGTTTAGGGTTTAGGGTTTAGGGTTTAGGGTTTAGGGTTTAGGGTTTAGGGTTTAGGGTTTACGGTTTAGGGTTTAGGGTTTAGGGTTTAGGGTTTAGGGTTTAGGGTTTACGGTTTAGGGTTTAGGGTGGATCTGGGCTTCAGTCAGACGCAGAGGACTCCGGCCTACTATGCTGGAGGACGGGGTCCGGGGCTGGAGGCGGTAGAACCCACGAACCCCTCTGTGTGCCAGGTTGGCAGGGTTTAGGGTTTAGGGTTTAGGGTTTGGAGTTTAGCGTTCAGGGTTTAGGGTTTAGGGTTCAGGATAATGAAGCGGTACTCTTCCCCCCACTTTGTAACTAGTACTTAGAACCTGCGTGCCTTTTCGTATGGCCCTCAACCCTAAGCTCTAAAAGCCATCAACCTTATCAACCCTATCAACCCCAAACACCAATAGGTGCAGCCCCAAAGCAAAGCTCGATTGCCCTGGGTCGTCCAGTACGTTCAAGATTTAGGGTCTTGGCTTTCGGGGTTTAGAGGTTTCGGACCCCACGGTTTTGAGGTTTGTGTGGTTTAGGGTTCAGGGTAGTGGGTTTACTCAAGGGGCAAGGGCGCCTGCAGTTTAGCGGCACCTCTCCATTGGTAGGTGCAACGCATAGGTCTCAGATCCTACTATAGGGGGCTTAATAGTCAGAATAGGATTTTTTTTTTTGGGGGGGGGGGGGGTAATTGTCGTATAATTATAAGGAGACCAGAAGGGCATACCATTAGTAACTATTCCGACCTCTGTATTACGCCCGAAACCCTGGGCCACACACGTGCTCTTGTTTTAGGCCGCGGTGACATGCCACGACCTCGCAGGGTCTTGCTCAAAAACACGTTGCCCTCGGGCCTCCCTCGCGTTTCGAAAAATCGGAGAGGCTGGGACACCCTGCACCCCAGACCCCAAATACGAAACCCCTAAACCCCTAAACCCTAACCCCCAAACCCTAAACCCTGAACCCTAAACTACAGGGTTGTTGATCTTGTTTTGGTGTGCATGGCACGCTTGTGAAACAGGACCTTGCCGGTGCTCATCAGTGACGCCTGTGGCCGCATGGAAGAAGCCACTGAAACCCAAAACCTTAAAGGGTTTTGGGCTTATTAGGGCTTAGGGTTTAGGACTTTAGGGCCTAGGGTTTGGGGCTTAAGGAAAGATCTCAGCCACCTAAACCCAAGACCGTAACCCCTAGGCTCAAAATAGCCCAAGAACCCGATATAACAAGGCGTTGGGCCCAAAAGCCCTGAAACAAGGGTCCTTGGAGCCTTAAGGTAAAGGGCTTTGGGCCTATTAGGGCTTAGGGTTTAGGGCTTTAGGGCCGGGGGTTTAAGGTTGAGGGTTTAGAGAATGTTGAAACAAAGGCTTCCGCCGTCAACCATTGGTGCCACTCAGACAGCTCCCCAGGCGTTGCCACCTCGGAGAGACTTCGGCGTGGGGAATGTGGTCCTAAACCCTTAAACCCTAAAATCAACCCTAAACCCAAATCCCTAAACCCTAAAGCAAGAAAACCATACACCCCGAACCCCTAAACCTGCTAATCCTAACCTAATCCTAAACCCTGAATCCTAAACCCTAAACCCTAAACCCTAAACCCTAAACCCTAAACCCTAAACCCTAAACCCTAAACCCCCAAACGCCGGCCTCAGAGAAGCTCGGGCTTGTTGAAGTAGATCCAGAAGAGCACGGCAGGGCCCAGGCCTTATTATGGGGCCCTTCTGGGGTTTAGGGTTTAGGGTTTAGGGTTTAGGGTCTAGGGTTGAGGGTTGAGGGTTGAGGGTTGAGGGTTTAGGGTTTAGGGTTTAGGGTTTAGGGTTTAGGGTTTAGGGCTGAAGGTGTGTGACCCAAGGTCCCCTAGTAATCTCCACTACCCCCTAAGGTTCCCTAAGCTTCCCTAAGGTTCCCCAGGTACCTACCACCATGAATCCCCCTCCCTTACGGACCCAACAACCTTATGAACAGCGCAGTAGGAGGCGCTACACAGTTCAGGGTTTAAGGTGGGATTAGCCCTAAACCCTGAACAGGCCCAAGCCCCTTAGCCCTAACTCTTTTCGCTTGCTTGCGGTTGCCGGTCAGATCTTTGAGCCCGCGCCTCGACCTCTAATCTCAATGCAGTAGGCTTCGGGGCTTAGGGTCTAGGATTTAGGGTTTAGAGTTTAGAGTTTAGGGCTTGGGGCTTAATGTTTGGAGTTTGGCATCCAGTCGCAGGTGTAGAGCCTCGTGTATAGAATTCAAAGTTTGGTGCTTTTGGGCTTTAAAACTTAAGGTGTTGGAGATCTTCACCAAACTGAATCTCTCACCCTCGAGTGGCAGTAGACCCTCTCGCCAAGCGAAGCGAACAACATCCGTACAAGCCTTCTCCAGGAACCAATGCCACAGTAAGGGGCTTCCTGCAAAAAACACACACGTTGTCTACTATTGAACCACGTTAAAGATAAAGATACTCTTCCTTAGCAGGGCATATGCTAGTATTTGCAAAAATAATAGCTATTAGCGTCTGGGTGCCGCCTTCAAGACAGCATGGTGTGAAACAATCGTATGTCTGCGCTCGGCCTGGGGTTTGACCCTAGACCCTAAACCCTAATTAAACCTAAAACCCAAAACCCTTTCGTATGATAATGCTTGGTGGGCATCCCTGTACCATGCCGTGTGCCATAGACCCTAAACCCTAAACCCGAAACCCTAGACTAAACCCACCTCTCGCACTCCCAAGCTTCCCACTGATGATGAAGACCGCCCAGCCAAGCTGAAGCAGCGCATAGCCTTGAAGGCTGTTCGTGGGGTTTGCATGGTTTTGGGGGTTTTGGGGTTATAGGGTTCTTGGGTTACAGAGTTATAGGGTTATACATAGGGTTTATAAGGCTATCGGGTTCATAGTAGGGCTAAAGGTTATTCATGTTCAGTTTTATTTGGGGGGGGATCAGGGGATTTGAGGGTTTAGGATTGTGGCCTTTCATGGTCCAAGTGGGCGGTCGTTTGGGGTTCAGGTCAGGAAACCCTAAACCCTGTTCCAAAGGCAATCTTTAGGGGAATGAGTTGGGTTTGGAGTCTTTGGCCATCCCCAACCCCTCTCAGAGTTTAGGGCTTTCAGGGTTCGGAAAGTTGAGTCTCGTGGCAGGAGATAACCCTTAAACTGACTCCGAAATCCTAAGTTCCGGTAATCGTCGCATGAAGATAACCCTAGACTGAATCCAAAACCCTAAATTCTGGCAATGGTCGCCAGATCGGCAACAGAGGAACCCATGGCAAATTCGTGAAGTTCACGGACACGGCATACGCAGCCGCTCACATCGCTTCCAGACCGAGAATCAGGGCACCGACGCCCGACATCAGAAATTCCGGCATCGCATGCACGCCCCATGCCCTACCAATGGCTTCAGACTAGTACAAAAACCTACGCCACGGACCCGAAACCTTAACCCCTAAAGCCTTACCACTGGCCGCCCCCCAAGTACCCTCACAAGGGCCTAAGTGTACCTTGACGGGGAGGGTAGAGCGGGGCCCAGGTAATCCACCTTGCTTCATCCCTCAACCCTCAACCCTAAACCCTAAACCCTAAACCCTAATTTGTCCCTCAACCCTATAGCTCTTGCATGTGGCACCCTAAAACCCCACTAAAACCCAAAGCACTAAGCCCAAACCCCTAGATGGGTATTTCCCAAACTGCGCAAAAAGAGCAGAAGCCACCCCGATTTTCGGAACCCCCCATATTCTAAACTCTCCTAAACCCTAAACCCTAAACCCTAAACCCTAAACCCTAAACTCCAACCCGTATGCCTTAAAAAGCGTTTTTTGGGGCGCGGGCCGGAGTTGCCAGCATGTGCGACCTCTGAGGCTGCTTTGGGTTTTAGGGGGTTTAGGGGTTTAGGGGTTTGTGGGTTTAAGGGTTTAGGTGTTTAGGGGTTTGGGGGTTTAGGGGTTTAGGGGTTTCGGAGTTTGGGGGTTTAGGGGTTTCGGGGTTTGGGGGTTTAGGGGTTTAGGGTTATGGTTTCGGTGTTTTTGGGGCTTGGGGATTGAGGGGTTAGGGGGATTCGGGCTTTAGGGTTAGGGTTTCGGGGTTTGGGGGCTTGAGGGCTTGAGGGCTGAAGGGGCTCGAGTCTTACATCGTCTTACCCGAAGCCCGAATCAAGCCATTTTCAATTGGGGGGGGGGGGGGGGGGGGGAGGGCGTGTGGGCCCCCTAAACCTTGCAAAAGTCGGTGTTAGGGCAAACCCTAAACCCGAAACCCTTAAACCTTACGGGAAATGGGTTTAGGATTCGGAGTCTTGACTCAGAGAACTGCCCACATTGACCCCGCATGCATGATCTTGGTTGCAGCGTTGCGTGGTTTAGGGTTGGGTTTGCAGCTCAGGGCAGTGCGCCGTGTCTGGTGAGTTCATCTTCTATTTTCTTTTGTGGATGCAGCGTTCTGGCCCTGCAAACTCCCTCCAAACCCTAAAACCTCCACCCCTCAGTCCTGGGTATCGCCGAAATACCAAACCTCAATTTTGCAAAATCTAAAGCCTAAAACCTAAACCCTGAACCCCGCTCTCTGTACCCTACAAACACCCTAAACCCTAAACCCTAAACCCCAAACCCTAAACCCTAAACCCTCAACACCAGCACCCCAAGAGATCCCTCGACGACCTCCGGGGCAGCACCAGCGACTGCGCCGAGGATGGCCATCTGCAACAGGATCCGCGACAGCGTGGGGGCTATCGAGTTCTTAAGGGAGAAGGGGGGGTTTAGGGTTTAGGGTCTAGGGTCTAGGGTTCGGGGTTTAGGGTTTAGGGTTTAGGGCTTAGGGCTTAGGGCTTAGGGCTTAGGGCTTAGGGCTTAGGGCTTAGGGCTTATGGTATGTGACCCAAGGTTCCCTAGTAATCTCCACTACTCCCCAAGGCTCCCTAGGCTTCCCGAATTACTAAGGCTCCCTAGGTACCTGCCCCCCATGAACGGCCCCCTCCCTTAAGAACCCTATAGGTGGGCCTGAGTGCTTAAGAAGAGTTTTTAGGATTTATAGGGCTTAGGGCTTCGGGGTTGAGGGCTTCAGGGCTTAAGCCCACTGCCCACTGAACAACTGCCAAGACACCTCTCAGACAAGAAAAAGCAGCCACCACACCCCGAACATCTTCAACCCTGACACCCCCAAAGCCCTGACCAGCATCTGTCAGCAGTCTCTGGAACACCTCAGTCAACGCCTTCTCGTGCCGATTGCGAAGTTTCTCCAGCCTGATGTTCTCCCGCCTCGCCTCTGTGCACTCCACTTCACAGTTGCGAAACCCTAAACCCTAAACCCTAACCCTAAACCCTTAACCCTAAACCCTAAATCCTCTGCAGCTCTTTGCTCAGCAAGGCCGAAAACAGCTCGCGCCAAAGACGCCGGGGTCTGTGCCACGTTCAACGCATCACCAGGCTCCGTGTAGCGTGCCTCGGCGAGTCTCCACTGACCATGGCTTCTCTGAGCCAGTGCATTGGCCTCCTCCCACTCCTTCAACCGCCCTAAACCCTAAACCCTAAACCCTAAACCCGATGTTGGGAAATACCCTAAACCTCATCAAGCGACTCTTTTTGTCGCAGCGGGACATGACACATCTCAGTCTGCAGCTGCATCAAGCGCGGAAGACAAACCCAAACCCTGAAACCTCAAGCTCTTGGAGTCTCATGTCGATGACATGAAAGTCCAGAGAGCACTGAGTCCACAGGTTAAGCTTCTTTAACAACAACTGAACGGTTTAGGGTCTAGGCCTTAGGGCTTAGGCTTAGGCCCCGAGCCCCCCGAATCGCCCAAACTCGCGCAGACCCTAAATGCCTCCAGACCCCAAACCCAAACCCTAAACCCTAAACCCCAACACCCAAAAATCAAAATCGTGCACCTCAGTTGCGCGGTCCAGGCCTTGGGCGTTGGTGGAGTCGGGCTACGCTCTGGGGGGCTTTAGAAAAGTTGGGGTTTAGGCTTTTTAGGGTTTAGGGTTTAGGGTTTGGGGTTTTAGGGTTTTATGGTATTTTGAGGGTTTCAGGGTCTTGGGGCTTTGAGGTCTACATTTCGTGGGCTCATAAATTACTCGGAACCCTCGAGTAGAGTGCTAAGGGCTTGGGGCCTTGGGTGTCCTTGGATTATAGAGTCTTAGAAACTCCGGATCTAGGGCTGGTGGATTTATAATATAGAATTGGGGTAAGAAGTTCCCTGAGCCTCCAAGTTTGGTTCTATGGTAAAGGGATGCTTGGGGCTCACAGTGGGCTTAGGGTAGGGTTTAGGGTCTAGGGTCTATGGCCATTATCTAGACCCAAGAGTAACCTGGGAATTCAAGGGGGTACCCCTTTTGACTAAAAGGGGCGTTACAAGGGAGCCGAAGCCCGAAGAAGGGCCTACTCTGGGGCCAAGCCCTAAACCCCAAACCCCAAACCCTGCAAACAGGGAATAAGGGCCTGCTCTGGGTCCTGGTTGCTCAGTCTTAGGGGCTGAATACCCTAGCCCAAAAAGGCTAACCTTCTTTAACAAAAGAAAAAAATCAATAAATATACATATATATAGTAACAAAAAGAAGTCCCTAAACCCTAAACCCCAAACCCCAAACCCCAAACCCCAAACGCCAAACCCCAAACCCCAAACCCCAAACCCCAAACCCCAAACCCCCAACCCCCAACCCCAAACCCCAAACCCCAAACCCCAAACCCCAAACCCAAAACCCAAACCCCAAACCCCAAACCCAGCCCCGAAGCATTTCCCGAACTTCTCATCCCTGAACCCAAAACCCACAACCCTACACCCTAAACCCTAAACCCTAAACCCTGAAACCCTCAACTCCGGGTTCCTGGCGGGCCTTGGCCTGAATCTCTGCAGCCGTGTGCTCCGCCTACTTTTTGTTTCTGGGGTCCTTAAGGTTTAGGGTGTTTAGTGTTTAGGGTTTAGGGTTTAGGGTTTAGGGTTTAGGGTTTACTTGGGTTTCGTACCCCACCCTTGCACTCGACTCCCTTAAGAGCCCAATAAGTATTGAAGCAAAGATGTTTGCGGGGCTTTGAAGGATTGAGGGTTTAGGGCTGTGGGTTTTGAAGGTCAGGGTTTAGGGTTTGGGGTTTACAACCGCTCCGTATGACAGAAACGAACAGCGAGTGGGCCCTGAGGCAGTTGGGGTTCAGGGTTTAGGGCTTACCTGGGACCCTGTTTACCTACAGATTCGCAGTAAATGCCCAATTTTTAGTAGGTACAACCGATAAAACTGTAAGTGAACAGGGTCCCAGGTAAACCAAGGTTCCCTAATACTCCCCACTATTCCCTAAGGCTCCCTAAGTTTCTTTCAGGTTCCCTAGGTACTTCCCCCCCCCCCCCCCCCCCCCCCACCCCCCAATAAGCTTCTCTAGGGTTCCCTCGGTCCCTAGTTACCTAGCCCCCCCCCCCCGCATGAACCCAGAAAGAAGTGCACCTGCGCGGGAGCGCTTACGAAGGCGGTGCCGGCGAAGGCTGCGAGGGCGAACAAAGCCAGGACCAGCATGCCAGCACGACCTTGGGTTTAGGTTGGGTAGGGTTTGAGGTCTTGGTTTAGGGTTTAGTTGCCCCAGTAACCTTGGATAAGGTCTTAAAGGATTCTAAAGGATCCTAAACCTAAACACTAGGGGTGTAAGGTTTTAGGTTTGCGGGGTACGGCTCATGCTAAAGGCATCTGGAGTCGACGCATCAGGGCTTCGGTATAGGGTTTAGGGTTTGAGCATGCAGACGCACAAACCTCTTCGGGGCAATGGCTTCTCTTTTTGTTGCTCCCCTCCTTCGCCCTCTCCCTCTCCCTCTCCCTCTCCCTCCCTCTCCCTCTCCCTCTCCCTCTCCCTCTCCCCCTCTCCCTCTCCGTGTCCCTGTCCCTCTCCCTATTGAACTCACTCGAAACCCTCAAGGGCAGAGTCTGCTACGACGGAAATACCTTATATTCCCCGAAACAATCCCTAAACCCTACCGAGGACCAGTACGTAAACCTTGCATCGTTTTGCCGCAGTGGAGCGGTTCGGGCTTTTAGCCGCCACCGCAACGTAGGAACAGACCGGCATTCCTGGACCCCAAGAGTGACCTGGGAATGCCAAGGGCCCCCCCCCCGTTTTTGGCTTAAAGGGGATTCTCGGGAAACCCTCAGCCCAAACCCTAAACCCTAAACCCTAAACCCCAAAACCCTAAAACCCTAAACCTAAACCAGAGAACCTCAACCCTAAAAAGGGGGCAAGAAGGGCCTACTCTGGGTCCTGGGTTCTCTGCAAGGCGGCTCCACAGCTCAGCAAGACATCTCCCCTTTAGGCTTCAGCATTCCGGGGCTGCCCCTAAGATGTAAACCCTAAACCCTAAACCCTAAACCCAAAACCCTAAACCCTAACACCCTAACACCCTAGACCCTAAACCCTAAACCCTAAGCCCTAAACCCTACGAAAACCCTTTGGAACACCAGACCCCCGAAGTATGCCGCGTTGCGCGCCTTCTAAATCAATGGCTGGGCCCCCTCGCCCCCATCCCAAGGGGGCTGCAAGGAAAACAAGTATCCCCGGACCATCTAAACAGTGCCCACATCTGTGGGTCGGCTGCTCAGAGGGGGGGAGTATGGTCTAGACAAGCACCCGTCTATCGCAACACGGATAGATTCTTTACCTGAAAAGGGTCGATATGAAAACGGCTTCTTTGCTAGACCATCTTCGGGGGAATGGGGATTGCGGGGGGAACGCACTGAAGCGGTGGTCGCATTCAGGATTCCCGAAAATTCTGCGGTCTTACATCGGCGCGCCGCCACTCAGAGAGACTGATATCCTCCACCACCTGCAATTCGCAGGGTGCAGAGAGAGGTTTTCGTGCCTTGGTGTTGTGCAAGCACCCCGATCTTCCAAGTAGACCCGGGCTCCGCCGAGGCCTTCTCGTACCCCCCCTCATATACCCCATATAACCCCCTATATACCCTCCTTCTACCCCCCTAACACCGCCCTTACACTCTCCCACACCCCCTCTCCCAAACCAAGACAAGGCCTGAGCTTAAGGCTTACAGCTGTCTTCTCTGAATCTGGATTTAGAGATTAGGGCTGCCGACGCTCTACGCTTGCACAGCAAACCTTATCGGGTCTTCCCCTAAACCCTAAACCCGAAACCCTAAACCTTAAACCCTAAAACCGAACCCTAAACCTTAAACCCTCAACCCTGAACCCTAAACCTTAAACCCTGCGTTCGACAGTGGGGTTCGAAGTTTTGGGGCTTGGGGCCTTGGAGTTTCAGGATTCCGGCTCTCGCAGGCTGTCCTGAGGTTTCCTCCACTGAACCCAGCAAGCGCCAAATCCCCAATCCCCCACCCAAACCGCAAAAACCATAAACTGAACTTCAAAACACTGCCTGCGAACCCCAAACCAAATTTCCGGTAGCCCCTACATGCTTTAAGCTACCTTCCTGGTTCTCAAAGAGTTTGGGGTTGAGAGTTTGGGGTTCAGGGTTACGCACCTCGTGCAGGATCACTCCTTTCCCCTCTCCAGCCGGTCGTTCGGATCTGGCATCAGGTCGTCCAGCCCCACCTCCTGCCATGGCTGGAGGTTGAGGCTTTTGGGGCTTTCAGGGCTTTAGGACTTAGGGTTGAGGGTTTGGGGTTACGGTTGCGGGTTAGGGTTTAGGGTGAAGGTTTAGGGTTTAGGGTTTCGGGCTTAGGGCCTAGGGCCTCGGGCTTCGGGCTTGGGGCTTAGGGCTTCGGGTTTGGAACTAGGCGGTGATGTTGTGGAGGCTGCTTTTCGGTCTTGTGGTGAGGGTCTCCCGTCTCCACCCCCACAATCTGCCAGCCTTAGCCCTGACCCTCAACTGTGTAATCCCCAATCCCAATAAACCCACGCGCTCCCCAGCCCTAAACCCTAAACCCTAAACTCCAAACCTTAAACCCTAAACCCTAAACCCTAAACCCCACCCTTGGTTTGACGCTGCAGGCTGCGATTTGGGGCAGGGTGTTGCGTCCTTGGCAACAGAGGTAGCCGCCGACATTGCCTGCGCCAGCAGTCTTGGTTAAAGGGATCCTAAAGGGAACCCAAAACAGAGGTTTAGGGTTTAGGGTTTAGGGTTTAGGGTTTAGGGTTTAGGGTTTAGGGTTTAGGGTTTAGGGTTTAGGGTGTAGGGCTTAGGGTTTAGGGTTTAGGGTTTTGGGTTAGGGTTTTTGGGGTCATGCCCCCTTTTACTACCCGCCCCTTAAATAGCCTTACTTAGGCTTAGCTATCCCTAAATACCCCTAATTCTGTGGGGGAACCCTAGCTGTTACAGCTCCTTCTTACGATCTCTTTTTACATACTTCCTGAAAAAAAGGCTGGCTTTTTGGGGCTACATTTTGATTTACGTAGTCGCACTTCAAGCAGGCCAGGTGAACCCCTAAACCCTAAACCCTAAACCCTAAACCCCAAACCCTAAACCCTAAACCCTAAACCCGATGCCTCTGCGCCACGCCCCGAGAAACTGCTGGGGGACCCTTTGCGCTGCGGAGTCTTTAGGCTTGCCGGCCCCGGGTTTAGGGTTTAGGGTTTAGGGTTAGGGGTTTAGGGTTTATGAAGGGTTTAGGGTTTAGGTTTAGGGTTTAGGGTTTTAGGGGCTTGGGGTTCTAGGGGTTTAGGGTTTAGGGATTTAGGGGTTTAGGGATTTAGGGTGTAGGGTGAGTTTAGGGCTACCCACCATGAAATCAGGCCCAGGATGCCTCGACGCCCCCTGGATCCACGTCTTCGCAGAAGTTCTGCACGATTTGGAGCGGGACCTTGGGGGCTCTTATTGAGGATGCAGGTTTAGGGTTTAGGATTTAGGGTTTAGGGTTTAGGGTTTAGATATACTTTATACTTGGGCCTGAAAGGGGTTCCTACATAGCAGCTTTCGGGCCCAAGGATATACAATTTCGGTACATGGATCCTTACATGGAGGTTCATGGTACTCATGAGCCATTTACAACGGCACTTACAACCCACTCATAATCCCCCTTAAGTGCCCTAATATGTTTATAAGTACAGTAATATCCTTAAACCCTAAACCCTAAACCCTAAACCCTATAATAGGTGCAGTGATAAGTACAAATATAACTGGTTAAACAAACTACCATGACCCTCCAAGTAGGGATCTTGGAGCCCTTTTGCCACGACAACAAGAAGAAGAGTTTAGCTTCAGGGTTGGAGGGCTTGGGGCTCGGGTTTAGGGTTTAGGGTTTAGGGTTTGGGGTTTGGGGTTTGGGGTTTGGGGTTTGAGGTTTGGGGCTTGGGGTTTGGGGTTTGGGGTTTGGGGTTTGCGGTTTGGGGTTTGGGGTTTGGGCAAGTTTGGGCAAGAGCTTGTTAAGGCATAGTGTTTGGGGCCTTCGGCTAAAGCCAGGTGGCGAACGGCACATTCAGCCGCTGGGCCGCTTCCATGAAGGCGATGAGAAACTTCTGCCGGATCTGCCTGTTTAGAGTTTAGGGTTTAGTGTCTCGGGTTAAGGTTTAGGGCTATTTCACCCTCGAAACCGCGGCCTTAGGACCCAACCTTAGACCCTAGACCCTGAGTCCTAAACCTTAGACTCGAACCTCCACATCCTTCACGCCAAATGAACAGTGAACCCTAGACATTAAACCTTAGACCCAAGAGTAGCCTCAGAGTTAAAAGGGTACCCTTCTTGGTGTACAGGGGCTCATAAGGAACCCAGCATCCTAAACAGGGGAGTAAGGGCCTACTCTGGGTCCTAGAACCTGAACCCCTGAACCCTGATACCTAAACCGAAGGACCTTGTACACACACACACACACACAGCCCTGAGCTCTCAACCTCGAACACGAAGCCCTGAACGCTGAACATCCCTGACCCAAGCCCTAAACCCCTAAAACCCCTAAACCCCTAAACCCCTAAACCCCTAAACCCCTAAACCCCTAAACCCCTAAACCCCTAAACCCCTAAACCCCTAAACCCTAAACCTCAAACCCCTAAACCCCTAAACCCCTCAACCCCTAAACCCCTCAACCCCTCAACCCCTAAACCCTAAACCCCAAAACCCAAAACCCTAAACCCTAAACCCTAAACCCTAAACCCCAAAACCCTAAACCCACAAAAATCCTGAGGATCCACAGGCCACCTATGGGACACGCCCACCATGGGGAAGAAAATGATCTCGATGTTGTAGCCATTACCTCGCTGAGGGTTTAGGGTTTTGGGTTTAGGGTTTAGGGTTTAGGGTTTAGGGTTTAGGGTTTAGGGTTTAGGGTTTAGGGTTTAGGGTTTAGGGTTTAGGGTTTAGGGTTTAGGGTTTAGTGTTTATGGTTTAGGGTTTAGGGTTTAGGGTTTAGGGTTTAGGGTTTAGGGTTTAGGGTTTAGGGTTTAGGGTTTAGGGTTTAGGGTTTAGGGTTTAGGGTCCCATAGCTGGCCCTGGAGGGTGTTGAGGGTTTAGGGTTCGGGGTTTAGGGTTTAGGGTGCAAGGCCGAGACTTTAGGGTTTAGGGTTTAAGTTGGGATGTTCCCCCTTATACTTACAGTCCTTAATCGGGATTAGCTTGGGGGGGGGGGGGGGGTAGTAGACCTTTTAAGGACTGTTAATATAAGGGGGAACACCCCAAGGTTTAAGTTTAAGGTTTGGGGAGTTGGGGTTCGGATCTTGATTCTTTAGGTTCAGTGCTTGCTAAACACAACCCTGAACTTGGGATGTTCCCCCGTTATAGTCCTTCATAGGGATTATAGTAGGCCCTACTATAATCCCTACTAAGGACGGTCAGTATAAGGGGGAACATCCCAACCCTGAACTCTCGACAGGATTTGCGGGGTTGAAGCTTAAGAGGCTCTCTTTGTGGGGAGTAATGATGAATGCTTAGGGTGTATGGGCTTTCTCCCCGATCACACCCTGAGCAACTCGACACCTGATAAAAACCTGAGAGCATCAGACCTTAAACCCCCTGAGTTAGGCTTTAGGTCTTGAGTCGATGGTCTGCTTGGTCGAGGCATTAACGCCTACGTAGGCTTGGCCCAATCAACTAGGCTAGGTATGAAAAGGCCGCCCTTGTGGGTTAACTGGGGCCCTCCCCCTCCTAACCCCCCCCCCCCCCCCAAAAAAAAAAAATGGGGAATAAGGGAGCTACCATGCATCCTGCATCCTGGGCTTGAAGATTTACAACGCGGGCAGAATATCTAGGATTGTGATGTGTGCCCGCGGGGACACGGGATAGAGCGGAAGAGAAGGCAAGCAAAGAGGGCCCATGTGGCTGGTCAACCCCTAAACCCTAAACCCTAAACCCTAAACCCTAAACCCTAAACCCTAAACCCTAAACCTAACCCTCAACCTAAGGGATTGCGCTATCTGTGCTAGGCATTTGGGGGGCTTTGCAGCTTCTGGAGTGTGCTTGTTGTTGAGGATATGGAGCCTCATATACAGTACAGGGCTTTTTTGGGTTTAGGGTTAATGGTTAAGGGTTTAGGGTTTAGGGTTAAGGGTTTAGGGTGTTGACCAGGGTTTAGGGTTTAGGGTCTAGGGTTCCGGGCCAAGTCTTAAAACCCTACGTCCGAGAAGGGTTTCGGAGGTAGAAAGGGGAGATTCTTGTGACGCCAGGGGGCTCGTCGACGTGATGTGGCACTTCCTTAGCTTTCAAGGGGTCCTACCACCCCCCCCTCGTGGGGTTTAGGGTTTCGGGAGTATAGGGTGTAGGGTTTAGGGTTCCTACCACCCCCCCCCCCCCCGCCCAGTCGTGGGGTTGAGGGTTTCGGGAGTAGGGTTTAGGATTCAGGGTTCAGGGTTTAGGGTTTAGGGTTTAGGGTTTAGGGTTTCGGGAGTAGGGTGTAGGGTTTAGGGTTTAGGAGAGCGTGCTCGGATAGGAAACCCACGAGTTGATGTACGGCTGATAGGCCCCATCAGGCCTGAGGGTTGGGGATGAAAAAGGCGGCTGAGCGACTGGTAGTTGTTGAGGGTTTAGGGTTTAGGGTTTAGGGTTTAGGGTTTAGGGTTTAGGGTTTAGGGTTTAGGGTTTAGGGTTTAGGGTTTAGGGTTTAGGGTTTAGGGTTTAGGGTTTAGGGTTTGGGGTTTAGGGTTTGGGGTTTAGGGTTTAGGGTTTTTAGGGGTTTTCTGGCGGCTGAGCGTCTGGTAGTTGTCCTGCTGAATGTCCGGCGACTCCTTGATCCAGCGCTTGCCGAACTCCTCCCGGTCAGGCGCTAGAGGTCACGACTTCAGCCCTCAACTTAAGCCCGAGCTCCATGTCCCTAAGGGGTTACATCCTACTAACAGGAAGCCTATAAACCCTATGATATGGAGGTTTCCAAGCATATGGGTACTTCTTTTTGTTTGGGGTGGGGGGTCCTCCAGGGTCCTACAGTAAGGATTGCAGCATTTCGGGGATATATCAGGGGTTACCCTATTTTGGGAGAGATATCCCATAAGTGCGTAGGTATCGTAACCCCTAAACTCAGACCGCAAACCCCTGAGCCCTCACCCCCGCCTGCAGCCTCTGGACTTTCTGCAGGGGGCTGCGCGTGCTGATCCCGATGTTCAGCAGGACCGTCTTGGTGGGCCTGGCTTCCAGTTCGGGTTCAGGGGATATAGGGTTTAGGGTTTAGGGTTTAGGGTTTAGGGTTTAGGGTTTAGGGTTTAGGGTTTAGGGTTTAGGGTTTAGGGTGGGCTTATAGGGTTTATGGCCCACAGCAAGGTAGACCGGGCACGTAGAGTTTAATAAACGGCTTCTTTTTGGGGCGGATTGGAGTGCATACGGGGCAGCCTAAACCCAAACCCTAAACCCTTTCCCGCCCCTAAACCCTGACAAACCCGAAAACCCTAAAACCCCAAAACCTCCTACCTTCAAACCCCAAAACCCTAAAACCCTACGCCCTCAGACCCTAAAAGCCTAAAGCCCCTTCAGTCCCCAACTACACCCTAAATCCTAAACCCTAAAAACGCTAAACCCAAAACACTATAAACCCTAAACGCTGGAAACCCTTAACCCTATAAAGCCTAAACCCTATCAACCCTATCAACCCCATCAACCCTATAAACCCTGTGAAAAACTATATAAACCCTATAAACAGTGTAAACCGTGTAAACCCTATAAGCCCAAAAAACTATAAACCCAAGAAACCCTATAAGCCCTATAGACCCGAGACCTTACAAACCCCTAAACCCTAAACCCTGAACCCTAAACCCTAAACCCTAAACCCTAAACCCTAAACCCTAAACCCTAAACCCTAAACCCTAAACCCTAAACCCTAAGCCCCTATAAGTGGAAGCCTTCGAGTCCAATTCTGGATGATCAGCTCGTTGAAGGCCTTGTGGCTGACCCAGACCTCTTCTTTGCTGCTGAGTTCAGAACGGTTTAGGGTTTAGGGTTTAGGGTTTAGGGTTTAGGGTTTAGGGTTTAGGGTTTAGGGTTTAGGGTTTAGGGTTTAGGGTTTAGGGTTTAGGGTTTAGGGTTTAGGGTTTAGGGCTTAGGGTTTAGGGTTTAGGGTTTTGGGCTTAGGGTTTAGGGTTCTGGGCTGACCCAGACCTCGTGCTCCCAGGTGGGTTTAGGGTTGAGGGTTGAGGGGTCTAGGAGTTTGGGGCTTAGGGATTTGTCGGGGCTTGGAGATTTGAGGGTTAGGGTTCGGGAGTTTGGGCTTCAGGGTTCGGGCTTAGGGTTTCGGTTTAGGGGTCTGGGGTTTAGGGCTTGGGTATTGAGGTTCAGGGTTTGGCGCTTGGGCAGAGTACCAGAAACTTCTGCGCCCCCGCTGTGACCAAATGCAGGTCGTCAACCCCTAAACCCTAAACCCTAAACCCTAAACCCTAAACCCTAAACCCTAAACCCTAAACCCTAAACCCTAAACCCTAAACCCTAAACCCTAAACCCTAAACCCTAAACCAAGCTGCATGTTCCACAGTGCGACCAGCAATCGCAAGGCCCATCGCCCCACACAAGCAGAGAGACGTGTCCACCAAAAAGAAGCTGAACTCACTCCGAAAGTCCCCACGGTTTAGGGTTTAGGGTTAGGGTTTAGGGTTTAGGGTTTGGGGTTTAGGGTGTAGGGTTTAGGGTTTAGGGTTTAGGGTTCCAGATAGTGTCAGACGCATTTGAAGATCTGCAGGCCAACTTCGGCCACTCATGCCGAGGTATCTTCACTTTGAGGGCCTTTAGGGTTCAAGGAGGAGTCAACCCTAAACCCTAAACCCCAAACCTTCTGAAGCCAGAAATCCCTCAAACCGAGACCCTTAAACCGATGCGATGATCATCCACAACGCCTTTCGGGTTGAGGCTTTAGGGCTGGGATGTTCCCCCTTTACCTAACAGTCCTTGATAGGAATTATAATAGGGGCTTACTATACTCCCTCTTAAGGGCTGCTAGTATAAGGGGGAACATCCCAAATTTAGGGCCTCAACCCTAGAACCCTAAAGTTTAGGTTTCAGGGTACCAGAAACCCTAAACCCTAAACCAAGAACCCCAAACCCTGAACCCTGAACCCTGAACCCTAAACCCTAAACCCTGAACCGCAACACGGCAACACCCTGGGAGAGGCCTTTCTTAGGCTTTGCAAGGGCAGAACCCTGAGAACCCTGCGGCGCAAAAGCCCTTGGTCGTGCGAACTAGCCTTGGGGGGTTTCACTTAGGGTCTAGGGTTTAGGGCAGTAGGGTTTAGGGTTTAGGGTTTAGGGTTTAGGGTTTAGGGTTTAGGGTTTAGGGTTTAGGGTTTAGGGTTTAGGGTTTAGGGTTTAGGGTTTAGGGTTTAGGGTTCACTTAGCGGCTCACAACCCAAGAAGCCCTAAACCAAAGCCCCAGACCACAAAAAAGGTTTGGCCTGCCCTCCCCCGAAACCGCAACACCCCAGGCGTCACCGGTAGGAAAACCGTGGGGCGGATCAAGCTGAGGGTTTAGGGCTGAAGGTGTAGGGCCGAAAGTTTATGAGGGTTTAGGGTTTAGGGTTTAGGGCTTAGGGTTTAGGGTTTATAGGGTTTAGGGTAGGTTTAGGGTTCATTTGGCTTTGGGGTTTTCATCGCTTGAGACCTTTGCACTTTCAGGGCATTAGGCTTCAGGGAGCATGGGGCTGTAGCGTCATGCTTTAGGGTATGGGTGCCTGCTTCATCTCGAAGTTTCGGATCACCACATACATCATGGTGATGTTCTCCTGGGGCGAATGCCGAAGCTCCCTTGTCCCGGAACCAAAACATGAACACTAAACCCTAAACCCTCAACCCCAGCACCCTGAAAGTTGGGCTGTGCCCCCTTATAGTAACAGTCCTGAATAGGGAGTATAGAAAGGGGTACTACAATCCCTATGAAGGACTGTTAGTATAAGGGGGAACATTCCAAGGTACATGGCTGACCCCAAAACGACACTAAACCCGACCCGGCAACAAACAAACTCTCAAGTCCAATACCTCAAGCCTGCACGCCTAGGGTTTAGGATTCAGGGTTTAGAACAGTTTAGGGTTTAGGGTGTTTAGGGTGTTTAGGGTGTTTAGGGTGTTTAGGGTGTTTAGGGTGTTTAGGGTGTTTAGGGTGTTTAGGGTTTAGGGTTTAGGGTTTCGGGTTTCGGGTTTAGGTACAAAAACAAAAGAAGGCCCCACATCTGCGTAGAGGATACTTCTTGCGTGCCCTCAACACCAAAGATCCCTAACCCTTAACCCTAAACACGACATACTCTAGGCCCTAAGCCCTTAATCCCACAACCCTACACACCCTAAACCCTACACACCCTAAACCCTTAACTCCTTAACCTTAAACCCTACACACCCAAACCCTTAACCCACAACCCTACACACCCTAAACCACTAACCCTAAACCCTACACACCCCAAACCCTTAATCCCCCACCCTACACACCCTAAACCATTAACCCTAAACCCTACACACCCTAAACCCTAAACCCTAGACCCTACACACACCCTAAACCCTTAACCCTACACCCAACACACCCTAAACCCTTATCCCTAAACCCTACACACCCTAAACTCCCAGACGACCCTAACTAAGTAAAACAAGAACTCTGTACATGCCAGACTCTAGACTCTCTCTACAGGCGAAACCCGAAACCTTTCCAAGCCAAATGATGTCGTGAAACTTCGCCTCGCGGAAAACCGAAGACTACTGTTTGCCTAAGAGCCCCGACAAACACAAAAACAAACAAAACGAAGATAATAATGCCCTAAACTGTAACCCCTAGACCCTAAAGCCAAATTAAACCCTCAACCCTAAGTAAGCCCTAAACCCTAAACCCTAAGCACAGAGCCTAAACAGTGGAAGACCAAGCGGCGACGAAGCCGACGAGGGCATTCTGCATCCCAGATGCCCCAGTGTGGTTGAGTGTGACAAGATCCCCGACGTAGAAAGGCCTCGCCAGTGCATATGTGTGTATGTATATGTATGAATATATGTATGAGATGTATGTATATGTATGTATATACATATATATGTATGCAGATGCATGGTATATGCATGGTATATGTATGTATATGTATGTATATGTATGTATATGTATGTATATGTATGTATATGTATGTATATGTACGTATATGTACGTATATGCATGTAGGTTTCCGGGGCTTAGGGACAGTGGGCTGACACTAGCATTCGCCTAGGCACCCCAGAGAAATTGCCCCCAAGTTTCGAATCTCTCGTTTGAACTTAAGCACCACGTGGAGGACTCTACATTAGATAGATTGGGATGTCTCCCCTTATACTAGCAGTCCTTAATAGGGATTCTAACAGGGGGGGGGGGGGGGGGTACTACAATCCCCATTAAGGACTGCTAGTACACGGGGAAACCTCCCAATTGATAGACTCAGAATGATAGCCGGGGCACCCAGGAGCGGTCTAGGAGTCCCCTCACCTACCCGAAAGCTTACAAGCACATGGACACAAAGCAACCTGGAAATCGAGACTACCCCCCCCCCCCCCAAAAAAAAAAGTATGTATGTATGTATGTATGTATGTATGTATGTATGTATGTATGTGTATATTTATATACATACATATACATATATGAAAAATAATGATAATGAAAGCGCAATCCTTACAACCTTGAGTACAAAGTTTTTCGGCACGCACACACACACACACCAGGGTCTTAAACCCTCGGACAACCCATTCCGAAAAGCATGCTCCTGGTGGGCGGTGCTAAACCTTGAACTCCTTGAGCCCTAAACCCTAAACCCTGAACCCAGCAATAAACCTGAAACTGCCAGCACAAAGCCTAAAGACCCTGAATCCCAAACCCCGATCCCAAAGCAGTCCGGGTGGCTTGTAGAGGGCTATTCGCAGAAGGCTGATCGTGCTCGGTCCAAGCCTTTGAAATATGGGTTTAGGGTTTAGGGTTTAGGGTTTAGGGTTTAGGGTTTAGGGTTTAGAGTTTAGGGTTTAGGGTTCAGGGTTTAGGGTTGAGGTCTTAGGGTTTGCGGGGCGCAGGTTCAGTGAGGGTTTATGGAAACAGTCTAGGGTTCAGCCTTACTGTCCCCAAATTTCAGGGACCGGGGATGAGGCTTGCTTGACATTCAAGCTGCAGGAGGCGGGGGCGGGGCTCCGTTGGAGGGTATAAGTGGTGAGGGGGTTGGCAGGGTGCCGTGGAGGGGGGGGGGGGGGGGGGATGGAGGCAAGGGTAGAGTTCTTATGACAGGCAAGTCCACCTCACGGCGAAGGCTGTGAACCGGGTTTCGGGTTTAGGGCGGGTTTGGGGTGTAGTCCTTAAGGGGGCTTAGGGTTTCGGGTTTCGGGTTGAGGGTTGAGGGCCTTTAGGGGTTTTCGGGTGTAGGAATTTAGGGATTTTGGGGATGGAAGCTCTTGGAGCCTCAACACAACATTCCATGGCCCATGTTGAGCCCTGAACCCTAAACCCTAAGCCCGAAATCCTAAACCCTAAAACCATAAACCCTCACCTCAACCCTCAAATCTAGACCCTAAACCCTAAACCCTAAACCCTAAACCCTAAACCCTAAACCCTAAACCCTAAACCCTAATCCGAGCACCTGTTTAATTAACCCCCCGAGATTTAAAGAAATTTTTTTTCCCCGGAAGCCCGCCGGAAGACTACTTTCCATTAGGGTGGATTTCGGCTGGAGATAACCCCCCACATTTAAAGAATTTTTTGTGGGAGGGTTGCAAAATTTTGAAACTCAGCCTACAGTCCTATTGTTTCCTATTGTTTTCAATACGTTCTTATTGTTTTTTAATAGAGAAACCGCACGGGGCCATGGTCCAACTATTGCGGAACCCTGCCTTCCTTATTGTGGCGGGGGGGGGGGGGACCCCTCCCAATTAAACAGGTGCTCGGATTAAACCCTAAACCCTAAACCCTAAACCCTAAACCCTAACCCCATGCCCATCCGAGCCGCTCCAGCATGAAGCCGCCCGAGGCAGCTCCGGACAGGAGCAGACCTCGCGATGCGCCAAACTGAGGGATTTGGAACCTCGCAACACTCAACCCTAAACCCTAAACCCTAAATCCTAAACCCTAAACCCTAAACCCTAAATGTGGGGATTAAGGTTTAGGGATTAGGGTTTAGGGTGTAGGGTTTAGGGGTGTTGGGAGGGATTTGGCATCTCGCAGCGGACAGGCGAGAAATGCGAAACCCTGAGCCCTTCCGGGTATGGCCGTGGAGTCACTGCACAGGTTCCCTTGCAGTTTAGTGTTTAAGGTTTAGGGTTTAGGGTGTAGCCCTAAACCCTAAACCCTAAACCCTAAACCCTAAACCCCGAAGGGATGCTCCAAAGATTCCCTCCCCCTCGGGGCGCCGGTGAGAGACCCCCTCCCCCACCAAACCAAAGATGTGCGGTTTAGGGTTTGGGGTTTAGGGTTTAGGGTTTAGGGTTTAGGGTTTAGGGTTTAGGGTTTGGGGTTTAGGGTGTAGCGTTGAGGCTGAGACCCTAAATTCTGCATGCCTGAAACACTGGTAAAGACCCCGAAGCCTACTAACATCATGGAAACTAGTAGGTTCCAAAATCCAAAAACCCAGAGTCCCTAACCCCTAAGTCCTAAACCCCACAAAAAAGGGCCACCAGAATCCCTAAACCCTAAACCCTAAACCCTAAACCCTAAACTCTAAACCCTAAACCCAAAAAAGGGGCCGCCGGGGCACTGCCGAGAACGAAGCGGTTGATTGTGTCCGCGTCGATTTGCGCGAAGTAGGCCTGCCCCCAAAACCCCTTAAGCCCTCAACTCCCACACCCTAAACCCTAAACCCTAAACCCTAAACCCTAAACCCTAAACCCTAAACCCTAAACCCTAAACCCTAAACCCTTACACCCTCCGAGAGCCGCTCCCGTGATGTTGTTTGATTTTGTTCGTGGCGTGGGCGCGGAAGAGCGGAGGGCGGAGAGTTTTTGGGTCTGGGGGCTGGGGTTTGCGGGCTTGGGAATTTAGGGACGTAGGGGGGTCTGGGCGTTTCGGGTTTAGGGTCTAGGTCTTAAGGCTTGAGAATTTACAGATCTCGGGTTTATCCTAAGCCCTCAAGCCTGAACTCTAATCCCTAAACCGCAAGCCCTAAACTGCTCACAAGCCCTGGTGCTGCAAGGCGGCGATCACGATCAGCGCGCCCAGGATCTTGCCTGGAGGGGAAGGCTCCGGAAAAACCTATACCATTGAGCGGTTGTTACTAGGGTTTAGGGTTTAGGGTTTAGGGTTTCGTGTTTAGGGTTTAGGGTTTAGGGTATAGCTGTACTTATAACCATATTAGGGCACTTGAGGGGCTTATAAGTGGGTTCGAAGTACATGTTGTAGTTGGTTAATGGGTACCATGAACCTCCCAGTACCAGCATCGGACTTGTCAAGCCCTACTGGTTCTTTGTAGGGAATGACGGAGGTACGCTATAGAATTCCATAAAGAGCATAATCGAGGGGACATAAGATGCCTAAATCCCTCAGTATGAGAGTCAAGGGGAAGGCCTGCAACCGAATCCCCAAAGCCTCGCCGCCTTTTGCCAAAGCACCAAAAGCACGTGTAGCACCCATCGAACCGGAGACCCTCCCCCCAAGTACTCTTTAAGGTTTAGGGTTTAGGGTTTAGGATTTACCCCCACGAAGGTACACCTAGGCCCTTGTGAAGGTTTGCTTGGAGAGGGGGAGGGGTCCAGGACAACTTATTTTCAGGGAATCCTACTATTTCGGGATCTATATTGGGGGCTTTAATTTCGAAAACCCCATACAAACCCTTGCGAATTGAGGTTTCTCTTGGCAAATTCAGACTTTCGGCGGCCCCTAAGTTTACCAACCCTCTACTGGCGGCCCTCTACGTCCCAAACCCTAAAGCTTTCCAGGCCCCAAACCCCAAACCCCAAACCCCAAACCCTATAGACTCTAAGACTCTATACCCTAAACCCCAAACCCTAAACCCTATAGACCCTGAACCCTAAACCCTATAGACGCCAGCCCCTTAGCCCCCCCCAGCGCTGGGAGCCTACAAGGTAGTAGATCGACCAGATATAGTGAAGAACCTCCCAGGCGGTTCGGCTTGGGAGGGGGGGTTTAGGGTTTAGGGTTTAGGGTTTAGGGTTTAGGGTTTAGGGTTTAGGGTTTAGGGTTTAGGGTTTAGTTTTTAGGGTTTAGGGTTTAGGGTTTAGGGTTTAGGGTTTAGGGTTTAGGGTTTAGGGTTTAGGGTTTAGGGTTTAGGGTTTAGGGTTTAGGGTTTGGCTCTGCAGGGCTTAGGGACCTTTTCAGGGTGGGCTTAGGGTTTAGGGTTTGGGGTTTAGGGTTTAGGGTGTTTTAGGGTTTGGGGTTTAGGGTTTAGGGTTTGGGGCTTGGGGTTTGGGGCTTGGGGTTCAGGGCTTGGGGGTTCAGATGGTTCGGGTTCTATAGCTGTTATTTGAGTCTTCTTATCATGATGAATGATTACACTATGTTTTCGTGACAGGAGCCGAGTAACCCTCTAAATACGTGCGCGCCTAAACCCTAAACCCTAAACCCTGAAACCCCCGCAGTGAAAGACCAACCGGCCAGGACCCGGCCTTGGCGGGAACCGTGTGCGTGTGCGCGAAGCTGTACCTTAGAGGGTTTAGGGTTTAGGGTTTAGGGTTTAGGGTTTAGGGTTTAGGGTTTAGGGTTTAGGGTTTAGGGTTTAGGGTTTAGTATTAGGGTTCAGGGTTCAGGGTTTGGGATTTAGTACCCCTAAACGAGGGCCTCAGTGTACCTAAATGGCGGGGTATTCAGGACATTTTACAGGGTACTTGGGGGTCTAGGTGGACTTTCAGGTTAGGGTTTGGGGTTTGGGGTTTAAGGCCCCGAACTGAGAGATCTGCACAAAACAGAACTGCGCCAACAAACAAAGCAATTCAAAACTTTCAGGAACTCCCAATAACAACTTGCACTCCCTTGCAAGAAAAGCCCTAAAGCCCTCAGCCCTCAGCCCTAAACCCGAAACCCTAAACCCTAAACCCTAAACCCTGAACCCTAAACCCTAAACCCTAAACCCTAACCCCCACATCCAAGGGACACGATGTCCCGATCCTTCTTGTGGGTCCGCGTGTTCTTGGTCACCTCAAGGCAGGCCGCTCGAGGGGGTCAAGGGCTTAGGGCATCCTTTGAGGTTTCTGGGTTTGGAGGTGTGTTTAGGGTTTAGGGTTTAGGGTTTAGGGTTTAGGGTTTAGGGTTTAGGGTTTAGGGTTTAGGGTTTAGGGTTTAGGGTTTAGGGTTTAGGGTTTAGGGTTTGGGGTCTAGCGGCGCATTAGCTTGGAAATTGGGAGTGGGCGGACGTGCCTAGGCTGAGATGGCTGCGCGCTTCAGCGTTCTTTGATTTCGGAGCCGTGCCCGATCCGCATGTTGGATTGGCAGCTTAGGGAGGGTTTAGGGTTTAGGATTTAGGGTTTAGAGTTCAGGGTTCAGGGGTGATCCGGCTATTTGCCAGGGCGCTATGTCCTGCATCTTCTGGACGCACTTGCTCTGGTTGATGATCTCCTGCGGAAAGATGCCATGGCAACAGGAGCAAACCCAAAACCCCAAACCCTAAACCCCAAACCCCAAACCCTAAACCCCAAACCCCAAACCCTAAACTCCCCCAACGTATCTCCGCTCCATGTCCCCGCCTGGTCCATGATCATGTTCTGCACGTTGTCGTCGATCCTGGGAACCGGGCTACTATTTGCTCAAGAACATCCCCCCCCCCTCACCCCCCCACCGCCCCCCCCGCCCAAAAAAAAAATATATATTAAATAAATACAGATATATATATATATATATATGTATATATATACATATATATATAGACACGCGCACACATAAGAGCTGGGCTACTACTTGCTTAAGAACCCCCTCCCACCCCCGCAAAAAAATATAAAGACAACCATCCCCACACTGCCCATTTCTAGGGAAGAACATTCGGTTTCTTTTTTTTGGGGGGGGGGGGAGGGGGGGGGGGGGGGGGGGGGGGGTGAGGGGGTGGGTGGGGAGGCTGCTTAAGAAGATAGTAGTTTGTAGACCCTAAATAGATACAATAAACAAGGATACACATACATGTATATATATATATATACATATATATTTTTGTTGATATACCTACAGAGAAACTTTGGCCATAAGCAACGCTACTTTTTAGTAGGTTGTGGCTATTCCAAGTAGTGGGAGAACCCAAACAGGCGTCAGCGTTGAATGCTTCAAAGGGACGTCTCATTTGGCGAGCTTTTGTTGGGTTCCGCCGAGGGCTCATGGCAACCACAAAACGGTCGATGGGGTTCAACACCCAAGGAAACCCTATTGAGCAGCCAAGCCTACTATTTGCTTCAGAGCCCCCAAAAGATAAAAAAGATAGCAGTCCCTGCGTTGCCCTTATAAGGAAGAATATTTATTCTAATGTTCTCGGGGGTTCTTAAACAAATTGTAGTATAAGCCATAGGCCCTTCTCTGTTTTTGGTGACCTCGTGAACTCATAGGGCGTCTCAAAGGTTTAGGGTTTAGGGTTTAGGGTTTAGGGTTTAGGGTTTAGGGTTCAGGGTTTAGGGTTTAGGGCTTTAAGGTTTAGGGTCAACGCTCGACTTGGGGAGGTGCGGCCTCTGAACCTCTGTCGGTTCATGGGTAGCTAGCTATAACTACTATTTGCGTAAGACCCCCCCCCCCCAACAAAAAATGCAAATATAAATATAAACATAATTATATAAATATAAATATATTATATTATACATATATATACAGACAAATGCGTACAAATCATATTTTCCTTGTAATGGCAATGGGACGTTTATGTCGGTTCTTAAGCAACTAGTAGATACGTAGGGCTGCAGAGTTATAGCTGGTTATCACCTTACTTAGGGCGACCTAGAACCTACCCATGAAACTTCAAGTATATATATATATATACCCTAAACCCTAAACCCTAAAACCCTAACCCTTGAACCCCTGTCTGGGGCATGGGACTTGTCCAGCACCATGAAGTAGCCGTAAACTGCCAGAAGCACCATGCCACCAGTGAAGCCTGTGATGCAAGCTGCTGTTTGGGATGCTCCCCCTTCGACTAAGAGTCCTTAATCGGGATTCTAGTATTGGGATTTAGGGATTTAGGGATTTAGGGATCTAGGGGTTTAGGGATTCAGGGATTTAGGGATTCAGGGATTTAGGGATTTAAGGATTTAGGGATTTAAGGATTTAGGGATTTAGGGATTTAGGGGATTAGGGTTTAGGGTGTAGGGTTTAGGGTACTCCTCCCAAGACGAGGTTTCTATTGACTGTTGTCGTTTGTTTCCTCTTCTTGTCTCCTTCGCTTTTTCTCGTTGTAATCTTCGCTTCTTCTGTCCTCTCGTACAACCCTAGGCCCTAAACCCTCAACCCTGAACCCATGGCTTTTGATTTTGATAACCCCTCGCAAAGTGGTCACGATAACAGAAAGACAACCTTCATAAATTTAGCAGCAAATACCATTTAAAAGAACACAGACGGTGCGTTTGCAAAGGACTTTGTTTCAAGCTACGCCTTCCGGGAGCTTCTTCAGACTCACACCATGACGAACTGAACTTAGAACCCTACTTATAGCTACCCATGATCACGTACCTCCCCCCTATAAATCCCAACCCTGCCAGACAGGCCGAGGGGCAGAAGTAAACCTGCTCAGCCACGTGGTCCTGCGGAAAGTCAACAATCAATTTCACGCCTATGCGTGCGTATACCCACTAGATCACCCCTACACGTCAGGCAGGGCAGCGTAAAGAACGATGACAGCAAGAAGGCAATCGATGCCTTTCCAGCAACCGCCAAGGGGTTTAGGGTTTACGGTTTAGGGTTTAGGGTTTAGGGTTTAGGAGCCCAGTACTTCACCAAATGAAGGTATGCAGGCCATACTTTTGGGTCGGGTCGAAACCCCCCCTTCCCCCCCCCTCCTGGTACAACCCACCTAAGAACCTAAGATCGTAAACTTTGGGCTGCATCCAGTCCTCCAGCATGTGGCAGCAAGCATTCCGTATCAGAAACAGGGATGCCATAGTCATGGGGCCTTGTGCTTGAGAAGGGTTTGGGAGCTGAAGGTGTATAGGGGTTAAGGGTTTAGGGTTTAGGGTTTAGGGACCCGAGACCGTAAACACTAACAATTCAAAGCCCGGCTGTACTTCGAGCAGGGGAATTCGGCGAGTGGGGCTAGTATACTATCCCTAGCTGT
The DNA here is from genome assembly GCA_905221605.1 of Symbiodinium natans. Taxonomy (NCBI): domain Eukaryota; class Dinophyceae; order Suessiales; family Symbiodiniaceae; genus Symbiodinium; species Symbiodinium natans. Next base: position 2,182,803 of record CAJNDS010000001.1, read on the forward strand.
GGGGGCGAGGATTTAGGGGGTAGGGTTTAGGACTTAGAATTTAGGGTCCGGGCTGGGGGCTAAAAAACACTTCACCTCGAAAATCCGCATCCTACAGATTTGGAATTGTTTGGGGTTGGGCACTCCAGGGACATTTTGGGGTGGCACTCCAGGCACACTTTGGGGTTGGGCACTCCAGGACTCTCTCACTCTGGGTGCTCCAGGTACTGGGGTTGGGCACTCCAGGGACACTCTGGGCTTGGGCACTCCAGCTCTGGGGTTGGGCTCCAGGCACACTTTGGGGTTGGGCACTCCAGGGATGAGCGAGGAGTAGACCGGGCGAGGAGAATGGGGGAAGAAACAGCTAAGCCTGCTTTTGCCTTAGGCAGCCAAAGGTCCCAGAGACCACAAGTCCCACCAGCTGTGCCGGCCAGTGTAGAGGGGCAGAAACCTGCAACTCGTGTGAGCTCCCAGCCTTCGACCTTACTTGTCTACCTGGGACACTCCTTACCTACAGCCTCATGGGTCATAGCTACTAATTAAGGGTAGTTGCTACTCATCTTTTGGTACATAGAGTCGCAGGTATGCTTCATGCTCAGGGACAGGCATGATTTTGTAAAAAGTCTCCAGAAAGCTCCGGTTGCTTGGGTTTGTCAGGGTTGACATGTATGCAGAAACCTTGGCCGCCAGTGACCATACTAGAATAAGGGCACTCTCTTTTTGGGTTGGTTACTTTGTGAGGGATCCTTGAACCAAAAGAAGGGAAAGGCGAACCACTGGGCTCCCAGGTGCCACAAGTGTCCCCCAGAATCAAGGTTCCGATACTTCATGCCGAAACTTGCTTTGTAGTTTGGGTGTTTTTGGGGCGGGAAGTCCCCAAAATGGTTCCAGACTGAGATGAAGGCTTAGGGTCAGGTTTTAGGGTTTAGGGTTAAAGTGTAGGGTGCGGGGTTGAGGGTCCCGTCCACCGTCCGGTACTTTCGCAAGATTTGAAGTAGCTCTGACCCTCAAAAGCCGTACCTTATCATAGGAGAAGTCTAGTCCGCCATCCTCCAATCCTGGATGTCCGCCTAAGGGTTGCAAAGTAATTTACAACAAGTTGGCTTCGGGTTTATTATCAAAACTCGGAGAAAAAAGAGAGACCCTGCATGCTTCATGCTTCCTGACCCTCACATTCAATCGAAAGCCTCAACCCAAAACCTAATCCAAACCGCAAACCCGAATCCCTGCAGTTTAACTGGCAGCCCCCGCAACTCCGAGACTAACCCCTAAACCCTAAACCCTAAACGCTAAACCCTAACCGAGGTTGGGGGCAGAATTTAAGGCTGCGTGCTGCGTGCTCTGCGGTGGGGGCATAGGTGTCCGTGGCCTACGAGGCTCCTGAAAACTCCGTTTGTCATCAACCAAAGCCGGGCGAAGGCTTTAGGGTTTGGGGGGGTGGGTTTAGGGTTTAGGGCTTACGCTTTAGGGTTTAGGGTTCAGTGTTTAGGGTTTAGGGTTGAGGGTTTAGGGTTTAGGGTTTAGTGTTGAGTGGGCTTTTTGGGTTCTGGGGTGGTTTAGGGGTTCATTGGTTTCGATCCCAACCCTGTGCGCCTGTCTTCGTTCCGTCTCTCCCAGAAGAATACAGTCCTGGCAGCACACACAAAGTTAGGGTTTAGGGTTTAGGGTTTAGGGTTTAGGGTTTAGGGTTTAGGGTTTGGGGTTTGGGGTTTGGGGTTTTGGGGTTTAGGGTTTAGGGTTCAGGGTTCCTTCTTGTAAAGGTGCCGTACGTACTATACGTAGGACCCAAAACTAATACAGAGAACTACCCAAGTAGTATACATGGAAGCCCTTTTCATGCAGCAAGTAGGGTAAGTTGGGTTCTGGAAATTATAAAATTTCCGGGGGGATGCGAAGTAGACTTGCTAACCCAAACGAGCTTCAAGTAAACCGAGTCCATGTGGCATAGTGCTGTAGGATGCCCTAAACCCTAAACCCTAAACCCTAAACCCTAAACCCTAAACCCTAAACCCTAAACCCTAAACCCTAAACCCTAAACCCTAACCCCTAAACCTAAACCCTAAACCCTAAACCCTAAACCCTAAACCCTAAACCCTAAACCCTAAACCCTAAACCCTAAACCCTAAACCCTAAACCCTAAACCCTAAACCCTAACTCTAAGTGAAGGACATGAGGGTCTGGGTCTGTGATCTGAGTTGCGTCTGCTGTGCCATAGCCTGCTTGATCCTAAACCCTTAAACCCTTAACGCTGAAACCCTTAAACCCTTAAACCCTTAAAACCTTACACCCTTAAACCCTTAAATCCTTAAACCCCTAAACCCTTAAACCCTTAAACCCTTAAACCCTTAAACCCTTAAACCCTTAAACCCTTAATCCCTTAATCCCTTAAACCCTTAAACCCTTAAACCCTTCAACCCTTTAAACCCTTTAAACCCTTTAAACCCTTAAACCCTTTAACCCTTAAACCCTTAAACTTAAACCCTTTAAACCCTTAAACTCTTCAACCCTAAACCCTAAGTGGGCTGCTGACAGGAGGTGGGGGTGGGGGAAGCTCGGGATCGCGTTAGCTGTAGCCTTACACCCCCCCCCTCTCCCCCCCTGATCCCGCACCCCTACGCCAGCTTTTGGGTTTGAGGGTTTAGGGCTTAGGGTTTCGGGTTTAAGGTTAGGGTTTAGGGTTTCAACCGTTCCCCCACTCTGTCCCCCTTCGCCAGACTTTGAACCTTGCGCCCCCGTCTAACCACCCTTTGTGGTCTTCCGAAAATATACATACCCTGCCCCTAAACCCTAAACCCTAAACCCCTGAAGCAGCCTTAGTCCCATCCCCTTTGCGGTCTTCCGAAGGTGCTGCACGAACCAGTTGATGGAGGCGCACACCACCGGGATGGCGGCCAGTCGTGACAAGGCCTGCACTGCTTCGGTTTTTGGGCTTGGCATAGGGTCTACATAGGGCTTAGGGTCGAAGTGACTGAGGGGCTCGGGGTTTCGGATCCTAAGTGCTTCAGGGTTTAGGGTGTAGGTTTTGGGGTGTAGGGTTTCGGGTCTGATGCTTGAGGGTTCCGGTTTTAGGGTTTGAACTGGTGGCGGGCTTCGGGAGCCCCAAACACGAAACACGAACTCTTGACGGTTGGCCGCCACAAGAAGCCTTAAACCCTAAACCCGAAACCCTAAACCTTTATCATTCAAAAGAGAAACAGGGCCCAGCCTCCGTCCGTGAGTTGATGTCCGTCTTGAAGATGGTCTCCTGCCACCATAGTCTAGTTTAGATGAGCAGAATCATGTATTTTCTCGGGCTCCGAGCCTGAAGGGGGTGGTCATCGCTCAGGGTATTGCGAAAAGCCGCACCCCTCTGTGGCTTTGGCGTGCCCAGAACTTCATTGCCCAGAACTTCAATGCGTCACTTCTCTAAGCAATGGTCTCTTTTGATGTCACTACTATATGGCGGGCCCCCTAAGCCCTAACCCCTAAACCCCCAAACCCCTAAACCCATCGACCCCTAAACCCCTAAACCCCTAAACGCCTACACCCCTAAACCCCTAAACCCTAAACCAATGAACCCCTAAATGCTCCCAAACCCCTAAAACGGCCCAAACCCCTCAACGGCCCTAAACTCCTGAGCACTGAATCCTAAGACAGCTCAGCTCAGGCAAGGAACGTTCAGGGTGTAGGCGCGGGTGTAGTTGAGGCCCACAGAGACCGGCATACTGACCGCCTCAGCGCCCACTTGGCGGTTCAGGGGTACTTATAACCCCAGGTATAAGTCTACTTATAACATACTTCCAGGACGTAGGGGGCTAGGAAGTGCAGTTCTAATTGGGGTTATAAGTACCCTGAACTTCGCCCTGAACATCCACGCAGAGATTGAAGGGACTAAAGAAGGGACCCTAATTTGGAGAACCCACCATATAACCCGGCTCGGGTTCTTACGCGCCCACCTGAATGTTTCCCATCTTGAGCAGGGTTGGAAGCGCATGGCAAGCCCCACAAGATCCCTTAGTACGGGCCCTTGAAAGGGGATCACTTTGTACCCCTTATATACCCTATAAGCCCAAGGGCCCGTAAATCAGAACCCTTTAAAGGAGGTGAGGGACCACGCACGCTAAGGGCCCATGAAACTACCCTTAGACAAAAACAAGCCCGACGTCCCTCAACCCGATATCCCAGATCCTGCGCTTCATCCGCTGGGCGAACTCAGCTGGGCCATCCTTGTCACATTCGAAAGTGCCCGCGATAATGCTTGCAGGCACCGGCACCTCTGTGCCTGGGCCTTCGGAGATAAGTTCACGGTAATATTCACCTCCCTCGAGGGTGGCCATGGACGTAGTCAAGGGCATCACGACACTGTGGGCCGCTCCGATCGCCTGTGCAAGGCTCGTGGAGTCGGCTTGCTTTCGCCTCTGCGCATCTCGGGAGATGAAATTGAGCAAAGATCCGCACGGTTTATGGTTTAGGGATTAGGGTTTAGGGGTTAGGGGTTTAGGGTTTAGGGTTTAGGGTTTAGGGTTTCGGGTTTCGGGTTTAGGGTTTAGGGTTTAGGGTTTAGGGTTTAGGGTTTAGGGTTTAGGGTTTAGGGTTTGGGGTTTGGGGTTTGGGGTTTGGGGTTTGGGGTTTAGGATGTAGGTTTTCGCCGACATTGCATGCACCGTCCAATCGCGGGGACACCCGGCCAGGTTTTGGTCTGAACGGGTGCCTTAGGAGGCCGCTCAGATGTAATTACCCACAAAACCACCCAACTTCCATGCCCCGGGCCCCGAATTTTCGGAAGATTTTTCCTCATACGGGATCACAAGAAACTTGAAAGAGCGATGCAAGGGGTGAGGTCTCCAAATTGATGGTTGCTTTTGGGGTCCTTATGATAAGGCGGCCGCTCTTCTTCAGGGTACCCAACAAAGGGATCCTAATTTAGAGAACTCACCCTACAACCTGGCTCGGGCGCTTACGCGCGCGCCTCTATGTTTCCCATCTTGAGCGCACGGCAAGCCTCACAAAATAAACCCTAAACCCTAAACCCTAAACCCCAAACCCTAAACCCTAAACCCTGAAACCTATTACATGGTATACCGTCGCTTCACTTCAAGTCTGGCCTGGCTTCCACAAAGCGGAGTATGGGCCCTAAAAAAAAAAAATGGGGGTTTAGGGTTTAGGGTTTAGGGTTTAAGGTTTAGGGTTTAGGGTTTAGGGTTTAGGGTTTAGGGTTTAGGGTTTAGGGTTTAGGGTTTAGGGTTTCGGGTTTCGGGTTTAGGGTTTAGGGTTCAGGGGGTATCCCTTATATACCCCTTAGAAACCCTACAAAGCCTAAGGGCCCATATTTCAGAACCCTTTAAAGGAGGTGAGGGGCCATACTAAGGGCCCATGAATCTACTACCCTTGGACAAAAAGAATCCCGAAGTCCCTAAACCCGATATCTCAAAACTCTAAACCCTAAACCCGAAACCCTAAACAAACCCTAAACCCTAAACCCTAAACCCTAAACCCGAAACCCTAAACCCTAAACCAGATCCTGGGGCCCAAAGGTCCCCCCCCCCCCCGAAAAAAACAGAAAGAACCGGACAGCTTCGAAAATCCTGAAGGCTCAGCCTCCAAAAGCCTCCTCTCTTGCAAACCGAGGTGGGAAAGTTATGTCCGAGGCGACACAGGGGTGTATACTGAATTTGGCACCCTTGCAAAAACTCTAATATTCAGCTGTTTCTTAGGAATTGTAGTGCCCAAAAGTTGAGAAGTATTTCCAAGTATCCCTAAGCTCTGAGACAACCGGACTGTGGGCCGAACGAAGCCGAGCAGGAGGGCGATGTTGGTTGGAGTTGCGACCATGTCCTGAGCAGTGTTTGGGGTGTTTGGGGTGTGGAGTTTAGGGTTTCAAGGGTTTCAAGGGTTTCAAGGGCTTCAAGGGTTTCAAGGGTTTCAAGGGTTTCAAGAGCTTCAAGGGTTTAGGGCTTAAGGATTTGGGGCTTTGAGAGTGTGCCGCCCTCTTCCCCCCCCCCTGATAAGCTACAAAAACTCAACTTCCAGTAAAAAACCTTAGCACAACGCGAGTCGCAAATCAAGCCCGAAACCCGGAACACCGAATCCCAAATCGATCTTAGCTCCAAACCCTGTAAGCCCCGTAAACCCCTGCAAGGTGCAAAGGCTAAGCCCCAAACCCTATAACCCGTTTACGCCTTCGACCCAAATGCCTATAGGGCCCGCTAGCGATCTCAAACAGTATGTTGATTGCTAGTACCCCCACGAGGACATCCCATCTGATACTTCCGTACAATTTAATGCATTGGGTGCTACTGCTGAGATTCTGACCAAGCACCACAGAAGTCTAATGCATCAACTAAGTCTTTTGGATTTGCTGTGTCTGCTAACTTTACAACAAAACAAAACTCTCGGCAAACGTTAATCATAACAGTATAACTTAACGTCTTAGACACTCACCAACACTTATAATTCGTAAGGAACTCAAAACCCTGTCGGAGCCTGGGTGGTGTGCTGGGGATTGAGGCCTCGAGGCATGCTCTGCGCCTCCCTAAACCCTAAACCCTAAACCCTAAACCCAAACCCTAAACCCTAAACCCTAACCCTAAACCCTAAACCCTAAACCCTAAGGCTTTTAAAGACCTTGGGATTTGAAGACCTTGGGATTTGAGGGCTGCATGCCCCATTTAGGGCTTAGGAGGGTTGAGGGTTCCGGGTTTAGACTAAACTCCTAACCCCTGAACCCTGTTAGGGACGTTATATTCGGGCCAAATAGCCGAAACTGAAATCAAATTGTAGGTAGACAATGCTAAGTACACCCGTATTCTTAAGGGGTTGTAATGGGATACTATTGGTAGCTATTTCGGCTCCGCGGAAACCTGCAGCCTGCACTTCAGCTGTCCTTGAAACGCACCGTCTGAGCCCGGGCAAATTTCGAAACGCGGGGCATGGCCCCGCCCAAGCCTTGGCTTTCTTTCCGGTTTAGGGTTTAGGGTTTAGGGTTTAGGGGTTTAGGCTTTAGGGTTTAGGGTTTAGGGTTTAGGGTTTAGGGTTTAGGGTTTAGGTTTTAGGGTTTAGGGTTTAGGGTTTAGGGTTTAGGGTTTAGGGTTTAGGGGTTAGGGCCGAGGTTTTCTTGGATTCTCCGACATTGGGGTACCTTATTGGGGTCCTTGCTATTATGGAGTCCTACCATTTGGGGGTCTATGTTAGGGGTCCCCCATATTCGTAAACCCGCTTCTTGGTAGCCCAGTAACCATTATTGTAATCAGGGCAGCCCTTTTTGGGGTTGGTTGCTTTTTAAGGGAAGCTTGAACCAAAAAAAGGATAAAGGGCACCACTGGCCCAATTACCAAGTTTTTAGGGCCTTTCGAGCTTTCCTTTTTCAGGCTAAGGAGAAGGAGGCAAAAGTCCTGCGTCTTGTTTCTTTCCTCTTTTGTTTCTCCCCCACCCTCGGCGTGGGTCTGTTCGATTTTGATTCATCCAGTCTGTTGGCCTGGTGAACCCTAAACCCTTGAGAGTACGTGTCCAAACAAAAGAATTGCCGTCGGTGGATGATATCCGGATACATTTAATGTTTGGGGTAGTCAGCTGCAATGTCCTCCAGCGGGGGCAATCTTAGGGTTTCGGGTTTAGGGTTTAGGGTTTAGGGTTTGGGGTTTAGGGTTCAGGGTGAACATCTAGCTTGAACCAAACACGAAAAAGTTTTGAGCCTAAACCCCAGGTGAAGATGTCTCACTCAAAGCCCGGGCAGCCCCCAAAATCCCCTGGACCCTTACTTCACAACCTGAAGCCCTAAAAACAACCTTCCCTTCCAACAGCCTTAAAGCCATCAACCCCCTTGCATCCTACCCTAAACCCTGAACCCTCAACTCCCTAAGCCCCTAAATCCTAAACCCCAGACCCCTACCCCTAAAACCTCAACCCCGAAGCCCTAACCCTAGACCCAAAACCCAAAGCCCTAAACCCTGAACACCTACACTCCACAGTCCTAAACCCTAAACCCGAAGCCCCAAACCCTAAACCCGAAACCCCTACACACCTACACCCCTAAACCCCTACACACCTACACCCCCCCAGAATTCCGGGGACCCCCACCGACGCCCAGGGCGTGGACGCCATTGTCTATGGACTCTTGGAGCCTCTTGAGCTTCCAGCTCGGGGAGGCCTCGGCTCTTGGGGGGATAGTTGGGGGTTTAGGGTTTAGGGTTTGGGGTTTAGGGTTTAGGGTTTGGGGTTTAGGGTTTGGGGTTTGGGGTTTAGGGTTTAGGTTTAGGGTTTAGGGTTTGGGGTTTGGGGTTTAGGGTTTAGGGTTTAGGGTTTAGGGTTTAGGGTTTGGGGTTTGGGGTTTGGGGTTTGGGGTTTGGGGCTTGGGTTTTAGGGTTAGGGTTTAGGGTTTAGGGTTTAGGGTTTAGGTTCGCGGGGGGGGGGAGGGGGGGGGGAGGGGGGGGGGGGGGGGGGGGGGGGTAGGTACCTCAGGAAGCTTAGGGAGCCTCAGGGAGTAGTGGGGAGTATTAGGGGATGCTGGGTTACATACCCCCCTTGTAAACTCTTTCTTTTAAGAAGTATACAGAGGGCTTACTGGTCCGGAGGCCGAAACTGGCAGGGTTTCAGGGGCTTAGGGGTTTCAAGGACTCAGGGCTCGCAGGAAATCCCAGTGGCATCGTTTTTGGAGGTTCTGGGTCCCTGTTATTAGATCCCTGAAGCTTTATAACAAATCTGGTTGCTGGGCTAAGTAGTTTCCGGTAGACCCGCAATAGACCTTCAATCTCTAAACCCTAGACCCACCACGCCCTTGAAACCTTAAACCTTTCAAGCGGTTCTACCCTTGAAGCCCAAAACCCTTACAGGGTTTAGGGTTTAGGGTTTGGGGTTTAGCTCCAGCTGGGCCAGGGGGCCGATAGCGAGTCAGCCTCCGGAGATAACAACCTCACGGGTGCTTGCGATGTGTCCGGGGTTTCAGGTTTAGGGTTTAGGGTTTAGGGGTTTAGGGTTTGGGGGCTTAGGGGTTTAGGGTTATGGGGTTTGCAGGACTTGGGCATACATACCGAAAACCCTAAGCCCTAAACCCGAAACCCTAAACCCTAAACCCTAAACCCTGAACCCATGAGAGGCCTCGCTTTGAAACGTCATAACCCTCAGGGGTGGGCCAGCTTGCGGCTTGCAGAGTGGGGGTTTAGGGTTTTGGGTTTTGGGTTTAGGCTTTTCGGGCTTAGCACCTACACCACCCGAACCGCCCAGACCTCTGAACTCTTAAACTCCCGAACCCCTAAACTCTAAACTCTCAAACCCCTCAACCCCAACACCAAGACCTCGAAACCCCTGGATCCCCTCTTCCGAACCCTAAAACCCAGCATGTCCAAACCTCTGAAAATCCTGCGGCCTTCCCCCCCCCCCCCCCCCCCCCCCCCCCCACACCCCCTGAACCGGAAAAACCTCAAACCCCACAGCCAAAACCTTAGGGCTTCAACCCTATTCAATATCGTTCCGGCGTGTCATGGTATCCCCCACCCACCCACCCAGCCTAACCCGCCTAAAGCAAAAATACCTAACTTCTAATATTTCATGACATCGTCCCACAACCCAAAAACCTTCACGCCCTGGCCCGGAACACTTCTCCCACTGTGTGGTTCAGGGTGACCGCGCAACCTGCTTTTCCCAAAACAAACCCTTCAAACCCTCAGGACTCCTGAAAATCGCAAAGCCCAAACCCTGAATCCCTAAATCCTAAGCCTTAAAGCCTAACCCTCACCACCGAGGGGCGTGGGGTGGGGGAAGCCATATAGACCCCTGACCCCTAAACTGGCCCTAAACCCTGCGACCCTAAACCCCAAACCCTACGACCCTATGCCCTAAACTCTAAACCCTCAACCCTCAATCCCCAACCCTCAACCCTAAACCCTAAACCCAAACTAACCTGGCCCTTTGAAGAGCCCCCCCCAAGGGTCCGTCGACATAAGCCTACAGGTGCTGTGGTCTTATAAGGGCTCCGGAGGTTTAGGGTTTAGGGTTTACGGTTTAGGGTTTAGGGTTTAGGGTTTAGGGTTTAGGGTTTAGGGTTCAGGGTTTAGGGTTTGAGGTTTGAGGTTTAGGGTTTAGGGTTTAGGGTTTAGGGTTTAGGGTTTAGGGTTTAGGGTCTAGGGTCTAGGGTTTGGTGTAGGGCTTGGAGACACGAATCTCAATCGGCCGCGCGGCAACTGTTCGTGAAGAGAAAACCTTCAACATGGTCTGGGTGAGTGTTAAAATTTGAGGTTAAGGGATGCGAGAGGGCGGGGCGTAGTGTTTAGGGCCTTTGCTTCAGAGCTTAGAGTCTAGGGTTTGAGGGCGGCTCCTGATCTCGAGATGAAATAACATACCGTCTAAGTTTGCCTTGAGTAGAGGGTATGCAGGTAAAAGAAAGGTTTTCTAGATTGGAATGGTTTTTCAGATGAGCCTAGGGTTTGGATGTTGAGGGGTTTCTTCGCTTGGAAGGTTTGCAGCAGGGGAGGGAGGTCTCTGCGGGGTCGTTGGATTTAGAGAGCTTGACGGGCTTGTAGAGTTGGTGATTCTAGGGCTTAGGGCTAGTATAGGGGGCCACGTCCCAACCCCAAACCCTGAACTCTGAACCCTAAACCCTATCCCTAAACCCTAAACGTTAAACCCTTACACTTAGCCCAAGAGAAGGGACACAGAAGGACCAACCACCCACCTCCGGAAGCGTGGGCAGCAGCGGCAGCAGCACCATCGGTAGCGTCCGCTGCTGGAACCTGAGCGCCTCAGTCTCAAGCCCTGAACCCTAAACCCTAACCCCTAAACCCTAAACCCTCAACCCTCAACCCTAAACCCTAAACCCTAAACCCTAAAGCCTAAACCCTAAACCCTAAACCCTAAACCCTAAACCCTAAACCCTAAACCCTAAACCCTAAACCCTAACCCTAAACCCAAAACACAGGACATTTTTGAGGGGGATGGGTTTAAGGTTGGGATGTTCCCCTTCTACTAACACTCCTTGATGGGGATGATAATAGGGGGGAGGGGGTACTGAAATCAATATTAAGGACTGTTAGTTCAAGGGGGAACATCCCAAGTTTAAGGCTTAGGGTTCAGGGTTCAGGGTTCCGGGTTCAGGGTTCAGGGTTCAGGGTTCAGGGTTTAGGGTTTAGGGTTTAGGGTCTAGGGTCTAGGGTCTAGGGTTTAGGGTTTAGGGTTTAGGGTTTAGGGTTTAGGGTGTAGGGTTTAGGGTTTAGGGTTTAGGGTTTAGGGTCTGTGTTGAAGGAAGCTGGTGATTTGGTGGGAACCGTGCGGGAGGACGGGGCACCCAAAAAAAGAAACACTGATCGCCAAACTCCAAAGCATCCATGGGATTAGGGTTTAGGGTTGGGTTTAGGGTTTAGGGTTTAGGGTTTAGGGTTTAGGGTTTAGGGTTCAGGGTTCAGGGTTCAGGGTTCAGGGTTCAGGGTTCAGGGTTCAGGGTTCAGGGTTCAGGGTTCAGGGTTCAGGGTTTAGGGTTTAGGGTTTAGGGTTTAGGGTTAGGGTTTAGGGTTTAGGGTTTAGGGTTTAGGGTCACCCTCAACGCTCAACCCTGAACCTTCTTCCCATGCTTCCAGATGGGCAGGCCAGAGCACTGCCTGTGAAAGACACCCTTCCAACTGCTGATCTCCGTGTCCTTCCAGGCTGAGCTTCAGAAGGAGCTTTCCTTCTACCCTAAGAAAACCGTGACAGCAGACACGTCGTGAGCTTTCCTTCTACCCTAAGAAAACCGTGAACGCCTAAACCCGAATTCCCCAAACTTACGGACATCCCTCCATGAAGACGCTCCCCCCCACCTCCCCAACACCCCCCCCCCCCCCCCCCCCCCCCCCCCCCCCCCCCCCCCCCCCCCCCCCCCCCCCATACACCCTCGCGCCTTCAAGCCACTGAACCCTAAACCCTCAACCCCTGTCAGTCCCAGGTCCTAAAGCTGTTTGAAGCCGAAATCTTTGGGCATTTGGGCGACGAAACCCTACCTGATGCCCCAGTGAGCGAGTATGTTGGGGGTTAGGGTTTAGGGTTTAAGGTTCAGGGTTAGGGTTGGGGGGTGATGACCTACCAGCTTGCAGGGCTTGTCCCACAAGCCCGCAGTCCTAGGGTTTAGGGTTTAGAGTTTAGGGTTTAGGGTTTAGGGTTTAGGGTTTAGGGTTTAGGGTTTAGGGTTTAGGGTTTAGGGTTTAGGGTTGCGGGTTTAGGGTTTAGGGTTCAGGGTTCAGGGTTTAGGGTTTGGGGTTTGGGGTTTGGGGTTTGGGGTTTGGGGTTTGGGGTTTGGGGTTTGGGGTTTGGGGTTTGGGTTTGGGGTTTTTTGGGGGTTTGGGGTTTGGGGTTTGGGGTTTGGGGTTTGGGGTTGGGTTTGGGGTTGGGGGTTTGGGGTTGTTTGGGGTTTAAGCTTAGGCTTAAGGAAGCCCACCACCTACCGACTCCCCTCTTCAAGTTCTCCATCGGATGCCTGAAGACCCTAGTTTCTTCAGGTACCTTGGACCAACCCAAACCCCCAAACAAACCCCCAAACAAACCCCCAAACAAACCCCCAAACAAACCCCCAAACAAACCCCCAAACAAACCCCCAAACAAACCCCCAAACAAACCCCCAAACAAACCCCCAAACAAACCCCCAAACAAACCCCAAACCCCCAAACCCCCAAACCCCTAACCCCTGAACACCTAATATAGCCTAAACCCCTAAACCCCTAAACCCCTAAACCCCTAAAGCCCTAAACCCTAAACCCCAGACCCTAAACCCTAAACCACACGCCCTAAACCCCAGATAGTCCTCCATGTCCTCTATGATCGGGTTGAGAGTCCCCATGGGATGCTCCACTTGGAAAACCGGGGGACACAGGGATTCGGTAGCACCTACACCTTGGCGTAAGGTTTAGGGTTCAGGGTTTTTCGGCTTGAGTCTTTTGGGGCTGAGGATAGTCGAGGGTTTGGGGGGGGCTAGGGCTAGGGCTTCCAGTTGTAGGGTTGGAGGTTTAGGGCTTCGCCTTGTTTTGGGTTCATTGGTATGTGGGGATCACGTTGAGCCCCTAACAGCCTCAGCAAGAGGAGTGAGTCTACGTGGAGGTCCGGGGTGGAGGGTTTCCGTCTTAGGCTTCAAGGTTTACATTCCGGAATCGCCGTAACCTTCGATGAGTAGCTTTACTTGTGACCAAAGTTTCTTCGTGATTTTATCTATGGTGCCCCCCCGCCCCCCGCCCCCCGCTCCCTTTCGTTTTAAGGGGGTTTCACCCGGGTTTAGGGCCTTGGGGACTAGGAGGGCCGAATCCGAAAAAGGGAATCAGGACCCATTAAAAGGGGGGGGGGGGTCCGAGGGGCTTGAGGGCCCAGACGGTAAGGCCTAAGAATCAATACAGTAATCCCTAAACCCTACACCCTACACCCTAAACCCTAAACTAAACCATAAACCCTAAACCCTAAAGCCTCCCCCTGTAACTTGAATTTATTAAAAAGTCCAACAACCGAAACTTTCCTCGAAACTCCTCGAAACTCCTCGAAACTTCCCCGGACCTGAACCCTTAATAGTTTCAATAAACCCTAAACCCTAAACCCTAAACCCTAAACCCAAAACCCAAAACCCAAAACCCTAAAACCTAAACCCCCCCCACCCCCCCCAACCCCCCCCCCCCCACTCCCTCCACACAACCCCCAAACCCAGAAGAAGGCCTGGCCTCAAGGCTTTCACCACCCCTAAACCTTCAGGATTTAGGGCTTAGGATTTGAGAGGCTTAGGGTTGAGGATTCAGGGTTTAGGATTCAGGGCTTAGGATTAAATCAGGGTTTAGGGTTAAGGGTTTAGGATTGAGGGTTTAGGATTGGGCACTTAACAAATCCTAAGCTCTGCACTGCGACGTCGACTGGGACTCGGACACGTGCTGCACCCTCGTAGTGTATAAGTTATGATCTGCGATATGCAAATTGTAACATATTATGATTTGAGTGGGCATATTATATATATATACATATATACATATGGATTTATGATCAACTATAAATCTGTGTATATACATAAATATACATATACATATATATACATAGCATATAGATATATATATATAAATATACATATATATATATGTATATTCGCCTGGTTTCTGGCAGAACCCATTTTATAGCCTATGTACATGCGCTGTACACAAACTCGACAGTGGGTCGAATTGTGCTAGTGTACAGTTTGCTAGTGTACAGATTCCAGACTGACCGAAGAGAGAGGTCATCGTCTGAACAAAATGTGATTCGTGCAAGCTGAAATTGATTGACTTTTCGGTTCTGCTTGGACAGCACCGGCTGTATTCAGCTGCAAGCCTGCAGGGTTGCTGGGTTTAGGGTTTAGGGCTTAGGGTTTAGGATTTAGGGTTTAGGGTTTAGGGTTTAGGGTTTAGGGTTTAGGGTTTAGGGTTTAGGGCTTAGGGCTTAGGGCTTAGGTCCTCAAGGTACACCCTTGAAGCCGAGAGAGGCCACCCTAAATCAACCTCACTGGTTCTCAGTGAGTAAAGGAGGGGCCACGTCGCAAATCACTCCTTTCCTTAGATGCCGAGTTCACAAGCCCCCCAAAAAAGTGTATACTTTTTCAGTCCTATAGGGGATGAGAGTATCCCAAAAAGTGTAAAGTGTACGCATTCAGCTATTAAGTTTCCCCTCTCCAGCAGGTCGTTCGGATCTGGCATCAGGTCGTCCAGCCCCACCTCCTGCCGGCTGAGGGTTAGGGCTTAGGGCTGACGGGGTTTATAGGGTTTGGGTTTCGGGGTTTGAGGTTTACGGCTTGGGGTTTAGGGCTTGGAGTTTAGGAGTTAGGGTTTAGGGTTTCGGGTCGAGCCCGGCCCTTCCTTTGGTTTTTAAGACCCTGGCGGGTGCGGGCTCGGATTAGGGTGCAAGCAAACCAGTCGGCCCGTGCGTAGAATTCCAGTCCCCCTCCCCCATCCCCCTAGCCACCAAAAACCCGAAACAAGCATGCACCCCGGCTGTGGGGATGGGGCTTTATTTAGGGGTTTCCGACATTAGCGGGTACCTTGCTGGGGTCCCTATTCTAAAGGAATCCTGCTATTTGGGGGTCAACTATGGGGGTCCCCTAGTTTCGCAAACATTAGACCCTAAGCCCTAAACCCTAAACCCTAAACCCTAAACCCTAAACCCCAAACCCTAAACCCTAACCCAAAACCGAAAACCCAAAACCCAAAACCCAAAACCCAAAACCCTAAACCCTAAACCCTAAACCCTACCCCCCCCCCCCTCCATCTGGGGTGAGGTAGTTGAGGGACTTGGGGTTCGTTGCCTTGGCGACGGCTGTGGCTTCAGACATGACCTGCAAGCAAGCAGTCTTGTTAAGAACCCCCAAGCATCCCCGTATTGCCGTTATAGGGAGGATTATTGTTTGTTTTTTTGGGGAGTCCTTATGCAATTAGTAAGAAGCTCTACACAACTCTGGGCACGGGGGATGAGGATGTAGGGCTGAGTTCTCTACATCGTGGCCTGCTCTTGGGTCCCTGTTATAACACGGCCACATATATTTAGAGCGATATCTAGAACATTCTAGAAGCAGCCCAGTACGAAGTGGTATCGTTTTGCACCGCAGCTTGAGTGAACTGTGCTCTCCGTGTCCTCTGCGACCGTAGGCTCATCAGGTGCAACTTTCTGAGAAGGGTTTAGGGCATAGGGCATATCGGGCTTAGGGCTTATAGGTCTTGGGCTTTAGGGCTGGTGCCATCTCTTATAACAAGCTTGGCTTACAGCCTTCTCATGTTGCCGACTTGCAGACAAGAAGCCAGACTCCAATCATGAAGGCCAAGACCCCAAACCCTCAGAGGGTATCACCGCAGCTCCCACTCTTAAACCGCCAAGTCCCCCTAAACCAAAAACCTAAACCCCAAACCCTAAACCCTAAACCCTGAACCCTAAACCCTAAACCCTAAACCCTGAACCCGACGCATGTTAAGCCAGGCGCAAGCGACTCCGTAGGGTTCAGGGGTTCAGGGGTTCAGGGGTTCAGGGTTTCGGGTTTCGGGTTCTGACTCAGACTCGCTGACTTTCGAGCTTGGGGCTTCAAAGCTGAGAGCTTATAGGGTTTAGGGTTTAGGGTATAGGGCTTGGGGTTTCGGGTTTAGGGTTTAGGGTTTAGGGTTTAGGGTCTAGGGTCTAGGGTCTAGGGTCTAGGGTCTAGGGTCTAGGGTATAGGGTATAGGGTTTAGGGTTTAGGGTATAGGGTTTAGGGTCTAGGGTATAGGGTTTAGGGTTTAGGGTTTAGGGTATAGGGCTCGGGGTTTAGGGTTTAGAGTTCAGGGTTTAGGGTTTAGGGTTTAGGGCTTGGGGTTGAGGGTTTAGGGTTTAGGGTTTAGGGTTGAGGGTTTAGGGCTTGCCCAACTCTGGAGGGCGCAAGGTGCCTCGCCGCCCGCTGGGTCCACGTCTTCGCAGAAGTTCTGCATAATTTGGAGGGGCACCTGGAAGGCTATAGGGTTTAGGGTTTGGGGTTTGGGGTTTAGGGTTTAGGGTTTGGGGTTTAGGGTTGAGGGTTTAGGGATTTAGGGTTTAGGGTTGAGGGTTTAGGGTTTAGGGTTGAGGGTTGAGGGTTTAGGGTTGAGGGTTTAGGGTTTAGGGTTTAGGGTTTGGGGTTTAGGGTTTGAGGGTGCAGGAAAAAAGCCTTAGGAGGGACCCGAAAGGCCCCCCACCCCCTCCCTCCCTCCCTCCCCCACCCCCGCGGTCAGGGCGCGCTTTTGCTGCAGGGCTTATAAAACCAACCACTCCCACACCACGGGGGGGGGGGGGGAGGGCCGCGGCGGGCAACCGTATATGCTACCCCCCAGTGTGGAGCCTAAACCTGAACCCTGAACCTGGAGCCCTAAGACCTGAACCCACCACGACCCACAGGGGCCAAGAGGGGAACCCGAAACCTTCACCCTTCAACCTACTGGCTCTTAGTAGGAATGATGGAATCAGGCACCCTATATAAGCCCTTTAAAGGTTTATCTAGGGGATATATATGGTACCAGATTCCATAACACCCGGCTAAAAGCCACTAAGTTTAGCTAGAAGAGCCTTCGGGTGTGCTAGGGCCTAGGAGTTAGGGCTTGGATTTAGGTTTACGGGTTTGGCGAAAGACACTAAACCCTAAACCGGCCCTAAACCCTAAACCCTAAACCCTAAACCCTAAACCCTAAACCCTAAACCCTAAACCCTAAACCTGTACTTTTTGGGGGGAGGTGAAGCTCTGCCAAGGGGCGAAAGGCACATTTAGCCGCTGAGCTGCCTCCATGATGGCGATCAGAAACTTTTGTCGGATCTGCCTCGAAAGAAAGCCGAGACCCAGGAGCAACCTAGGAACAAAACAAGGGTACCCTTTAGGGTGTGCAGTGGGATTATAAGGGAACCCCAAGCCTAGAAAAAGGAAGTAGGGGCCTACTCCGGATCCTATGAAAGCCGAGCATCTAAGGAAGCAGCGGCGACTTGAATCGTTGAGGACTGAGGGATCCTCGTTAGGGTTTATAAGGTTTAGGGTTTAGGTGTCCGGTTTTGGGTTTCGAGTAGAAGGTGCCAGGACTTAGAACCCTAGACCCAAGTGACTTCGAACCCTTGACGCGAGAACTCGAACCGTCAAACCGGAAGCCTCGACCCTCAGCCCTCAGCACTAAACCCACTCAACCCTGAGCCCTAAACCCTAAACCCTGAACCCTAAACCCTTAACCCTAAACCCTAAGCCTCAAACCCTGGCCCGCAACCCCTAAACCAAAAAAATCCTAAAACCCTAAGGCCTAAACCCTGAAACCCAGAACGTCCCGAAGCCCCGTCGCTCACCTGTGGGACACGCCCACCATGGGGAAGAAGATGATCTCGATGTTGTAGCCGTTGCCTCACTAAGACTTCGGGGTTTAGGGTCTAGGGCTGTGAACCATAAGTGCCTAAACCCTAAACCCGAAACTCTAAACACGAAGGCCCCTATGAACCCTGAAACCCTACAACCCTAAGCCCAAGGGCTTTGAGGGAGCTCACTGTGATGCCAGGAGGCTCGTCGACGTGATGTGGCACTTCCTTAGCTTCCAAAGGGATCCTATACTAAGCCCAACTGCTAGGGTTTAGGGTTTAGGGTTTAGGGTTTCGGGTTTAGGGTTTGGGGTTTAGGGTTTAGGGTTTAGGGTTTAGGGTTTAGGGTTTAGGGTTTAGGGTTTAGTGTTTAGGGTTTAGGGTTTAGGGTTGAACCCTAAAGAGTACCGTATACTATGGGGTCATTCTTGGGAACTGCTGCCACCCTGACTACGGACTAATTACCCTAAACCCTACGTAATCAAACCCCAATAAAGGCCCCAATTCGGGCTTAACAAAAGTACTTTGGGCCATGTTTTGCTAGGGTGGGGGGGGGGGGGTAGTTACACAACAAGGTTATATAGGGCTCAGGGATGCTTAGGGTTTAGAGTTTAGGGTTTAGGGCTTAGGGTTTAGGGTTGAGAGATCATTCGGGGAGTTTAGGGCGTCGGAGGGTCTGGTAGTTGTCCTGCTGGATGTCCGGCGACTCCTTGATCCAGCGCTTGCCAAACTCCTCCCCGCCAGGGGCGCGTGAGATGCAAACCCTATAGGGTATAGGATTAGGGGGACCCTTGTGGAAACAGACCCTCTGAATAAGGTCCCTGTTTAAGAGAGCCAGAAGAGGGTAAAGAAGGGCTCCCTTTTCAAGGACCCCCTTATCCTACCTGGGACCCTAGACCCACAACGTCACCCCAAACTTGGGATGTTTCCCTGATACTAACGGTCCTTAAGAGGGATTGTAATTGCCGCGGGGGGTCCCTATCTTGGACTGTTCGTATAAGGGGGGAACATCCCGACGCCAGACCATGAACCCGAAACCCCGTTTTTTTGGTATTTTGCGGGGAAAAAGGGCCCAACTAAGGGGTATAAGGAGGGACCCCTGAAAAACGCCACACGGGGGCCTCGTAACATCCCCTGTACCTAAGCGCCCCACCCCAGACCCGCATCATGAACTCTGAACACCTCAAGCCGGAACTTCGAACCTGATTTAGGGTTTAGGGTTTAGGGTTTAGGGTTTAGGGTTTAGGGTTTAGGGTTTAGGGTTTAGGGTTTAGGGTTCAGGGTTTATTTGGGGTCTAGGGAGCCCTGCACACTAAACCATCCCCCCAAACTCTCAACCCCCGGCCTGCAGCCTCTGGACTTTCTGCAGAGGGCTCCGTGTGCTGATGCCGATGTTCAGCAGGACAGTCTTCGTGGGCCTGGCTTCGGACACGCGAAACCCCAAACCCCAAACCCTGAACCCTCAAACCCTAAACCCTAAACCCTAAACCCTAAAGACCCTAAACCCTGAACCCTCAACCCCCGAAGCACTTGGTAGCTTCGTGAGGAGTCTAGGGATCGGTGTTTAAGGGCTCTGGGCTCGGTAACTTTGCGGATGACCGACTCGTTTTTACACCCTTTCCACTATAATACTTCATGGGTTTCCCTACTACCCCCCTCTATACTACCCGACTGGGTAATAGGGGAACCCATGAATACTGGGCTCTGGTACGCAGACCTTCAGGCTTTTTGAGGCATGTAGGTTTACATAGCTTATATTATAGCATTTATAGCTAAAGTTTTGGGGGGCTTGCAACCCTAAAGGGGGAAGGGGGTAGAGGTCTACATAGGGCGGGTGGGTTTAGGGCTTTAGCATGTAGGGGCGTTCGGAAACCTCAAACTTCCGGGCATCTGAAAGGCATGAGGCGGCTCGGATTTGTTTTTGTCCTAGCTTCTTCCTTAGTTTCACTGGTGCGTATATACAGATACACACATACATTGCTTCGATATTTTTTTGGGTCGAGGGGTCTGGGTACGCACCATCGAAGCCTAAAAACTCTAAAGCAAAACCGAAAAGCCAAGCCGCGACGCTTTCCCATTGCGCCGGGGGGACGCTAAACCCTAAACCCTGAACCCTAAACCCTAGGGTGCCAAAAAGAGAGGGGTCGCAGGTGTCCATGGGTTTGCTGGCAAGGTGTTTTTGGGGGGCGCTGCCGTACTCCAAACCTGCGGCTACCTTAAGCCCAGCATTGAAGGGGCTTAACGTTTGGGGTTTCGGGTCTTAGGAGGCGCCTGGAGCTTGAGGATTTGTTCGGGTTTATGTACCAGGGCTTAGGGCACCTTTGCTACAACGGTCCGGGGGTTGCCTCCTTAAACCCTGAAGCCTAGGGCCCCTAAACCCTAAACCCTAAACCCTAAACCCTAAACCCTAAACCCTAAATCCTAAACCCTAAACCCTAAACCCTAAACCCTAAACCCTAAACCCTTCATGAAGGAGCCTTCGAGTCCAATTCTGGATGATCAGCTCGTTGAACGCCTTGTGGCTGACCCAGACCTCTTGCAGTCGAGGTGGGCTTAGGGTTTAGGGTTTAGGGTTTAGGGTTTTAGGGTTTAGGGTTTAGGGTTTAGGGTTTAGGGTTTAGGGTTTAGGGTTTAGGGTTTAGGGTTAGGGTTGAGGGTGTGGGGTTTGGGGTTTAGGGTTTAAGGTTCTTAGTTTGCTGAGTTCATAAGGCCACCCAACGGTATACACTTACAATTCTATAAGGGGTTATATTCTCCCAAAAAAGTGTAAAGTGTACTCTGCTACTGAGTCTTTCGCTCGAGGTGGGGTTAGGCATGTGGGTTTTGGGGTTTGGGGGCTCAGAGCTTGGAGCTTTTCAGGGTTTAGGGTTGAGGGGTTGGAGGTTAGGACTTAGGGTTTTTGAAATAAGGTTGGGGTTTGGGGGCTTAGAGCTTGGAGCGTTTTAGGGTTAGGGTTTTCGAGTTTAGGGTGGCTGGCTCAGAGGTTTTGGGGATAATGGGTTCAGGCGTTAGTCTCTGGGGGCTTAGGGTTTTCGAGCTCTGGGTGTCGGGCTTTGGGGTTGAGGGTTTTTGGCTTTTCGGGCTAAGGGGTTAGGCTCAGGGCTTTCCGGGCTCCTTGGGGGACTGCAGAGTTCATTGCGTTAGGCTTTGAAACCCCATGCCAAACCTAAACCCTAGACCCTGAGTCCTAGCCCTTAAACCTGAACCCTACTGCCTAGACCATAAAGTTTAGGGCTTTGGGGTCTCCGAGGGCTTTAAGGCTTGAGGCTTTCGAGTTCGGACTTCTCGCCTGCTTCATCTCAAAGTTGCGGATCACCACATACATCATGGTGATGTTCTCCTGGGATTGTTTAGAGTTCAGGGTTCAGGGTTCAGGGTTTAGTAAAGTTTAGGGTTTAGGGCTAGGGTTTAGGGTTTAGGGTAAACCCTAAACCCTAAACCCTAAATCCTAAGCCCGATCCTAAACCCTAGAACTCGAAACCGCCTCAAGACCACTACCCAACCTGAACCGTTAAATTGGTCTTATTGTGCCCCTCTGCCCGAACAGGGGGTTTTTTTAGCCCGAACCCTAAACCCTGTAAACCTTTCGTGGATCAGGGTTTAGGGTTTAGGGTTTAGGGTTTAGGGTTTGTTTAGGGTTTAGGGTTTAGGGTTTAGGGTTTAGGGTTTAGGGTTTAGGGTTTAGGGTTTAGGGTTTAGGGTTTAGGGTTTAGGGTTTAGGGTTTAGGGTTTAGGGTTTAGGGTTTAGGGTTTAGGGTTTAGGGGCTGGGGTTGAAGCCACCAAGCGGCGACGAAACCCACGAGGGCGTTCGACATCCCAGATGCCCCAGTGTGGTTCAGTGTGACAAGATCCCCAACGTAGAATGGCCTCGCAAGGCTTCTAGGGCTTAGGGACATTTGGCTTACTTACATTCCCGAAGCATCCCACCAAAATTCCCCCCTGATTGAATCACCCACACCCTAAACCCTAAACCCCAAACCCCAAACCCTAAACAGCAAAATGTGCAAACATGTAACTAGGGGAGGGGGAGAGGGGGGGGGGGGGGGGCGGGTGGCTGCCCAAAGTTACCATAGGGCTGCAGCCCGACATTCGGCTTCGCCTGAACATCCGAGCAGATAAACTACCCCTTAGTGAAGGAATGAATATGTACATATATCTATATGTGTATATATATATATATGCCTATACTCACCTTAGGCTTCCCTTGAAGCTTCAGGAGCATTCCTTCCTTGAAAGTGCTGGGATTTGGGAAACCA
Source organism: Symbiodinium natans (assembly GCA_905221605.1). Classification (NCBI taxonomy): domain Eukaryota; class Dinophyceae; order Suessiales; family Symbiodiniaceae; genus Symbiodinium; species Symbiodinium natans. The sequence continues at coordinate 2,204,796 of CAJNDS010000001.1, forward strand.
AACCCTAAAAACCCTGAACCTAAACTCTCTACACAAACCCGCCTGGTGCCACCAAGTACCCCTTATAAGACCCTAAGTGGGGCGAAATAGGGCCTCTTAATCTACGTAGACAATGAAACCTAGCCAGCCTACTGGGGGGGGTTCCGAAAATAGGGGTACCCTTTTTGGGTGGTCCCCATTGAATGAAGGGGGCTCTATTCTATTCAGGGTCTAAAAGGGCAACCCCTATTTGGGGAAATATCTCTTTGCATACGCCCAAATACTAATCAGCCCGGGTGGCTTGTAGAGGGACATTCGCAGCAGGCTGATGGTGCTTGGCCCGAGCCTTGTTTGTAGGAGGGGCTTTGAAAATACTCATATACCTTAAGACCCCCAAACCCACTTTGCTGTAGGGGTTAGGGTTTTCACAAGGGTTTAGGGTTTAGGGTTTAGGGTTTAGGGTTAGGGTCTTAGTATAAATCCTCTTGTAGGATTCTTGGGAACCCTACAGAAAGGTAGGTTTTATACCAAATAGCCCACGGCAACATGCCACAAGACAAGAGTTCTACAATGATGCTTTTGGTGTTTGCTACCGTGTCCGGGGAGTTTCAGGGTTGCTTTTCGGGGCGTTTAGGCGGCTTTTTTGTGGAGTTTTTGGTGCTCAGGGTGCAGGGCTTAGGGTTTGGGGGCTGGGGGGTGGTAAGGTTTGCCTAGGAAAGAACAAGGTTCGGGGATTCGCGCCTGGAAAGCCTGCGACACGGAGTCAGAATATTTGCCACCCCTAATTATCAGACTCCCAAAGATCCACGTCCCTGACCCCTGAACCCCAAAGCCTAAACCCTAAACCCTAGCCCTAAACCCTAAACCCAACCCTCCAGTTTTGGGGGTTCCTTTGGCCCCCAAGGGAACATCCAAGCAGCTCGAGCATGAAGCCGCCAGAGGCCGCCCCCGAGAGCAGCAGACCTCGCGAGGCTTCAAGAGTCCTAGCCCTCAAAAGGAGGGGGTTTAGGGTTTAGGGTTTAGGGTTTAGGGTTTAGGGTTTAGGGCTTAGGGCTTAGGGCTTAGGGCTTAGGGCTTAGGGCTTTAGGTTTAGGGTTGAGGGCTTAGGGTTTATGTCAACCTGTCCGCTGAGGATCTTCAAGATGAAAGCATGTAAGAGCCGGCTTGTTGCGAGCTTCGGGGCGAAGGGAGACAATCAGGTTCCGCCTTGTGCTTAGGGTCTAGGACGAACTCTGGGGGCACTAAACCCTCAACCCTAAACCATCAACCCTCAACCCTCAACCATCAACCCTCAACCCTAAACCCTAAACCCTAAACCCTAAACCCTAAACCCTGACTTTGTATGGCTTTGGGGCCCCCGCAGCTATGGAGTGGGGAGTTGCCAGGTGGGGAGTTGTCACGCAGGCACCGTAGTTCTAGAGCTAACCCTACCTGAAACCCTCTTTACCCACAGTTTGAAGGGTTATACCTACTAAATAGGGCTACTAATCTGCAGGTAAATAGGGCCCCAGGTAGGCCCAAAGCCCAAAGCCCAAAGCCCCAAACCCTAAACCCTATATAACTACACCGGCAATACGCCAAAAACTCAAGTTTGGGGTTGGGGGTTGGGGTCAGGCTCCAAAACCCCACCATCTACTGTCCGGGCACTGCCCAGAACGAAGCGGTTGATGGTGTCGGCGTCGATTTGTGCAAAGTACGCCTCGTCTCCCGAAACCCCCAAACCCTAAACCCCTGATGGGTTTAGGGGAAACCCTAAACCCTAAACCCTAAACCCGAAACCCTAAACCCTAAACCCTAAACCCAAGGGGCTTTTGGGAGCGGGAGGGGCCGGAGAGCTGAGGGTTTCCCAGTTTGGGGGCTTAGAGTTCGAGTTTAGAACTTGGGATCGCGCGGGTTGTCGCGCATCGGCTTTGGATTTGGGGTTCTGTGTTCGGGTTTAAGGTTTAGGGTTTAGGGTTTGGGGTCTTAGGGTTTAGGGGTTTAGGGGTTCAGGGTTTAGGGGTTTAGGGGTTTAGGGGTTTAGGGGTTTAGGGGTTTAGGGGTTTAGGGGTTTAGGGGTTTAGGGGTTTAGGGGTTTAGGGGTGTAGGGGTTTAGGGGTTTAGGGGTTTAGGGGTTTAGGGGTTTAGGGGTTTAGGGGTTTAGGGGTTTAGGGGTTTAGGGGTTTAGGGGTTTAGGGGTTTAGGGGTTTAGGGTTTTAGGGGTTTAGGGGTTTAGGGTTTGGGGAAGCTCTAGTGCTGCGAGGTGGCCATCACCATCAGCGCACCCAGTATCTTGCCTGGAGCGAAGGCTACCCTGAACCAATGCCACCACAAGACATTCAAAAAGCCTAAGCCTTATGATGTAGGGGCCTTAACAACTAGAATGGGGGTTATGATCGTATAAGTACAAAGGAACCCTAAGGGAATACTCCGAGTAATTATTCCGACCCCTATAGTATACACACTGCTGAGGATTAGAAGGATTCATGGCGCAGCGGTTCCCAACGTTGCTCCGAGCTCTTTCAGTGTGACTTTTTGCTTTTGTCTGTGGGGGGTTTAGGGTTTAGGGTTTAGGGCTTGGGGCTTAGGGTTTAGGGTTTAGGGTTTAGGGTTTTTGGGAGTTCAGTGGCTCAGAGCTGTTAAGGGCCTTTGTGCGGTTGCGCGGTCGGGTTTGAGCACTGCCCCGCGGGTTTGTGGTGCAGTGTTGAGGGTTTTAGAGCTCAGGGTTTGGGCTTACGGTCTTTTTTGTGGCACATATTGGGTGAATTGTAGTGTTGAGGGTTTAGAGCTCAAGGTTTGGGTTTGTGTTCTTTTTTGTGGCACATACTGGGTCGAATTGCCCGGCCGCTTCGCGCGTTTCGAGACCCCAGCCATCGACAACTCCTCAACCCTACCCCGTGAAGCCCCGACACCTCAGAGCCCTAAACCCTAAACCCTAAACTATGTGTTCAAAAAAAAGTCCCCGTTTCGGTACCCTTTTCATACTGGTTTCTAATACAGACTCCCAAGAAATGGCCCACCCAAAGGAAACTCGCCCAGCGCCGGAGCCTACAAGGTAGTAGATGGACCAGATGTAGTGGAGCACCTGTCTCTTCGGGTAGTTTCATGGTCCCTTAGTAAGGGGCTTGAAAAGGGGACCCCTTTTTTACCCCTCTTTTTCCGAAAAAAACCAAAGAACCCTGTCAGGGGGGGAAGGGACCATGTTAATGGGGGCCCTTAGACTGTCAGGCACCCGTAACTACACCCTCAACCCAAACCCTGAACACTAAATAAACCCTGAACCCTGAACCCGTAAACCCTTTCGGATGCGGGATCTAGAGTACAGGGACTTGGCCGAGGGCGTTTTAGGGCTCTGCTTGGGTTTGCGGCTTCCGAGAACTGCTCTTGTTTGCCTTTGAGGGTTTGGGTTTTTTAGGGGTTAAGGGTTTAGGGTTTAGGGTTTTCGGGTTTCCAGGGTTTACTTGGATCTTTTGACTTAGTAAGTAGGGTTAGGAATGTGGGTTATGGGGATCACAAGAGGGTTTCGAGGGGGATACGATGTAGACTTACTAAGTCAGAAGAGCTTCCAAGTTCAACGATTTGGGGCTTACGGCTGGAGTAAGGAAGCGCTCGATGTCCAGAGGCTTCAGGATCTGAACTTCATGAGTCAACAGAGGAAGGATGATCCTGAAATCGAAACCTGGACCCTGGACCCTGAACCCTGAACCCCTACTTACAAGCTCTCTTGACATAGTAAGTCTACTTAGTCTCCCCTGGAAACCCGATTGCAATCCCCATTTCCCGGCTTGCTAACCCTACGTACTAAGTCACAAGAGATTCCAAGTATAGCCCCCCCCCACCCCCCCATACCCAAATCCCACAGCGGCACGGCTTAGGGATGGCAGCATCCTAACCCCAAGCCCTGAACCCTATAAACCCTAAACCCTTAACCCCCAAAACCCTATAAGCCCTAAAAAACCCATAAAACCCTAACAAACCGTTAAACCCTGAAACCCTGTAAAACTCTTAAACCCTTAAACCCTCAAACCCTTGAATCCTTAAACCCTTAAGCCCCTTAAACCCTTAAACCCTCAAACCCTCAAAACCCCTAAACCCTTCAACCCTCAAACCCTTAAACCCTTTCAAATCCTTAAACCCCTTAAAATCCTTAAACCCTTAAGCCCTTCAACATCCTTCATCCCTTAAACCCTTAAACCCTTATAAAATCCTTAAACCTAGTAGTAAGCCCTTTCAAAATCCTTGAACCCTTAAACCCTCTACCCTCAAGCCTTGAAGCTCAGAGCTCCTGAAACCCCTGACGCCAGCGCCGGGGGCCTTCGCCGGCACGGTGTGCGTGTGCGCGAAGCTGTACCTGACAGGAGCTTGGGGTTTGGGGGCTTGGGGTCTAGGGTTTAGGGGCCGTAGCAAAGCCCTGAGCATCGAACAGCCCTACACCCTCAGGAACTTGCAAACCCTAAGCCCTACACCCGAAACCCTGAACCCTAAACCCAAGACCAAAACCCTAAACCCTAAACCCTAAACCCTAAACCCTTATCCAGCCAAGCGGCACGATATCCCGGTCCTTCTTCTGGGTCCGCGAGATCTTTGTCACCTCCGAGGATGCGGCTGCAGTGCTCTCTTAAGCGTTTCTTGAGCTAAGGGTTTAGGATTTAGGATTTAGGGTTTTTATAGGTCTTAGGGTTTAGGGTTTAGGGTTTAGGGTTTAGGGTTTAGGGTTTAGGGTTTAGGGTTTAGGGTTTAGGGTTTAGCGCGGGGCGGAGGGGGGGGGGGGTTGGTAGGGTCTAGGGTTTTTGGGCTGGGGTATTAACACTTGGGATGTCTACACGTTGGGAAGGTTCCCTAACTAGGGTGTCCTTTCTGAGTACCTTTTAGTAGCATGGCCCTTAAAACCCTTCCTGAAACATGGTCCTCTTAAACCCCCTAGTTAATATACTGCGGGTACCTAGGAATGTACTCGAAGAAGAGTGATGGCCCATTTGCCAGGGTGCAATGTCCTGCATCTTCTGGACACACTTGCTCTGGTTGATGATCTCCTGCGGAAAAGCTGACAAGAAAAGGTCCAGCATACCTAGATCTCCACCCCCCAACATGCCTAGATCGGGAGCCTTATAAGAGACCTTGGGGGCCATTAAGAGGCTTAGGTTTCTAGGGACTTTATAAGGTACGTATGGGGGTTATATCGGGGAATAAGATTGAGGGTCCCTGCCAGACCCTAAACCCCGAAACCCTAAACCCTAAACCCTGCTAATCACCTACCCGGCACCCTATGCAACACGTCTCCTGGTCCATGATCATGTTCTGCACGTTGCCGTCGATCCTAGGAGGTGAAGAACCCAAGCTTAAGGCTTGGGTTGTTTCCAGGGTTTAGGGTTTAGGGTTTAGGGTTTAGGGTTTAGGGTTTAGGGTTTAGGGTTTAGGGTTTAGGGCTTAGTGCTTAAGGGGGCACATCATGCCCTCTTTAGAAGGGCTTGGGGGTGTACCCCTAAACCCTAAACCCTAAACCCTAAACCCTAAACCCTAAACCCTAAACCCTAAACCCTAAACCCTAAACCCTGGTGGGATTTTGGGGGCGTGGGACTGGAGGTTGAAGGGTTCTTAGGGGGGATTGCCCGGAGCCCTGCATGGGAGTTCAGGGGAGGAGGTGTCCCAAACCCCAAGCTCGCAACCCGGGCGCTTAGGGTTTAGGGTTTGGGGGTTTAGGGTTGAAGGTTCAGGGTGAGGGTTTGGGGGTTTAGGGTTTAGGGTTAGTTTTTGGGGCGAGGGTTTAGGGTTTAGGGTCGAACCCTGAACCCTTGTCTGGGTTTTGGGCTTGTCCAGCACCATGAAGTAGCCATAAACTGCCAGAAGCACCATGCCACCAGTGAAGCCTCGGACGTACGCTTCGGGACTCTCGGGTGTAGGCCTCTAGGTTTCAGGCTGTACTGTTTCAGGGTTGAGGGTGTAGGGCTTCGGCTTTAAGGTTTTTTAGGGTTGAGGTCTCCAAGGGTGAGAAGGGCTACGGGCTGAAAGTCTTGGGACTTTTGTTGGTGCAGGGCTGCGGGTTTCGGGTTTGGGTTTTGCGATTGCTGTTGGTTTTGAATTTAGCGTCCAGGGATGAGCTCCCGTAGACAAAAACGAACCTCGATCGAGTTAAAGCCAATTCTGCACCTACCAACGCCCCATTTGGGGTTTAGGGTGCGGGGTTTGGACTTTTGAATCTACTCCTCCAAGCGATTTCTGAAAAGACGAAAGCACACAGGGCAGTTGCCCTGGATAATCTGACAATCGGCATCGTGCCCCCAGGGCACCGGGGGTTCAGGGGTCCAGGGTGGAAGGGTTTAGGGATTGGGGTTTGGGGTTTCGGGTCTAGGGTTTAGGGTTTGGGGTTTGGGGCTTGGGGTTTAGGGTTTAGGGTTTAGGATTTAGGAACCCCACACCGGAATTTTCCCCTCGCAGGACAAGCCGAAGGGGCAAAAGTGCACTTGTTGAGACACGTGGTCCTGCGCAAATCGCATCTCAACGGTCCTTACCTACACAGGGAGCCCACTACCCCCTCAACAAAGGCCATACCCCAAACCACATGGGGGTTTCCGAAAGTAGGGGTACCCTTTTTGGGGGGCCCTCCAAGGGGATTCTATTCTATTTGGGGTACAAAGGCCCTGTTTTGTGAAATACCCAGACAAGGGGGCCTTGCCAAGAACGATAGGTGGAACCGCCCTCAGCCCAGAGATCTTTTTTAAGGAAAGGGTCGGAAGGTGCCCTAGGATGGCCCTTCAGACCCTCTGGAAAAAAAACTCAGGGTGTCGGGTTTAGGGTTTAGGATATAGGATTTAGGGTTTAGGGTTTAGGGTTTAGGGTTTAGGGTTTAGGGTTTAAGGTTTAGGGTTTAGGGCCTGAATATGGCCCTCTTAAACCCAATAAGGGAAAATATCCCAAGCCGTGAACCCAGGAGTCCTCCAGCATGTGGCAACAGGCATTCCGTATCAGGAACAGGGAGGCCATAGTCATCAGGCCTGGAACGTTGGGGGCTTTTAGGATTAGGGTTCAGGGTTTAGGGTTTCGGGCTTAAGGTTTAGGGGTTAAGGCTGGGGTTTCGGGGTCAAAGGGACACTACCCCTACCTTAGCCGCCCACAACAGAGACTCTTCGATAAGCCTTATTTGGGTTGTTGCCGTGGCGCCAGGTTAGGATGCCATGGTTTGGGCGTTCAGGGGGGTGGGGGTGGGGAGGTGAGGCGTGGGCGACCTTAAGAGCCCAAAACGCACCTTTTTGTGTAGGTTCTTCGTCTAAATCCCGCTATAGGTTTCTTGGGAAACCGACAAAAAAGTAGGTTTGGGCTCTTAAGGTAAACCTCAAAAGCCCACGAACCCTTAAACCAGTGGGATGCAGACAAAGGTCCCACAGACTTCCAGTCCCACCAGTCGTGCCGGGTGGTGTGGATGTGAAGAAACCTGCGTGAAGCTGTGCTGTGTGGCCTTCGGGGTTCGGGGCTTAGGGTTCAGGGTCTCGAGTTTAGGGTCTAAGGTTTAGAGCTTAGGGTTTAGGGTTTAGGGTTTAGGGTTTAGGGTTTAGGGTTTAGGGTTTAGGGTTTAGGGTTTAGGGTTTAGGGTTTAGGGTTTAGGGGGGGAGGGGGACTTTGGCTTGATTGATGTCGAGTATCGGGGTGTAGCGCATTTAGGCTTTTGGGCGGTATCCTGCCCAGGGCAGCCCTGAACACTCAAGGCTCGGCCCTGAACAGCTCCGAGCGTGCTCCTCCTGTCAGCACAGGGGGGCGAAAAGGAGCTTACGCCCGGTATGCAAGAGTGCGCGTGTCTCTCTTTGCAGCGAGCTCGTGTAAGATCTATGTGTGTGTCTGTGTTGATCGAACTATGTCTCCAAAAGCCATTTGGCACGAGCATTTGTGCGAGCATTGAGAACACACAAACACACACACACACACACACACACAGACATACATACATACATACATACATACATACATACATACATACATACATACATACATACATACATACATACATACATACATACATACATACATACATACATACATACATACATACATACATACATACATACATACATACACACACAAACACACAAATCTATGTACGTACACAACGTACATGATATGAGCATCATCGGGCCCCACACCCTACACACTTTCCGGCTAGGGCTTGAGCGTGTCGGGGTGCTTCAGGGCGTTTGGAGTTGAAAGGAACTAAACTGTACATTACAGTAAGCCCTGTAACGTAAACCCTCTAATCCTAAACCCTAAACCCTGAAACCCTAAAACCCTCACACACATAAAGCCTTAACAAAAAAACAACACCCCAAGACCCACAAAACCCCGACACCCCACAACCCCTAAAAAAATGAAGCCCTAAACCCTGCTTCGTCTATCGGAGTTTCAGGGCTTGTGGCTTCCGCAGTAGGGCTAAAGGCTTGCAAAATTTGGTGTGAGCTTTTTGCGGGGGGGGGGGGGAGGTTCAGGGGGTTTTTGGGGGGTGCAGGGTTGAAGGTTTGGGGGTGTTTGGGGTCGTTGGTGTTTCTGGGGTTTGGGGGGTTTTGGGGGGATTTGGGGTTTTCGGGAAGCTTAGGAGGTAGTAGCCCCGAATCAACGCAAAGAGCAGCGGGTGTAGATGCAAACCCTGCGGGCCTGTCTTCATCGGTCCGTCTCTCCCAGAAGAATACAGTCCTGTCAGCACTGAGTAGATACTTGACCCGGTTTGGATTTCACAGTCAGGATGGCAGGTTCTAGCGGAAGGACCTGCAGGTCTAGTGAGCTGCTTCTGCCTCTGACCTGAGTTCCGTCTGCTATGCTATAGCCCCTCTGATTTCATGTGCACTTGACACAGGTATATTGCATATTTGTGGGGTGTTTAGGGAGGAGGGAGTTCGCCCCTACGTATATACTATACCCTAAACCCTAAACCCTAAACCCCTGAAGCAGACTTGCACCCCCCCTTCGCGGTCTTCCGAAGGTGCTGCACGAACCAGTTGATGGAGGCGCACACCACCGGGATGGCGGCCAGGCGTGACAAAGCCTGCGGATTAGGGTTTTGGGGTTAGGGTCTACGGCTTAGAGGCTGGGATGTTCCCCCTTATAGTCACAGCCTTCATAGGGATAATAGCGCCCCCCTATTCTAATCCCTATTCAGGACGGTGAGTATATCAAATCCCTAAACGCGTTCAGGGGTTTGTGGAAGGCCTCTAACAACTGCAGAGCCCGAAGCCTAAGCCCTAAACCCTAAACCCTAAACCACAACCCTCAAAACCCTGAACAACCTCACCACGATAAGCCCAAGAGGGGCCAAGCCTACTTGGGGGGGGTTCGTGGTCCTTATAACCCCAACCATAACTGTACTTCTAAGCACCCTAAGTCCTCTAAGTAGGGTCTAAGTAGACTTAGAACTGGGATTGTAAGTACGCATGAACCTCGAAGTAGGCAGAAACACAGGGCGTGGCCTCCGTTCGGGAGTCAATGTCCGTCTTGAAGATGGTTTCCTTGCAGGCTTGGGGGCGAGGAGCCCAGGCTTAGGGGCGAGCGATTTGGGTGTATAGGGTCTAGGGCTTAGGGTTTACGACATCAGGCTCCGAAGCGAACATTCCTTTGAGGGTTAAGGGTTGAGAGTTTAAGGGTTCAGGGTTGCGGTTGAGCGTGCTCTGAAGAGCGGAGCCTCTGAAAAGTACTTTGATTTTGGAGGAATTTGAATTATGCTCATAGTTCCCAAGATTTGGACATTCATGGGAGTTCGTTCAAGCCTTAAAGTTTGCAGTTGGGGCAAGGGGGGAGAGGGGAAGGGGGGGTGTCGCAACAAAGCAGAGCAATCCCTGCGTCTTGGGATTTCGGGTGCAAGGGTGTCGAATTTAGGGCTGGTGTTTCAGGTTTACGGTTTAGGATTTAGGGTTTGGGGTTTTTTTAGGGAACCCTACCAGTTCAGGTTTTTCGGGTGTAGGGTTCATGGCTTTAGGTTTAGAGTTTTGGGATGCAGGGTTTTAAGGTCACACGCAAGCTGCGGCTTTCTAAGCTTGGGCTCCAGTTGAAGGCTTTTGGGGCGTCGTCGACACCCGTATAGTCTGGGTAGCTCGGTAACCAGAAACCATATTACAACAAGGGTGCTCTTTTTGGGGTTGGTTACTTGACAAGGGAACCTAGAACCAACAAAAGGGCAAGAAGGTACCATTGCAAGCAATAGGCAGTTAAGGAAGCTTGGCTCTCTTAGGGCTTCTTTAAAGGATGTAGGGCTCCCGAAGTACTTCTTTTAACCCTGAAGCCTCAACCCCATAAACTATAAACCCCATAAAAACCCTCTAAACCCTTCAAAAACACTCTATGCCTTACAAAAACCCTCTAAACCCTTTGAACCCTGTAAACCCTGTAACCCCTACAAACCCTACAAACCCTACAAACCCTACAAACCCTACAAACCCTACAAACCCTACAAACCCTACAAACCCTACAAACCCTACAAACCCTACAAACCCTACAAATCCTACAACCCTACAAAGCCTACAAACTACAAGCCCTATAAACCCTAAAACCCCTACACCCTTCAAACCCTTCTTAAGCCTTAAATCGGCTTTCTCAGAAGAGCTGTATCAGGCCCAGACCCCAAAAAACCAATAACCCTAAAATCCCTAAACCCTCTAATCCCTCTATTCACTTCCAGGGACCTCCCAAAAGTTCTTAGAAACCCGAGGTTTTTCAGGAGCGGCCTCACAAGGATGCCATGAGCGCCACTGTCAACAAGAATGATATACATGAGCACGATCAGGAAGCAAGGAAACCCTAAACCCGCAAAGGTCAAGGCGAGGATGAAGCGCAAGCGCGGGTGAGGCTCAACAAGTCAGGGCGCGTGCTCGGGTGCTTTTAGCACCCGCGCGCCCCCTCAAGTGAGACACCCTGAACCCTAAACCCTAAAATCCCTGAACCCTACCCCCCCCCCCCCCACCCCCGAAAAAAAAAAAAAAGTAAAAATCCCCTAAACCGTAAAACCCCTGAACCCTAAAATCCCTGAGCCCTAAACACCCTAAAATCTCTAAACATCCCTCCAGGCCAAGGGTCGTTCAGGGTGTACGCGCGAGTGTAGTTGAGGCCGACGGAGATTGGCACACTCACGGCCTCCAGCGTGACCAGGGCTAAGACCCTCCAAGGGTTAAGGGGTTTAGGGTTTAGTTTATGGATTGGGTTTTGTTGATTTCGTTTTTTGTTTGGGGGGGGGGGGGGGGGTTGGGGGGCTTTGGGGTTTTGAAGGGTTTTAGGGGGGTTTTGGGGGGAGGTTTTTTTGGGTTTTGGGTTTTGGGTATAAGGTGTTGGGGTTAGTTGGGGGGTTAGGGGGTTTATATAGGGGATTTAGGGGCTTTAGGGGGTTTAGGGGGTTTAGGGGCTTCAGGGGCTTTGGGGGCTTTAGGGCGTTTGGGACTTGTAATAGGGCTTGGAACCCGACACAGGCTTTCCAACCGTGGAGCCGAGCTGCCCCATAAATCGATAAACCCTATACGCCCCTGAGAGTTTGGGTGTCCATACTTTCCGGGGGATTCCCTAAAGCCGTCCCTCATGGAACCAGCAGACAGCGGAAAGCCCTAAAATACCCAGGACCCTCTAAGACTCTAGTCTCTAGCTTCAAGTCATTCCGTCCCAAGCCCTCCCACAGCTAATCCCGGCTAAACCCTTAAACCCTCAACCCTAAACGCTGAACTCCAAAGAAACTCAAAAGCCTTCGTTGAGACAACCCGACTGTGGGTCGGACAAAGCCGAGCATGAGGGCGATGTTGGTGGGAGTTGCGAACATGTCCTGTGCAGGGTGGAGGGTCCAGACGTTAAGGGTGCGTGGTTCAGGGCTTGCGTTGTTTGAGGGTCTAGGGTTCAGGGTTTAGGGCTTAGGGTTTGCCATCAGATCACGCAGAAGTTGTGAAGGTTGGGATGCAGACTAGGCTCGAAAGCTACGTGAGATGCAATTTGCAGCCATGGCCCGATTGTGGAGGCATCTGACATGTTCATCAACCCTAAGCCCTAAACCCTAAACGCTAAACCCTAAACCCTAAACCCCCCACGCCAAACCCTGTATCAGGCCGCAAGAGCAACAGGGAGCCCCAACTCAAACCCCTGTGATTTGGAGCCTGGGTTTAACTACATTGGCCCTCGAAACCCCTTGAAAAAATGCTCCTAAATAGGCTCCTCTTACGCCTAAACGTTAGACCCTAAACATAACCCTAAACCCAACAAGGGAAAATTTTATGAAAAAGTTCAGGGCCTACCCAGTTGAGTATGTAGGATTTCATCTAGGCGTTCTCTGCCCCAGGAGTCGTCGACGGGATTTGGAGCTTGAGGGTTTAGGGTTTAGGGCTTAGGGTTGCGGGTTTAGGGTTTAGGGGTTGAAGGGAATGTAAAGGGATAATCTTGGTAATCACTTTAGGCTCCTGTACTACCCTCCACTCTGCACAGCAGGCGTCCTTGAACCGCACGGACTGAGCCCGGGCAAACTTCGTAACGCGTGGCATGGCACCGCCCAGGCCTCGACTTTTCTTTCCGCTTCGGGGTTCAGGGTCCAGGGTCCAGGGTCCAGGGTTTAGGGTGTAGGGTTTAGGGTTTAGGGTTAGGGTTTAGGGTTTAGGGTTTAGGGTTTAGGGTTTAGGGTTTAGGGTTAGGGTTTTTCAGGTTGTGAGGACTTTGTAGGGTTTTTTCATACTGAATGAGGCGAGCTAAACCCAAAACCCTAAACCCTAAACCCCAAACCCGAACTGCCCTTCCTCTGTTTTCTCTGGTTTCTGGGGTCCCAGGGTGCTTGCTTAGGGCCTTGGCATTGACCTGAAACCCCAGAAGTACACCGTAGCAATTTAGATTTAAAGTTTAGGCAAAGTTTAGAGTACTTGTGGTATCTTGAACGGTACTTGCGGAATCTATGTAGCGTGGCGGGTGAAGGCTTAAGTGAGGACTTTCACCGAACGCCCAGGTTTCATCATGAAAGTCGAAAAGCCAAAGCAGATGGCCCTTCTCACCTCTCACGCCCCCCCCCCCCCCAAAAAAACACCTTCTACAAATTCCTTTTGCGTAACTCTAACGCTGCCAAAAACAAAAACTTTTGGACACCCTAAACCACAAACCCTAAACCCCAAACCCCAAACCCCAAACCCCAAACCCCAAACCCTAAACCCTAAACCCTCCTCTTCCGGGACGCCCACCGACGCCCAAGGCGTGCACGCCGTTGTCGATGGACGACCGCAGTCTCTTCAGCTTCCAGGAAGGAGAGGCTTCCAGGATCTGGGGCCGCTTCGGGGTCAGGGTTTAGGGTTTAGGGTTTAGGGTTTAGGCTTTAGGGTTTAGGGTTTAGGGTTTAGGGTTTAGGGTTGAGGGTTGAGGGTTGAGGGTTGAGGGTTGAGGGTTGAGGGTTTAGGGTTTAGGGTTCAGGGTTTAGTTCAGGGTTCAGGGTTTAGGGCTTAGGGTTGAGGGTTTAGTCGCTTCTTCGGGGATGGAAGTGGGCGCTTGGGCTTTTTGTTGAGGGTTTGGGACGTTTTCGGGCCTTTGGGGCCTTTTAGGGCGTTTGGGGCTTTTCGGGCGTTTAGGGCTTTTAGGGCTTGTAGGTTGCTTGCTGAGGGGTATGGGTTGCGGGGCTTAGGAGGAAAGTCTGCAGGGCTCTTAGGCTATTTGGGTGCTTTGGGGATGTTTACGCTCGTCGGGCAAAGTCTCTAATATAGGGGTCGGAATGATTGCTCATAGGGTTCCCTTGTGGTCCCTATAGAACTATACAATAATCACCCCCGAAACCCTATTCCAATTTTTCAGGCCCCTATAGTAGCTAAACCCTAAACCCTAAACCCTATATCCTAAACCCTATTGAAAGGCCCCCGTATTGGTGGGCCGTCTTGTGCTCTGAAGCAAAGACGCTATACCGCCCAAACTCTCCGAATCCCTCCCCAAACCTAGAGTCTTGGGTTTAGGGTTTAGGGCTTAGGGCTCAGAATTTGGGCCCTGGGAAGTTTGGGGCCGTAAGCCCTGCAGCCTCTACCATGCCTGGAGACCCCAAACTCGGCCCTTAACCCTAAACCCGTCGAGGCTGTTTTGCGGGAGCCTAAACTCTGCGAAACCATATTCATCATACTATTGTTTGTTACCTCGTACGAAGCAATCCGGAAGCCGAGAAGCAAGGGCACCAGTGGGGTTCCAGCAAAACCCTACGCCCCTAAACCGCCAAAACCCTCAAATTCTAGCCCTATCGCCTACGATTCAGTCTCGCAACTAGAATCCTATACCCTAAACCCTTTCACCCTGAACCCTTTCCAAGTGGCCGATACTGGCTCAGACTCCTCGAATCTTAACCTCGAGATAGGGATCTTCAGAAATTGGGGGTTGAGGATTTTACGGTTTTAGGGTTGAGGTTTGGGGTGGGAGTCCGGGATGCTACCGCGACCTCTTCGCCCGAGATCATGCGGATATGCAGCATCCCCGAGGAAGGAATCTAGCCGAATGACTGTAGCTTTCACCTAATGTTGGCATCCTGGAGCCTTTCGACATTGGCTGCATAGCAAGGTTCACAGCTCCTCATCCCAAAGCCCTCTAGGCGGAGACCCTCAACCCCCAAACCCCTGGAGCCTAAACCAATACTGGGTTGGCCTTGAACCCTTTGAAAAATACTTGGATGTTGGGTTCCTTATACACCCAAAAAAGGACCAATACTGGGTTGGCCTTGAACCCTTTGAAAAATACTTGGGTGTTGGGTTCCTTATAAACCTACCTTTGGAGTAGACCCTGGAAAAAAAGTATATACTTTTTAGGTATAAGTAGCTATAATAGGAACCCGGAACCAAAAAAAAGTATTAAAGTACAGTACTCCAAAACCCAGTAAACCCAAAAAAAGGAAATCATGAAATATCCCACAAAAGCCAACCTAGAATGCCCCCTTGAACTTTGATCAAAGGGACTCGAAGGTCTTTCGGCATGGGTTTCCGCTTTGTTTAGGGTTTAGGGTTTAGGGTTTCGGGTTTCGGGTTTCGGGTTTAGGGTTTAGGGTTTGGGGTTTAGGGTTTCGGGTTTCGGGTTTCGGGTCTTGGGGCTGGGGCTTAGGGCTTTCGGGCGTGTTTGCTCCTGGGCTTCGGGTCTTGCACACTGAGTCGAAGTGACCTTTGAAAGCCCGAATACCCCAAACGCCTGAAGCCCCCAGCATTTAAAGACAAAGACATCGGCTTGAGGGAGTTTAGGGTTGAGGGTTGAGGGTTGAGGGTTGAGAGTTGAGGGTTGAGGGTTGAGGGTTGAGGGTTGAGGGTTGAGGGTTTTTGGGTTGAGGGTTGAGGGTTGAGGGTTGAGGGTTGAGGGTTGAGGGTTGAGGGTTGAGGGTTAGGGTTTCGGGTTTCGGGTTTAGGGTTGAGGGTTTTGGGTTTTGGGTTTTGGGTTTTGGGTTTAGGGTTTGGGGTTTAGGGTTTAGGGTTTAAAGTTTAGGGTCCAGAGCCCAGTGCTTAGCACTGACCTGGGGGCTCAGGGTTGCAGGTTTAGGGAGTTGGGACCTTAGCACTGGGCTATCCTGCCCAGATATCTCTAAGCGCTTGTTGCTGACACTAGCCCCCCCTGCCTCCCCCCCCCCCCCCAAAAAAAAAGTACCCGAAACCCAAACCCTAAACCCCAAACCCGGAACACTTCTGGAGTTCGGCCGGAAAGCGTAAAAATCATGGACTTTTACGGTACCATTTGCCTCCCCCCTGCCTTTCGGGGGCCAAACACTGAATTCTCAGCCCCCTGGCCTGAACTCTAAACCCCGTAGACGCCAAGCCGGTTTGGGGTTTAGGGTTTAGGGTTTAGGGTTTAGGGTTTAGGGCTTAGGGTTTAGGGTTTAGGGTTTAGGGTTTAGGGTTTAGGGCTTAGGGTTTAGGGTTTAGGGTTTCGGGTTTAGCGGTTCGGGGTTTAGGCTTTAGGGTTGAGGGTTTAGGGCCCCCAATCCCAATCAGCCGTGTGGCAACGGTTCGTTGACAGAAGGCCTTCCGGATGCTGGCTGCATTTAAAGTGGGACCCTAACTATATAGGGGTTGTACCGTGGACCCTTAAGGTTGTACCCTTGGGTGTTGGGGAACCTTTACAAAGAACCTTATATAAGGTAGTACTATAAGGGCCATATTCGGAGCATTTCAGGGGGAACTTTTAGGAGTACAACCTTTGCGGTGTGAGTCTTAGACCCTTTAAGCTACCCACACCCCCGACCTCCAAAAAGTTAAACCCCGAATGGGTTAGGGCTTCGGATGCAGGGTTGGGCTTTGGGATTAAAGGTCGGGGCTTAGAGGACGAGAGCAGAACAGAAGATACAAGAATGTCGAGATAATGTAGTAGACAACCCCCTGACCCTAAACCCTAAACTCCTAAACCCTAAACCCTAAAACCCTGAACCCAAAAAGGGGTGGACCCGAAGTACGAAACAGCTCCCACCTTCGGAACAGCGGGCAGCAGCACCATCGGCACCGGCCGCGCGCTTTGTTCTTGCCGTCGTGCGAGGACCTTCCGGGGGCATTCCCGGAACCCCTGTCAGGGTTTAGGGTTTAGGGTTTGGGGTTTGGGGTTTAGGGTTTAGGGTTTGGGGTTCAGGGTTTCGGTTTGGGGTTAGGGGAGTGCCCCTGATAAGGCCTAATGATCTTAAGCCCCAAGCCTACAGCCGAACCGAACCCTGAACCGACATGCCTGTACCTTTCAACCCATACTTGGAGGTTCATGGTGCTTATTAACCAGTTCTAGCTGGGTAAAAAGTGCCATGAACCTACAAGTATCCATACAAACTCAGAGAGCACCCCCCCAAGGCCAAAAAAAAGTGCCCCGAAACCCCCCATGAGCTGTGGGGGGGCTCTGCGTATGTCCCTCCGGGGTGCTGATTGAAACTGAGTCCTCCTGTAGGGCTCAGGGTTTAGGGTTTAGGGCTTAGGGCTTAGGGCTTAGGGCTTAGGGCTTAGGGCTTAGGGCTTAGGGCTTAGGGCTTAGGGTTTAGGGTTTAGGGTTCAGGGTTCAGGGTTTAGGGTTTCGGGTTTAGGGTTTAGGGTTTAGGGTTCAGGCCTTCAGGGCTTAGAGTCCTGCTCTCACCCGAGGCCAGGGGAGCCTGCTGGACATTGGAGTGGAAAACCCGCGAAAACAAACTGGGTAGTTCTAGTTCTCGGAAGTAGGGCACCCTTTTTGAGTCCTGTATATAGTAATCAGAGAACTACCCAAGAAACCTGGATGTGAACCCTGAACCTGCTTCTTCTGCTGACGTGCCCAGCAAACCCTAAGCCCTAAGACCTAAGCCCTAAGCCCTAAGCCTTAAAACAATGCCGTGAACCCTAAACCAGACCAGACTGCCACCTGTGGAAGAGCGTCTTCCGCGCGTTGCTGATCTCTTCATCCTTCCGGCGACTTCTTGGTACCCCAGTAACCATATTATAATAAGGGCACCCTTTTTTGGTTGGTTACCTTATAAGGGAACCAGAACCAGAAAAAAGGAAAAGGGTACCACTACCAAGACTACTTGGGTTGAGCGATTTAGGTTTATAGGGCTTCTAGGGTTTCTAGGGTTTGTAGTGTTCGTAGGGTTCGTAGGGCTTTTGGGGTTTCTAGGGCGGGCTGCTAGGGTTTGTAGGGTTTGTAGGGTTTGCAGGGTTTGTAGGGTTTATAGGGTTTATTGGGTTTCTAGTGTTTATAGGGTTTCTAGGGTTTATAGGGCTTACGTACATAATACCAGATATGGTTGGTAGGGTTTATGGGGTAAAGGGCAAACGGCCCTAAACTTGCGGTTCAACGGGGGTCTGGTAGCCCTAAACCCTAAACCCGAAACCTCCAACAGCGGGTAGAGGTTGCGGACTCAGCACCTAAAGGCGAACTGTTTCGGCCAAGGCCTTGGTGCCTCCACCTCTCAACCCCTCGGACCTAGAAAACCCTCTTCTGAACCCCACAAAATAACCCTTCATGACCCTGAAATATCCAAAAAAAGGCCCCAAATGAACCCCAAATAACCCCAAGAAAATACCCTAAGCTACATAACCCTCAACCCTGGACTTTTTCAAACCCTCAAACCCCAAAAACCCCCCCCCTCACCCCTAAATCCCCAACTCCCCAAACCCCTCAAGCACATCCTCCAATATCGCACTCATGGACCCCATCGGGATGCTCCGCTTGGATATTGGATTGGGGGGCGCAAGGAACCTACACCCTGGCTTAGGTTCAGGGTCTGACTTAGGACTTAGGGTTTAGGGCTAGGGTTAGGGCTCAGGGTTCAGGGTTCAGGACTTGGGTCTGCTGGGTGAGTGGGGATTGCGGGGGTTGTGAGGCGTTTGGGTGGTGTTGGGGTGTTGGGGTGTTGTGGGCTTTTGGTGGCTAAGGGCCTGTAGATTTAGGATGTTCAGGGTTTGGGGTTTAGGGTTTAGGGCTTATAGGGGGGGGTTTCGTAGTCTGAAGGGTTGAGGGTTTATCTACTCGGCACCTGAGAAGCCGAGAAAGCTGCCAACAGCTGCAGTTGGGTTTTTGGAGGCGTCAAACCCTAACCGCCTCAAAAGAAACCCTAAAAACCCTAAAAACAAAAAACCACCAAAAATCCTAGATTTTTCCCAAGTACCTTCGGCCCCAAAACCCTAAACCCTAAACCCCAAACCCTAAACCCTAAACCCTATAACCCTGAGGTGCTCAAGGGAACCACAAAAACGCTAGGAGACCCCTCGAGAGGACTCAAACCCTGACCCCGGTTTAGGCTTAGGGTTTCGGGTCTAGGGTTTCTCTCGGGTGTTTAGGGTCTAGGGTTAGAGGGTTAGGGTCTAAGGTTTTTGGGGTTTATAGGTTTCGGGTCTAGGGTTTTTCGGGCTTATAGGGTTTCGGGTTTATAGGATTTATAGGGCTTAGGCGGTTTTGGGGTTTCGGGTTTACGAATTTGGGCGTCACTTATTGCCCAAATCCTCCCGAAAACCCAAACTCCAGAGCCTAAACCCTGAACTGCAAACCGCCCAGCACCCCAACAGCTAAACACGGCAACCCTGATCCTTAAACACCTTAGACCCTAAAACCCTTTCGTCCCGCAACCCTCAACCCTAAACTCTGAACCCTATTCGCAGTAGGAAGCACCGCAGAGAAACCGTTCGTCAGCCTGACATTCAGGGGGGGAACCTCCCTGCTGAGGGGGAGGGCGGCGGTTTTGGGTTTAGGGTTTAGGGTTCAGGGTGTAGGGTGTAGGGTTTAGGGTTTAAGATTTAGGGTTTGGGGGGGGGGGGGGGGTAAACAGGGGGGATTTTGGGGGGGTACCCAACTCTTAAGTACGTTAGGACTCATTCAGGTGTACAGAGACCGACGTTCGTGGGGTGTAGCATCTCTGGCTGTGGCCCACGCGAGCCATGGCTTCAACTGGAGGTGAGGTGTCGACCTTCCAGTGGGCTGTGGAAGTTCCACGACACTGAAAAACCCAAACCGACAAAACAAATAAATTAGCCAGCAAGGGGGCATTTCCAGATCATCTCATACCTCACAACCTGACCCCAGCGATACTCTGTGTCCTGTAATGTTGTTCCCCACCATTCCGAATGTAAGCAAAAAAGCAGTTAAGGTCAATGGGATTATATACTATCCATTGCTGACATCAATGAAACAAAGAAGGATTACAAATAAAGCATTGACGGAGGAAATGAGAGAGCAAGTCAAAGAGTGGAAGTTTTGACGATGGGTGGATGATGTTTAAGGACGGCAAACGCGGCAGTTTGTGGCGATGGGTGGTGTTGTACATATAGAGGAGGACGCCGAAATAGTGAGACTAAATATTCTGTCCTGAATGTATCCAATGAGGGGTGTTTAAGCAACGGGTTTAGATATATCAAAGAGTTGCTATTACAAGACCGTAGCTATAGAGTAAATGAAGCATATGAGACATTGAAAGAGAATGGCATTGATGTATATAGTTTCAAGACCGACGCACTCAACATGAAAAAGGTGATGTAGCAACAACCCGAAACTGTTGAAACTTGAAGAAGAAAAGCATAAAACCGAAGGGGCGGAGGGTGGAGACTGGAAAATCCTAAACGAGTAAGACTGCCGACTGATGAATAGGAACGTAAATAATGAGTGGGTTTATCCGCCTCAACTACAAATGAAAGACTTGAAATAGAGGACACGTGGGATACTGGTACAATATGTAAGCAAATGATAGATATGGGGGCAAGTGCTCTAAACCCCAATTAAACCTGACCTTCGGAGCAAGTTCTCGGGACAGCAACCGCCTCACGTGCAACGTCCATCGAGGATCAACCGCAAACGATTTGGCATAAACTCCACGCCTACGCAAATGGGATGTGATCTGCGCTCGCCAGTTGGCACCAAAACGAATAGCATTCGCTTTAACATCATCTTTGGTCCGCTTATTGGCGAGGGCATCTGCTGCAGCACCAGCGCGTAAAGCACAATCACCGTCACCACCAAATTAAAGTTAAGGATCTACATCCATGAAGTGTGGCGTCATTTCTATTATCAACAACCCGTGCTCGCTTCTTCTCAGATAAGCCACCATGAGAAGTAGCACGTTTAGCAGGGTGACTTTCTCCCTCCTGTTGTGAGGGATCAAGGGCGGTAGCTTACACCTCCTGTCCCATTACCGCATCCGCACCACTGTGTTGTGTATGTGCCCCTTGCGCACCTCTCGGCCAACAGCTTTAGACCAAACGTCATTTGCGTCATTTCCTAGTCGTCGGCCAGCAAAAGAAATGGTTTGTTTGGGCGCTTTATTGGCATGAGCTCAACATCTTGCCACTCACTGTTGCGGAGCCTAGACAATATTGCGCCAGTGGACCATTCTCTTGAGATTCCCAGAGTCTAGCCTGATTGCTATCGCTGGGCTTGGCATTCGGAGCAAGATGCTGTCCGAAACTCTTTCAAGGTACGCAGCATCCTCTTCACGAGGGCCCTGAGTGAGTTGCCCATTCAACCGGAGCATTCACCCGAAATTAACAAGGAATTCAATCAAGATTCCGTTCTGACCAGACACCTTCAGGAGGTTGGGGATTGCGTCAGCAGTTGTACGAAAGGCTTGCCAAGCAACACTTCGTAGGTGGTTAGTGGCTTTTATATTGGGTTGTATCGGGAAAGGTTGATGTTGTGCTGGTTGCGAAGTCGGGGGAAAAGAGCGTACGGGGTCTATGGATTGGGCGTGGGATCTGGAAAATAACACTTGTCCCGTTGTCCCGCCCACCCCCCCCCCCCCCGCAGAATGCGGGTTCAGGCCATACCAAACCATTCCTCTTCAGTGAGCAGCCCTCAACCCTCAACCTCAACCCACAACCCACAACCCTCAACCCTCAATCCTAAACCCTAAACCCTAAACCCAAAACCCTAATGTGCAGCTGATGGAGTCCACCTCTTCAGGCCGAGGGGGGGGGGCTTGGGGTTTAGAGGGCTTGGGGCCGTTCCCCTTCTACTAGCAGTTCTTCCTAGGGGTTCTAGCACCATATAATCCCTTGTAAGGACTGTTTGTATAAGGGGGAACATCCCAACTTATGGGGCTTGGGGCTGTTGGGTCTTGGGTTGGGACTTGAGTTTCGTAGGGTGGTGTAGTAGGGTCTAACAGGATTCAATGGGGTTTAATAGGGGTTTCGGCTTGAAGTGAAGATTGCCGCGCGGGTCTCGGCTGTCTAGCTTCAGATTTCGGATTTGGGGTCTTGGATTCGAGGTGCTCAAGTGAGGATAACAGTGGCTCGGTTCAAGGTCCCCTGGGGCTCGCGCGGCGTGCGCACGATCAGCCACTCACGGGAAAACAATGCTGCACCCGAGCCAAACGTCACGGCCAACAGCTCGAAACTGGCAGCACAAAAGCCTCAGCCTTGCAAACCCGAAACCCTAGAAGCCCCGAAAGCCTTAAAAGCCTAAACCCTAAGCCCCAAAAGCCCTCTAACACCCTAAACCCCAAACCCCAGGAATTGCCTCAAGGTTTTCCTCGGGCCGGCTAGGGTTTAGGATTTCATGGCTTCTGTGCATAGAGGGATATGCGAAGCCCCTAAAGGTTGAATAGATGGTCACGTTCTCTAAATTAAGGTCCCTTGTTGCGGCTACTACTTCAGAGCCAACAAGAAGTGTACACTTTCAGTTCTATAGGTGATTATACTATCCCAGAAGTGTAGAGTTGAACGCATTCAGCTACTAAGATGATAAGGCGGCCCCTCATACTTAGGGCACCCAAAAAAGGACCAAAAATTCGGAGAACTGACCATGTGACGAATCCAACAAGTGTTCAACAGATAGAACGCTGACACTCCAGTCAAAAACTACACTGGAAGCCTCTTCGGGCACACCCTTACACCGAAGTACCTAATCCAAACTAGCGCCCAACACATCAACTGAAGCTCAATGCAAAAGCCAACAACAGAACTCTGCAACAAACAGGCAGAAATCCATCACAAACCAAAAAACATTCGTTGCCCTCAAAAACACCGGCCGGCAGAATTTGAAACAACCTAGACCTAAACTTCAGCGAAGCAGTGCAGCGGCGGGCCAAGTGAGAGTGCGAAGAGCCTCGGCAGAAAAGTTGTTTAGGGCCGGAGGGGGGGGGGGGGGGGTGGTGGGGTTTCGGGCGAGTAGAGCCCAATAGAGCAGGAATCTTGAAAGGGCTTCGCGGGCTTCTACGACTCACAGGATAGGGTTTTTGGAGTTCAGGTAACCCTGCACCCTAAACCCCAAACCCCTGGCCCCTCAACCCCTAAACCCCAAAACCCCTAAGCCCTAGGCCCTAAGCCCGAGTCCCAAACCCTAAACCCTAAACCCTAAACCCTAAACCCTAAACCCTAAACCCTAAACCCTAAACCCTAAACCCTAAACCCTAAACCCTAAACCCCAAGCAAGCTCAGCCCAGGGCTGTGGCTGATGTCATGAGGCCTGCCACGTCGGAGGTCGCGAGGGCTTTGGGGGAGTTAGGGCTTGAAGTTTTTGGGGCTCTGGAGTAGTTTGGGTTTCGGGTTTAGGGTTTAGGGTTTAGGGTTTAGGGTTTAGGGTTTAGGGTTTAGGGTTTAGGGTTTAGGGTGTGGGGTTTAGGGTTTCGAGTTTCGGGTTTTGGGCTTAGGGTCTATAGGGCTTAGGCAACGCCTAAGGGTCTAGGGTTTAGGGATACCCCAAACCCTATAAGGTTCAGGGTTTGAGGATTTAGGGTTGAGGGGTTCGAGCCAGGGTTCAGATTCTCGCGACTGCCCACGGAGAATCTGTCGCTGCACGTGTTCGTGTTCTGGCTTGTTTAGGGTTTCGGACTTCGGGTTTTCGGGCTTAGTAGAGTCCAGGGTAGCCAGATTGCTTGGGAACGCTGCAGAAGAACACCACAAAACCTGTAGGGCTTCGGAACCGACTGGGCATTTCCGAAATTCGGGGTGCCTTATTGGGGTCCTGATGTTCAGGGCATCCCACTATTTGGGGTCCATATTGGGGGCCCTTATGTTCGTAAACCCCCATATCGGAATGTCGGGATCCTGATACCCAGATTTGCTTCGGGCATTTAGCGCCTTCGGGATCGAAGAACCCTGCTTGCCACGCTTGGCGCGCCTGTCGTGGGACAGGAGGCCTTGTGACCCCGCCGGCAACACCAGCGAGGTAGGCACGTACCATTCCTGGGCAAGAGGCTTGGGAGCGTCACTTTCGGGTTTAGGGCTTAGGGTTTACGGCTGCTGCGGTTCAGGATGTAGGGTGCTGTCGTCGTTGCACAGCATCTTCCCAACACCTGAACCCGAAGCCCCTAGACCCTAAACCCTGACTAATCCCTGAACCCTAAACCCAAAAGCCACTAAACCCGAAACCATAAAGCCCTTAAACCCCAATCCCCCGATCCCAGAAAAATTCCTTAAACCCTACACCCTACACCCTAAACCCTAAACCCTAAACCCTAAACCCTAAAGCCACTAAACCCGAAACCCTAAAGCCACTAAACCCTGAAGCTGCACCATGAACACCCCACCCCCCATCCCCCCAAAACCACAACGACTACCACAACCCACCTGCAACCGCACGACAAATCAGCAGGCAGTAGTATATGTTGAACACAAGAGCCTTGAAAATCTGGAGTATACGGGGGGTTCCGAAAGTAAGGTAAGAAAGGACCCAAATAAAGTACCCCAATTTCGGAAACCACCATTTTGATGCCAACGAATACGTAACCGACTCAGGCGCAGCTTGCTGTGCACCTAAACACACGGCCCCACCCTAAACCTCCCCAAAAAAAACGAAATGTACAGCAACAGTGTATAACATAACCATTCATACTGTATAGTGAATAGTATGTCCTATAAGACACTTGCATATATCTAACCATATATTTATATTTTGTATTTATGTTTATATCTATATCTATATTTAAACAAGTCTCTGGCAACTCCAGGCCCATCAATCTGAGAGCCAGCTCCTCGACGTATGCCTGGGTTGAAGCGGGACTTGCGGAGCACAAGCCTTAAAAACCGTAGGGTTTAGGGTTTAGGGTTTAGGGTTTAGGGTTTTGGGTTTTGGGTTTTGGGTTTTGGGTTTTGGGTTTTGGGTTTTGGGTTGTGGGTTTTGGGTTTTGGGTTTTGGGTTTTGGGCTTGGGCTTATGAAGCTTCAAAGGGGTTTAGGGCCCATACGGAACTGTCATACCTCGCTTCTCATGAAGGCACCTTTTGAGGCTCTAGGGGGGGTGCAGGTGAAGAGGGCTTTGGGCTTAGGGCCTCTTTAGGGTGTAGGGCCTAGGCGGCCTAGGGTTGGGGCTTAGGTTCTAGAGTTTAGGGTTCAGCGAAGCGCCAAAATTTCAAAAGGGTCGAGGCCGAGCAACGCCCCCGCGGAGGACGATGCGTGCGCCGCGGGGCTGGCGCGAGCTGGAGCTGGGGCTCTCCTGGGTGCGGGGGCGGGTAAAGGGGGAAAGGGGGTTAGGGTTCTTGGGTGTAGGGTTTAGGGTTTAGGGTTAGGGCTCTCCTGGAAAATGGGTAATTACTTGGCTTTTGACTTAGTAAGTCTACTTAGACACTTCTAGAAACCCCACTATTATCCACACAACCCACCTTACTAACCCTACCCAAAAGGGCTTCCACGTAAGGTCGGGAAAATGGGGGTTACAGGAAAAGGGGGTTAGGGTTATAGGGGTTAGGGCTCTTGGGGGTGGAGGGTGTGGGGCTCGGGTTCCGGGCTTGCTTGAAGTCAGAAGGTTAGGCTGACACCCCAAAAAAAAACCTGAACCCTCAACTCCTTACAAGACCTGAGCGCCTAAACCCTAAACCCCCAAAACCCTAAACCCAAAAACCCTAAACCCTAAACCCTGAACCCTAAACCCTAAACCCTAAACCCTAAAAACCCCAAAAACCCTAAGCTCTGTCCTCAAAGTCCGTGAGATGGCGCAGGAGCCGGTAGGGCAGCTGCAAGGTGTTCAGTGGCGCCTGGCCATTGTGGGGCCTAAACCCTATACACATTTATCCCACTATGCCCCACCTGCACCCTGAACCCTAGACCCTAAACCCTAAACCCTAAACCCCAAACCCCAAACCCTAAACCCTAAACCCCAAACCCTAAACCCCAAATACTAAACCCCAAACCCTGAACCCTAAACCCTGAACCCTAAACCCCAAACCCTAAACCCTAAACCCCAAACCCCAAACCCTAAACCCCAAACCCTAAACCCCCCAAACCCCACCTGCAGCAGCTCCACCACGAAGAGGGAGGCCTTGCCCGAGGCGAGGCCCGAGAGCAGCGCGAGGAGCTCGGGGAGGTGCCTGGCAGCGGAGATTTTGGGGTAGGGTTTAGGGTTTAGGGTTTAGGGTTTAGGGTTTAGGGTTTAGGGTTTAGGATTTAGGGTTTAGGGTTTAGGGTTTAGGGTTTAGGGGTTAGGGTTTAGGGTTTAGGGTTTAGGGTTTAGGGTTTAGGGTTTAGGGGTTAGGGGTTAGGGGTTAGGGGTTGGGGTTTAGTATTTAGGGTTTAGGCTTTAGGCTTTAGGCTTTAGGGTGTAGGGTTTAGGGCTTCTTGGGCTTGGGGTTTGTGTCGGTTTCAGCGCCTTGGGTTTCAGGTCAGCTTAGCGTTTGGACATTCTCAGCTTTCAAGCAAAGGGTCTAAGGCTGCTTGTGCCAAGACGCCTAATTAACCCCCAACCCTAATTAGCTCCAACATAAACCCTCAACCCTCAACCCTCAACCCTCAACCCGCAACCCTAAACCCTAAACCCTAAACCCTCAGCCCAAATTCACCTTCATTAACCGTCATTAACCCCAGCTTGGGGCTGGTTCGTCCTGGCAGTGTGGTGTGCAGGTCACCAGGCTCTTCGTCCTCGGCTGGCACGTGCTGCAGTTCTTTCAGGCCGTCGGGTAGCCATGGCATCGTTCAAGTGCTGCCGCCAGGTCAGCGAGGCAAAGTGTTTCCCGCTTGGCGTGAGCACACAGCAAAGCCGCGTCTGCGAAGATGCGCTGCCTGATCACCTCCACAGCAAGCTGCAGCACGCAAAGCGCTTTTTAAGGGCTTCATTCGGGGCTCAACAGCTTAGGAGTTTTGGGTGTTGAGCGTATACAGGGCTTTGCCAAACTCCTCGCGGCAGACAGCTGCACGTGACCCGCAGGTTGCGTTTGGTTGGGCTCGAAGAGTTGTGTTTTATTTAGGGTTTAGGGTTGAGGGTGCGGGCCTCCATTGCGGACAGATCTCAAAGGATGAATCTTGGAGATTGACTACTTCGGGTTTAGGCTTGTGGGGTTTAGGGTTCGGGGTTTTGGGCTAGGGTTTAGGCGTTAGGGTGCTGGGTTCGACTGTTAGAGTGTGTGGTTGGGGGGACCCTAAACCCTAAACCCTAAACCCGAAACCCTAAACCGAAACCCTAAACCCGAAACCCTAAACCCAAACCGTGTGGGGCGGCCTGGGAAAGCTCGAGAGCCAGCTGTGGAGGACGTGGAAGCTGCCCTCCCGCTTCTCGTAATCGGACCTGCAGGACATGTTTGGCAGCCTTATATCCCCTAAATCCGAAAACCTAAAACGTATGAAACCTAAACGTGGATTGTCCCAATTCTCGGGTTGGGAGCTCAGAAATTCGTGGGAGCCCTAGCTTCACCTAAACTAAACCCTAAAACCCAAAAACCCCAAACCCAAAAACCCTAAAACCTGAAACCCAAAAGCCCTAAAACCCGAAAACCCTGAAACCCTGAAGCCTAAATACCCTGAACCTTCATCCCGCTGCATCCTGGGCCCCAAGTTTGCATCCTGACAGACACCCTTATTCCTACATCCCCCCCCCCCCCTAAAACCCTCCTAAGCCCTAAACCCTAAACCCTAAACCCTAAGCCCTAAGCCCTTAACCCTAAACCCAGAGCCCTAGACCCTGGCGCCTCCAGAACTCCAGGCAGGCTGGCACGTCGCCCTCGTAGGAGATGGCCGCCTGGAGGGTGAGAAGGTTGCGGCTTCGGGGCTTGGGGATGTAAGCCCATTGTAAACCCTTTGTGTGCATGAGCATGAGGACCAGTATCATCCAACTGGCATATGTCATGAGTAGACATACAACTGCTCTTGCACAATGGATACACACGTTGCAGGACACCCAACTGAGCCACATTTTTAATGGCCTCGGGCTGCCAGTGTAGAATTTCTGCAATGGCATCAAGCTCCACATCCTCGCTTGGTGTGGTCCCCGTGGCAGACCACAGCTGCATTCTCGTCTGTAAAACCTCTCGAAACAACGGCTGCATCGCCAGGACGCTCTGATGAGCATTTTGGCTGCGGCCTTCACTTTGATGGCCGGCTCGCATTGACCTGCTGAGAACTGGAAGCAGCACCCAGTGGCATTGGTTGAAGGCGACACGTACTCAAACCCCGCATCCATTTCTTCATGCACGTCGTAGGACTTGCTGGCATAGTCTTCCCCAGCCAATCTGGTGTAAATGCCCCAACCACCACTTATAGGAGTATGCAGCTTGGCTCGAAGACGCAGTTCAGATCAAACCCTGTAAACCCTGTAAACCCCCAGAAACCCTCTATCAATCCTAAAAAAAAACCCTATAAAACCCTAGAAACCCTAGGGAAACCGAAAAAAAAAACGTACCAAACGTATGAAACCTAAAAACTCCGTGGACCCCGCAAACCCTATCTACCTCTAACCCTTTGGCGTTTGAGGCTTCCGGGGCTTGGGGCTCGGGTTTCATTGAAGGCCTGCAGGGCTCGGCTCCTTCGGCCCGTTAGCTGAAGGCTCCATGTTGGTCGAGGTAACCCTAGGGTTTAGGGTTTAGGGTTTAGGGTTTAGGGTTTAGGGTTTAGGGTTTAGGGTTTAGGGTTGGGGGTTGGGGGTTTAGGGTTTAGGGGAGCCTAGACAAGGACAACTACTTTACACGTGTCATCCCAATACATGTACACAACAACTCAAGACCGCGGCGTAGAATACTCTAAAGCCACATTATGTTTAGAAAGCTCACTCCGAAACGTTCCTCTAAACCTGAAGCCCTAAACCCCTATGCCCCAGACCCTAAACCCTGAACCCGAAACCCTGAACCCTAAACTCTGAACCCGAAACCCTCTCTTTGAATCCCAAGCCCGTCGCCAACTTCGACACCGCCACGCGCATGGCAGCCATTGGCCCCGGCCTCAGGGTCATCGATCGGGGTCTAAGGTCCAGGGGTTAAGGGTTTAGGTGTTTCGGGTCTAGCAGTTGGGTTTGGTTTGGAGTTTAGGCCTAGGGCTTAGGGGCATGGATCGGGGTCTAAGGTCCAGGGGTTAAGGGTTTATATAGGTGTTTAAGGGTAATTTAGGGCTTATGTAGGTGCTGAAGGGTAATGTAGGGTTTCTGTAGGTGTTTAGGGCTTGGTTTGGAGTTTAGGGCTTAGGGCTAGGTTTCGTTCAGGCAACTCGGCTTCGTTTGGGTTTCAACTCAAGACTGAGAATCTTGGCTTAGGGGTCGCCCCAAACCCTAAAGCAACACACCCTAAACCCGAAACCCTAAACCCTAAACCCGAAACCCGAAACCCTAAACCCTAAACCCGAAACCCTAAACCCGAAACCCTAAGGCTTCTAAGTGACCTCAAGGGCGCTTAAGGACTTGGGGCTGTCGGGATAGGGTTTAGGGTTTGGGGTTTAGGGTTTAGGGATTAGGGTATAGGGTTTAGGGTTGAGGGTTGAGGGTTGAGGGTTGAGGGTTGAGGGTTGAGGGTTGAGGGTCTACGACTTAGGGCTTCTAATGGCTAAAGGGGCTATGCAGGCTTCAGGGCCAAAACCCTCACTGAAAACCCAAAACCCCGAGGCCGATACCCCAAGCCATAACCCCAAACTGGAAAGCCTCAACCTCCTCGAGAGGGGTTTTGGGGTTAGGGTCTAGGCCTTAGGGGTTTCCTCTAGACCCTCGACCCTGAGCCCCTCAACCCCGAAACCCTTGAACCCTCGAAATGTTAGGGAGCGCAGACCTCCCGAAGCCCCTGAAGCCTTCTGAAATCTCAAGTGTCCCTGAGCCGGGGTTGAGGGTTTAGGGTGTAGGGTTTAGGGTTTAGGGTCTAGGGTTTAGGGTTTACGGTTTAGGGTTTAGGGTTTAGGGTTTAGGGTTTAGGGTTTAGGGTTTAGGGTTTAGGGTTTAGGGTTTAGGGTTGAAGGGTTGGTTTTCGAGTTTGGGGGTTTTAGGGCTTTGGGGTTCTAGGGTTTGAGGGTTGTAGGGTTTTAGGGGCATTCGGGTTTCAGGGGTTTGCGGGTGCTAGGCGTTTAAGGCCAGCCCACCTCGACTTGCAAGTTCAAAAGCCTGCAAAAACTAAACCCTAAACCCTAAACCCTAAACCATAAACCCTAAACCCTAAACCCTAAACCCTGTTATTGTTATGAAACCTTTTCTATGACTTCTGGGTCAACCCATACAACAGCTTGCTCCTGCTTTTGCGGGGAGTGGCGATCTATCTACGTGTGTAGGAAGTATAGGATCCCAGTGTACAAGTACAGGATCCATGTGTACAGGCCCTAAGCCCTGAACCCTTAAACCCTAAACCGTGAACCCAAAGCCCTAAGCCCTAAACCCTAAACCGTGAACCCTAAACCCTAAACCCTAGACCCTAGACCCTAAACCCTAAATAAACCCTAAACCCGAAACCCTAAACCCTAACCCCTAAACCCTAGCATTCCCCATGAAAACCTAAGGCCCCCGGCCCATCCAGGCGGAACGCAGCGCTTGCCGAGGCCACGAGGCCCCTGGAACCCGGGGTTTGGGGTTTAGGGTTTAGGGTCTAGGGTCTAGGGTCTAGGGTTTAGGGTTTAGGGTTTAGGATTTAAGGGTTCAGGGCTAAGGGTGCGAGCAAGCCAGCTCACGTTTAGGCATCTTAAAGGGCAAACATATGAAGGGCAAAAATATGGGACCAATTTGGGCTTCATGGAGGAATCGGAACCCTAAACCCTAAACCCTAAACCCTAAACCCTAAACCCTAAACCCTAAACCCTAAACCCTAAACCCTAAACCCTAAACCCTAAACCCTAAACCCTAAACCCTAAACCCGAACTGTTGGCAAAACTCTCGCGGGCTCCTGTCAGTACTCCCCAAGCTTGGCTCCTCGAGTCCCCCTCAACCCAAACGATTTAGAAATCAGGGCTTATGGTTTAGGGTTGGTTTAGGGTTTAGGGTTTAGGGTTTAGGGTTTAGGGTTTAGGGTTTAGGGTTTAGGGTTTAGGGTTTAGGGTTTAGGGTTTAGGGTGTTAGGGTTTTAGGGTTTAGGGTTTAGGGTTTAGGGTTTAGGGTTTAGGGTTTAGGGTTTAGGGTTTAGGGTTTAGGGTTTAGGGTTTAGGGTTTAGGGTTTAGGGTTTAGGGTTTTGTTCTTTGTTTCTGTTTTTAAGGGGGGTGGCATCATGTCGCCTGAAGACGGCCCTCGGCGCCACGTGCATGGCATGCGGGCCGTCCAGCATCAGGAAGGCCCTCGCCTGGCTGATCAAACCCCAAAAACCCCAATTCCTAAACCCTAAACCCTAAACCCCAAACCCTTTAAACCCTAAACCCCCAAACCCTAAACCCTAAACCCCAAAACCGAAACGCCAGGGTGCACGGGGTGGGCTGTATGCCCTGCGAGCCCAAGGGCCCGATTCACAGCCCACTAGAGAAAAAGACAGGGGCTGTGCATTATATTTCACAACACAATCTCGGAAGATATAGATAGAATATATATAGATATATATATATATATACATATATTACATATATGTATATGTATATATGTGGCATGGACCTTGAGGTATCATTTGGAAATTCCTATGGGTTCATAGCAGATTTACAATATTTGACTGCGCAGCATTGCTTCACTGGTTTGTGTTTGTGGAGCAAACGGCTTGCTTGCAACTCCAGAACCCCAAGAAGCCCTACAAACCTATGCAGGGGAGTGAAGCGGAAGTGTTTGACTGCGAAGGGCTGCAGCTCCTTCAAGCAGGTGACCAACAGGCTTTGAGAGAGCTCTCCCAGAAGCCCTTCCATCCGACAATATCCCTTGCAAGCAGCCCTACAAGCCCCCATCAACCCTAAGGTGTAAAGTCCCGGCCCTCTAAACCCTAGACCTTAAACTCGAAACCCTAAACCTCAACCGGTTTTGGGTTTAGGGTTTCAGGGTTTGTTTCTACAAGGTTGCCAAAGTGCAGCCCGAAAATGTGGCCGAAATGAAACCAACCACATGCCCTTCCAGCTCACATCATCGGTTGCAAGAAGCACTAGAAGCCCCTATCAACCATAAGGAGTAAAGTTAACCCTACACCCTAAACTCTAAATTCCCTAAACCCTAAACCTTAAACCCTAAACCCCCTAAAAATTTTATTGGTGCCCACAAAAGATCTTAACAAATTCAAAAAAGGCATCCCATAGCCTCTGAAATCTTTGAAGTCTTTAAAATTTAATTGGGAGGAAGCACGCGCCAAACGGACCCTAGTATAGGGTTTAGGGTCTAGGGTCTGGGGTTTAGGGTTGAGGGTTTAGGGTTTAGGGTTTAGGGTTTAGGGTTTAGGGTTTAGGGTTTAGGGTTTAGGGTTTAGGGTTTATAAGGGTTTAGGCAATCCAGAATTAAGGTTGAGCTCGCTGGTTTGAACTGGACCCTTGGTCTTTGGACGTAAAACATTGTGATCCACCCTCCAAGTTCGTCTGTAGGGTTGTGGGATGTAGGGTTTAGGGTGTTCAGGGTTTAGGGTTTAGGGTTTAGGGTTTAGGGTTTAGGAGTGAGGAAGTTACTTAGGGTAGGGTTTAGGGTTTAGGGTTCAGGGTTTAGGGTTTAGGGTTTAGGGTTCAGGGTTGAGGGTTCAGAGTTCAGGGTTCAGGGTTTAGGGTTTAGGGTTTAGGGTTTAGGGTTTAGGGTTTAGGGTTTAGGGTTTAGGGTTTAGGGTTTAGGAGTCCGCCGACCCTGGCGGCGTGTTGGATGGGAAAAGGAGGTGAAAACCTCCCTCTTTCCCTCCTTACCCCCCCACCCCCCCCCCCCCCCACCCCCCCCCACCCCCACCCCCCCCCCCCCCCACCCCCCCACCCCCCCCCCACCCCCCCCCCCACCCCCCCCCCCCACCCCCCCCCACCACCCCCCCCCCCCCCACCCCGCACCCCCCCCCCCACCCCACCACCCCCCCCCCCCCCCCCCACCCCCACCCCCGCCCCACCCCCCCCCACCGCCTGTCTTTTTGGCTTGCGCTTGTCCTGACCCCCCCAACGTTTCACAAGAACTCTGCCGAGCAGGCTGGGATAGACCTCTCAACTATGCTCCAGCGGGGTCGGCGGCTTGAGCCGGAGGCTCTTAAGGGTTTAGGGTTTAGGGTTTAGGGTTTAGGGTTTAGGGTTTAGGGTTTAGGGTTTAGGGTTTAGGGTTTAGGGTTTAGGGTTTAGGGTTTAGGGTTTAGGGTTTAGGGTTTAGGGCCCTGCCTGGATGCTCCCCGCAGCATCGCTGAGAAGGTGCCGGGACTGGAAAACGGCACCTGGGCGCGGTTTAGGATTTAGGGTTTAGGGTTTGGGGTTTAGGGTTGAGGGTTTAGGGTTGAGGTTTAGGGATTAGGGTTTAGGGTTTAGGGTTTTGGGTTTAGGGTGTAGGGTTTAGGGCTTAGGGTTTAGGATTTAGGGTTTAGGGTTTAGGGTTCAGGGTTCAGGGTTTAGGTTTTAGGGTGAGTTGAGGGCTGAGGGTCCTCCTTGTGAACCGAAGGATCCCTAAAAGGGTTTATGGGCTTATGGTCCAGAAACCGTCACAGGGAGTCTAGGAGTACAGGGTATATGACCCCAATTTTACGGTTCATTTGGTCCCAAAGGCTTTTTGGGGCTTTGAGAGTTTGAGCGCTTGAGAACCTCAGGCCTGCACCCTCTACAGAGCATCAGCAGCTCAAGGGAAGTGTTGCTGGCACACTCCGCAGATTCCTACGGCACCACCCAAAAATTAGCAACTCCCTAAACCAGGAAGCCACAAGGGCCACAACCCCTAAAAACCGTAAACCCTAGACCCTGATCCGGTCAGAACTTGTCGAAGCAAGCTTCTCCGGGTTTAGGAGTTCAAGGGGTTAAGGACGGTTTCGGGGTTTTTGGGGGTATAGGGTTCAGAGGTTGAGGTGCTCTCGCCACTCGATGCCCATGTGGCAGTCCACCATACATCCGAGAAGAGACCCTCGCGGCTGACGTGGACTACATGTGGGCAGTTCTCGAAATTCTGGTCCCTTCACTGTCAGGCTCCGTATGTGAATAGGAACCTTCACTTCCTTGGAAGCTCCCATATGGCTACGCAGGGATGAGGGTTCAGGGTTTACAAGCTAGTAGGCTCTATATAGAATATAGAATTAGGACTATAGGTATTAGGATTCCGGGAAGGACTGCCGCGGCCTTGAACAAAGATAGGGTCACATGCTCTCACACACACACAGACACACACCGGATTTGCTCTCTGCAGTCGGCCAACGTCTGTATCTGCCGGCAGAATGAAGCTCGGTGTGATCACTCAATCGAGAGCTTGCCCCAGGTGAGAATGCCGCCAGTTGCGCAAACGGCAAGAAACGCGCTCGACATCGCCTGGAGCTGCTGAACGTCGCGCAGCTGCTCCTGCACGGCGCGGCTGTCTCCGCCCGAATCAGGGTGGCCCCAGGTCACCACACGACCATCGCCAAGGAGGGCAGCAAAGGCGCGCTCAGAGGCTTGAACGTGAACTACGTCCCGCAGTTGCTCCTGTGCAACACTGCTGTCCCCACCGAAGGAAGAGTCGCCCCATGTCACGACGCGGCCGTCGCTGCGGATGGCAGCAAACGCGGAATCGGAAGCCTGGACCTGCTGCACAGAATGCAGCTGCTCCTGCACAGCACTGCTGTCGCCTCCTTGGAGGGCTCTGCCCCAGGTCACAACGGAGCCGTCCCCAAGAATGGCGGCAAATGCCCTGAAGGAAGCCTGGATGCGCCGTACATCCTGCAACTGCTCCTGGACGTCGCTGCAGTCACCACCTGCATAGATGTCTCCCCACGTCACAACGGAGCCGTTGCCAAGGATGGCAGCAAACGCTGAGTGAGAGGCTTGAACCTCTTGCACGTCTTGCAAACCCTCCTGGACCCTGCTGCTGTCACCACCCAGTCCCCATATTCCCCAGGTCACAACAGAACCATCACCGAGCCCGGCGGCAAAGGCTGCATAGGACGCTCGGATCCAGCGCACATCCTGCAGCTGCATCCGGACGTTGCTGCTATCACCACCTCCAGCAGAGCTGCCCCAGGTAACAACTGAGCCGTCGGTAAGGATAGCAGCAAAGGCACCCCTAGAAGACTGGATCTGCTGCACGTCTTGTAGCTGCTCCTTCACGGCGCTGCTGTCACCCCCCCACCGCCAGGGGCCCCAGGTCACCACACGGCCGTCGCCACGGAGCGCCGCGAAGGCGCGCGCGGAAGCTTGGACGTGCGTGACGTTCTGCAGCTGCTCCTGTACGGCACTGCTGTCCCCGCCGTAGGCAGGGTTGCCCCACGTCACGACGCGGCCGTCGCTGCAGATGGCAGCAAAGGCGCAATCGGAAGCCTGGATCTGCTGCACCGAATGCAGCTGCTCCTGAACAGGGGTTTAGGGTTTAGGTTTTAGGGTTTAGGGTTTAGGGTTTAGGGTTTAGGGTTTAGGGTTTAGGGCTCCTGAACAGCACTGCAATCTTCGCAGCTTCGACTCACCCAGCACGCCACCGAGCCGTCCCCGAGGATGGCGGAGAATCCCCCTGTGCGTGACGAAGCCACCTGGGTGTGTAAGAAAATAGGGGACCCCAAATATAGACCCCCAAATAGTAGGATTCCTTTATACTCAGGACCCCAAGAATAAGGTACCCCTAGTATCCCTAAACCCTAAACCCTAAACCCTAAACCCTAAACCCTAAACCCTAAACCCTAAACCCTAAACCCACCTGGACTCTCTTCGTGTGCAGGCTCAAGAGATCGCCATGCTGCAGGCCGGCCGCTGCAAGGGTAGCCTGTCCTTTCACCTCCACCCCGGCGCTGGTCACCAAGGTTCCAGGAGCCACTCCTAACCTTAAGGACTGAAGCCCAAAAGGGCTTAGGGTTTAGGGTTTAGGGTTTAGGGTTTAGGGTTTAGGGTTTAGGGTTTAGGGTTTAGGGTTTAGGGTTTAGGGTTTAGGGTTTAGGGTTTAGGGTTCATATACCTTCATAGGGAGTATAGTAGTATGGGGTATATGACCCCGATTTTTTGGGGGGCTCTTTTGGTCCGCAAAGGAACTCCCGCTGCGCCCGCTGCTTCAGTGCGTCGATGGTGGAGCTCGCGTCCACTTCCAGGGACGCGCCCCTGCCGCTCAGCAGCACGACGTCCAAGCGCAACGACATGATCGTCCCAGGGTTTAGGGTTTAGGGTTTAGGGTTTAGGGTTTAGGGTTTAGGGTTTAGGGTTTAGGGTTTAGGGTTTAGGGTTTCGGGTTTAGAGGCTTGATACCAGAATCGAAAGCCTATCAAAGCTAGGATATCCTCTTAAGCCTACTAAGGGAAAATGTTGCATAAGGGCCTACCTAGAAAGGGACCGTTTACGAGAGCTTGAACTTGCTTAGGGTGTAGGAGTGTAGGAGTTGGGGTTTGGGGTTTCGGTTTAGGTTTCAGGTAGGGTATAGAGCATAGGGTTTATAAAAGGTTTAGGGTTTAGGGGTGTTTGGGGTTTAGGGTTTAGGGTTTAGGGTTTAGGGTTTAGGGTTTAGGGTTTAGGGTTTAGGGTTTAGGGTTTAGGGTTTAGGGTTTAGGGTTTAGGGTTTAGGGCTCCAGAGGCTCAAAACCCGAAGTCCCGGACACTGGCCGTGCTGCGCTGTCTTCGGAGCTCCGAAGCCAAGGGGCCGAAGACGCAACTCTCCTACTGCTAGGAGAGTTTAGGGCTTAGGGTTTAGGGTTTAGGGTTTAGGGTAGAGGGTTTAGGGTTTAGGGTTTAGGGTTTAGGGGGCTACCCCAAGCCCTAAACCCTAGCCCTAAACCCTAAACCCTGAACCCTAAACCCTAAACGAAAGGCTTTAGGAATCCCGGGCCCCGAGCTTGGAACCCCCCCAAAAAGCTTGAACTCCCCATTACCGATCCGAACCTCCCCCACCCTGCTACCCAGAGATCCCCAAGATAGGGTTTAGGGTTTAGGGTTTAGGGTTTAGGGTTTAGGGTTTAGGGTTTAGGGTTTAGGGTTTAGGGTTTAGGGTTTAGGGTTTAGGGTTTAGGGTTTTTTAGGGTTTAGGGTTTAGGGTTTAGGGTTTAGGGTTTAGGGTTTAGGTTAAGATAGGGTTTAGGGTTTAGGGTTTAGGGTTTAGGGTTTAGGGTTTAGGGTTTAGGGTTTAGGGTTTAGGGTTTAGGGTTTAGGGTTTAGGGTTTAGGGTTTAGGGTTTAGGGTTTAGGGTTTAGGGTTTAGGGTTTAGGGTTTAGGGTTTAGGGTTTAGGGTTTAGGGTTTAGGGGCCTCTAGAACAGGGCTGTGGGGGCTATTATCGTATAGCCATAAGGGGACCACAGGGGAATAGCATAAGTAACTCTTCCGACCCCTACAGTAAAGACCCCCGAGCTTGAACGAAGAAGCCGGAAATCTTCATACGGGCTCGGGCTCGGGGTTTAGTGCTTAGGGTTGAGGGCTTCGGGATGCAGAGCCCCGTAAACCCTGAGCCCTAAACCCTAAACCCTAAACCCTAAACCCTAAACCCTAAACCCTAAACCCTAAACCCTAAACCCCTCAAAACCCTCAAAACCCTAATTTCGTGAGCCGGCTCTACCGGCTCGACCCAGGCACTTGCCATGAGGCGCTGGAAGCCAAGGCCATGCATCTCTCCTGATGATTCGTTATAGGCTTTAGGGTTTAGGGTTTAGGGTTTAGGGTTTAGGGTTTAGGGTTTAGGGTTTCGGGTTTCGGGTTTCGGGTTTCGGCTTTAGGGTTCAGGCTTGGCGGGGGGGCGGGGTTAGGGCTTCCCAATGTGGGAGCTTTGGGGGCTTTAGGGGCTTTAGGGGCTTAGAGGCCTAAACCCTAAACCCTAAACGCGCAGGGGTTTGGGCCTCATGCGCCCAGGCTTCGGGTCCTAAACCCTAAACCCTAAACCCTAAACCCTAAACCCTAAACCCTAAACCCCTGGCTGCAGCTGAGTGGCGATAGCCTTCGGGCACGGAGCCCAGGAGCACCTGGGAGTTCAGCCACTTCCAAGCTCCTCCTAAACCCTCAGCTTGGGATGTTCCCCCTCATGCTAACATTAGGGTTTAGGGTTTAGGATGTAGGGTTTAGGGTTAGTAGGGGGTACTGTAATCTCTACTTCGGACTGTCAGTATAAGGGGGCACATCCTAAACCCTCGGCCCCAAAACCACTTAAACCCCTCAACCCCTAAACCCTATAAACTCCTAGTCCCAAACCAACACCTAAACACCTAAATCCGCTACACCCCCAGACCCCAAAGCCCCTGAAAACAGCCCGCAAGAGAGCTCTCTGCTGGATGGTTCTTAATAGGGAATGAGGTCCCTACAGGATCCCTGAAAGGGTATGTATACGGGGATATAGGGTACATGTAGAATCCCTCAGAGGGTAACTTAGGTAGGGGATAGAGGGTACCGATGTGATCCCTTAAAGGCTGTAATGTTAACCTCGTATTATTGAACCCCCTGATATTAAAGTGCGCCAGGGGTCCCGGCCGCAATAATAAAGCCCTGGGAATAAAGTACGCCAAGTCGGGGCTGGTTTTTTTTGGGGGAGTTTGATTGAAGGGGGGCTCTAAGGAAAGGAATCCTTATTCAAAGGGGCCCTACTCTATTTGGGGGGGTTTGATTGAAGGGGGGGGGGGTTTATTATTACGAGGTCAACATTATATAGGGCTGTACTTCCCTTATTCCTTACTACGAGACATGGAGTCTGGGTCGCGAGCTGCCCACCCCAACGCCACCAGCGACACGGTCCGGCCGCAGTGGACCAGCGCAGGGGTTGACTCCTGCGTTTAGGGTTTAGGGTTTGGGGTTTAGGGTTTAGCGTTTCGGGTTTAGGGTTTAGGGTTTGCGTAAGGTTTGGGGGGTTAGGGTTTAGAGTGTAGGGTTTAGGGCTTTAGGTTTGGACCCTAAACCCTCAAAGCTCCAAAGGCTTGGATTTTCTGACTTGGATTTGAAACCATGAAAGCTCCAGTGGGTGGGGGGGGGGGGGGGGCTGAGGGGTTGGAACGTTTAGGGCTGTATGTGTATATATATATATATAAAGAGAGTGTTTGATCTGTATGAATCTCATCTATGTATATAAACATGCATGTGTGAATGTAAGAATCTCGAAATAAAGAGAGGCGAAGGGCTTAAGAGCCCTCAAAGGTCCAATGGTTGAGGGTTGAGGTTGGGGTTGACGCAGCCACTTCCTACGATTTGCAAATCGCACACCCCGGACCCTCCCGGAATAAAATCCCTAAACCCTCTAAACCCCATAGCATCCCTCCCATGTAGGGATTAGGGTTTCAGGTCTCGGGTTCCCTGAGCCCTACGCCCTAAGCCCTAAGAGCCCTAAGAGCCCTAAGAGCCCTAAGAGCCCTAAGAGCCCTGAGAGCCCTAAGAGCCCTAAGAGCCCTAAGAGCCCTAAGAGCCCGAAGAGCCCGAAGAGCCCTAAGAGCCCAAAACCCGAGGCCCCAAACCCTGCCAGCCCTACAGGCCAGCCTTGGGGTGGGCCGCGTGGTGGCAGATGTCCAGCCAAGAGCCTCGACCCAGAGCTTTTTTAGTGACAGCTGGCTTCAAAGGCCAGGCATCCGGGGCTTGTGGTGTGTTTAGGGTTGAAGCTGGACGTGTGATTTATCTGGCTCATTTAGGGCTTCTTGTGTGTTGACTTCGGATTTGGGGTTTCGGGATTCGCCTGGGGGGAAGTCTGGACCCCAAACCTACTTTTGGGGCTTCGGGTTTTTGGAGCTTAGGGCTTAGGGTTTAGGAGGTTTTTGTGCTGACACCCACAGTGATGAGGCTCCGGACTCAGATGGGAGCTTCATGGTGCGCAGACTGTGCACAAGGTTCCCTAAACCCTAAACCCTAAACCCTAAACCCTAAACCCTAAACCCTAGACCTGTGCACAAGGTTCGAGAGGGGGGCGGCCTCAGGGTTGCTGCAAGGCCTCCGAACTCTTCGCGATGCGAGCAAACCTCCCCAGAAAACCCTGGGGCCCCAATCTTAGTTGTCCAGTAAACCCTAAACCCTAAACCCTAAACCCTAAACCCTAAACCCTAAACCCTAAACCCTAAACCCTAAACCCTAAACCCTAAACCCTAAACCCTAAACCCTAAACCCTAAACCAAATTTTAATTGTCCAGTCACCTGGGGGAACTAAAAGTTAACCTTTTGGGAATATAAGGGGGTTCTGTTACCCCAAAAAAGTTTAAAGGTCACATAGTCTACAACGAAGCAATATTTCGTATTTGAGGGAAGATACCTTCAAATCATAGGGATCCTGTACACATTAATAAAAAGAGATGTGACAAGAAGACTGAACTAATTTTCAGGCGTAATAATGGTGGATTTCCTAGATATGTAAAGAAGCCAAGTAAAGATTTTTGTACCAGTTGGTAAGGATATTCAAATTCTAACTCCAGTAAAAAAGGTCCTGCATCACTTTCTTAACCTCCAGTTTGCATGTGATGCCCCCAAACAAGACTTCCAAGAAGAGAAATAGATGACATGGCAAAGGTCGTTGATTGGCTACCAAAGATTATTACTTGTAAAACCCCAGAAATTTTTATGGAAATGATCCCAAATGCAGGAATTATTAAGATGTAAACTTCTTGATGTCCAAAAAAACAGAAATCCATGTTGATAGAATATAGGATCTCCTCCAAATATGGGATCAAAGAAAAGTGTATTAGTTAATAAACGCATGCAAGCTGTAATCAAGAAAGCCCGAGGAAATAATGGGATAGCCTTTAAAGTCAGACTATAAGGTCTCAGATTTAGAATTGTTGTCCAAAAGTTAAGAGATGTAAGACATGAAGATATACCAGAGATTAAGAATCCAAATATAAGATTTCCTGTACTTGAAGGTGATAAAGTCAAAAAAAGAAGCGGATAATGGTGGAAAAATGTTCATCCTGCACCACCTCCAAATTCTGAGATTATAGAAAGGATTAGGAAAAGATATGAAAGTAAAAGAATTAAGATAGGAAAATAATTGACTCTGGG
The DNA here is from genome assembly GCA_905221605.1 of Symbiodinium natans. NCBI lineage: Eukaryota > Dinophyceae > Suessiales > Symbiodiniaceae > Symbiodinium > Symbiodinium natans. The sequence goes on from CAJNDS010000001.1 coordinate 2,245,215, forward strand.
ATATGCCACTTCTGGAGAACCTTGAAAGATAGGTACATAATAGTTTCCAAAATTCCAAACAAGCCAGGCATTACTAAAAAGAAGATCATAAGAAAGCCACGCAATGTAATGCTTTTATTCTAGAAGGTCTGGTTCTCCGGAGATATAACCCTATTTCCTGATGAATATAATTCTATTCTTATAAGGACTGATATTAATGTTCTGGAGATTCCAAAGATGAAATCCAGATAACAAATTATAAACTCCTTTATGATTACAATTATCTAGCGATAGAAAAGATACGGTTAAAAGGTCCATAAATAGTGTTATAATAATAGAGTACTAAATAAATGGCCCTTTTACTTCGTTCACACATTAATGCATTCCGTGCACTTATTTCGTTTACAAATGCATTCATATTCTCACTTCGTTCTAGCATATTTTTATTACAAATGAAACGCGTGGAAGAAAGAAAGAACGAAGGAGAAGATTTAATGCGCTTACATGTGCCCCTTAGCAAATAAAGAATAATGGGGTACGAAATAAATCATAAAATTGCTCGTTCTTTCATTGCATTTCATGCGCTCTTTCACTCTTTTCATTCGTTCATTCACTTATAGATGCATTCATTCTCTCTCTACACCCTGATAATACTGTTGGCAAAGGAAGACACGGGCTAGTTCATGAGTCTTATTGCTCGCTCTTGGAAACGATGCAGCATTAAGGTTGGAGCGGCGGTCTCGTATGCTTCTTGTCAACGTATGAACGGTAAACCAACAATGCGCTCAACCATGTGCTCTCAAAAGAATCGAGACCTGTCTGCGCTCAAGCGAGGCGGGGGCACCCAAACCCTGCGCAGGCCTGTTTGACAACTCTAGTTGCGCTTACAGAGACCAAAACCAAGGAAACTACTCTACAGGCACGCGCTACCGTTGTCGGCTCTTGAACTTTGTGTCGGAGTTCCGCTTTAAACTAAGGGCGCCCTCCGCTTCGACAACACATTCTGCCAAAGCCGAGTTCCCTGAAGCTCGAAGGGGACATCCATATCTAATCAGATCCTGCTCAAGGGTAAGCTTCACTATGGCCGTGTGAACAAAGTGAACAAATGAACACAAAATCATAAACTACGAAGAGAGAACATTAATCATAATATTGTAAGTTAACGCACGCACAAGCAGACCCCCGGTCTGTGGGACCCCCCCCTCATCGCTTGGAGGAGCTGCAAACCGATGCCGTGGAGGGTCCCGCCTGCGCGGCTCCTACATACAGCAATACTGTGGTCTAGGCGCAGGAGCTGGCGGCGTTGTTCGCCTTGAACTCGCCGTCGTCGCAGAGGAGCTCAGGGAGCTGGATGTGACAGGGTTTGTGAGAACCCTTTCCAGGGTCCTACGGTTGAGAAGCATGAAACAAATTCTCGCTGAAAATTGCATGAAACAATCAAAAGTTGCTTTCTTGTCATTCCACCGATAGCTAATTGGACCGCCACATACATGGAACAGTGATCTCATCATGTGAATCAGCTAAAGAAGACGCAGAATCGGCGGCGAAGGGTTTGAAAACCTACCGGATGCAGCGCATCCTGCAATTCCGTGTATAGAAGGATCGGAAATGGCAAGCCTCCACAAGTGTAATTGCACCCGCTCACAGAGTGATGAATTGCCTCAACCGGATAGTAAGCTCGATTGAGATCTTAAGTATCACCCGCTGTAGCCCTAGGATTTCAATTGTTTCCTGCACAGTATGTAGAGCACAGTATGTGGGGTTGCAGGAGGCTACAGGCGAATCCTTGGAGCTTGACTCCTCTACCTTCAGCCTCCTTTAGTGGGGAAAGACCGATCAGGCCAGTCATCGCGCATCTGCTTGCTCTAACTGATTGGCAGCATGGCAGTAACGTCAGATCTTCAATTTTCTCTTGGGTTTTGATGCGATATCGATGGCTGAGGGTGCGCCCTCCCACAGTGTCACCTGAGCTGTAGAGTAAGTAGTCTAGTATAACGACCGAGATGTCGATATGGATGCATCTTATTCTGCGCTGTAGGTAGGTTTCTTTATAATGAGTCTGAGTCTACGCAGGTTTGTGCCGTGACAGGTCCATGGCAATGACATTGAATCGAACTGCGAGCGCGCGAAAGCGTATGTGCGGGCGATAATCGCAAAAAAAACCCTGCACGCACAACAGGGAGAACTTTGCTGCAATGAATGAGTTCCAACATGGTTACTTCTGTTGAAATTCCTGTCCCCCTCCCAAAACGCTAGAAAGGCTGCCTTAGTTCACGTTGCCCGCAGCTAGCTGTACACGTGGCCAATCTCGGTGAAGCAACAAGGGGCCAATCAGCTGTCAAAGGACTGTAGCATTTCCAGCATGCCAGATCGAACTGCATTTCTAAAGTTAGAGTAGCCACTTTCAACCGACAAGGACTGGGCAAAGAGGGATGGGGGTTCCGCCAGGAAGCTTGTGCAAGCCGTCTATGGGCTTGCCTATCGAACCATCGATTCGAAGTCATTACCTTGGCTAGAATTTCAGTGCGAGAAGCCCATGCGAAGCCTTCAGTGATATTAGGAAACATGCTATAGTAGGGCTGGAGGGCTTATGTCCACATGTGCATTAGAAACGGAGACTACATAACTACATTAGTTAATTTAGTTACTTCCCGTGATGTCGCGGAAGATCCAGCTCCTCAAGATGCTCATGTACGTTGCCACGGGTTGGTATGAGCAGGGGGGCCTCGGGAAAGATCATGAAAGGGGCCCTCAACATATGATTGCTCTGCAGGATCCATGCGAAGAACTTGAGATCTAGGATCTGTGTTGCTCAGTGCCTTTGGCATGAGCATGATCATAACGGCACATTTATTGCAAGCATTTTGCACGTAATGCACCTCACTAGCTTGGCAGGCTTGGCAGCGGCTCCGAACTGTGAAGGGGAGCTGGTTCGTCTGTGCATGTGCATCGACATCTGCATATCTCGCCAGTGAGCCGTAAGATATAGATCTACATGGCAACTCCGATCCGCAGAGAATGCAGATGATCTCGAGCAGCTAAACTAAGTCCTGGGCAGGAGGTTGTGCTCTCCAACTCTCAGACCTATGTGAAAACGAAACGCGAAGCTCCACATATGCTCGCTGGATTGATCTTGATGAGGTGCATATAGCTTGAACTGTGGATATGATGACAATGTAATGTAGTCAACTTATTGACTTCGTGTTTGCACATACCTCGGTTAGCCTAGGTCTGCTAAATTGCACAAAACATGAGTGATCGTGAAAACCCTGGTGATCCCATTGACAATCACGACGTCCCAGGCACGGCCGGCCAAGTTTGAGGAGGCAGGCATCCAGCAGCAATAGCCTAAGATACGCTTCATAGAAACGTATTCCCCTGTAGTAATAGTATAGAAGTAGTAGAAATAGTAAAAGTAGTAGTAGTAGTAGTAGTAGTAGTAGTAGTAGTAGTAGTAGTAGTCGTCGTCGTCGTCGACGTCGTCGACGACGTCGTCGTCGTCGTCGTAGTACTAGTAGTAGTACTAGTACTAGTACTAGTACTAGTACTAGTACTAGTACTAGTACTAGTACTAGTACTAGTAGTAGTAGTAGTAGTAGTAGTAGTAGTAGTAGTAGTAGTAGTAGCATTGGCATCAGTAGCAGTAGGAGGAGGAGGAGGAGGCTCGCGATCACGGTGGAAGTAGTAGCTTTCTACGGGCTACTGAAAGCCACGTGCTGAAACTGAACATGCCCTGCGCAGCCCTTTCTTTTACAACCTGGCTCAAAACTGGTCGCACTTTCCGTGGATTGGACCGGACGAGGTAGGGAATGTCTTCGTACGTGGTCGCACTTCTGTGGATTGGACCGGACGAGGTAATACATGTCTTCGTACGTGGTCGCACTTACTGTGGATTGGACCGGACGAGGTAGGAAATGTCTTCGTACGTGGCAGGCACCTCCGCATCAAGACCTGGAAAGTTATCCCAAACGGGAGGGAATGCGAGGAGCTCCAGGTCCTCCGCATAAACCATGCCCCCTTTACGAATCAGCTCCTGCGTGGTAGCTGGAAGCCAATCCACCTGCACTAGCGAGAGCCGGACCGAGTTGGCAATTAATTACCAGGTCCTTCAGCATCTCGGAGCGAAAGAGGTCACCGAAGTCCCCGTTGACCGAAGGATCGTCCTCCAGGTACAAAACTATATGACTTCAAACACGCGGAAAGCCCGTCTGCGTCAGCAGCCAGTTACTTGTGCACTCCTGGTTATCTATATCTATGCCACGCTTTCTGAGCTTCTTGCCTGGCTGTTTGACGTTCCTCTTTCTTGTGATTTCAATAGTTTCTTGTTCTTGATCCCTAGGTATGTTGTTTCGATGCTCATGGAGCTTGCTGATTTTCCTGTACTGGCCTTGCGGTGGGCATTGTCCTGAAGCCACTGTCTGTGTACCCAATGCGCCGCGTAGAAGTCTGTGCGGCCCCCAGGGATTAGTGGCAGGCTCACCAAGATCCCATTGAGGGCCGTTTTGGCATAGTGTAGAGGGCGTGTTGTGCCGCTGCACATTGCGAGGTCCGTGAGCGTTGCGGGGTCCGCATTTTCCGGCAGCTCATCGCTGTCAACACGAAGCCAGTGCTTGTTGACCTGGACACGCAAGATCTTGGTGTGGCCCTCTCGAAAACGCTCCATGACGTACTGATCATGCTCATGGTCGAGAACCTTTGTGACGAGTTGCATCGTCTCATCACGGTTTGCTTCTGGAGCGAAGTCCTTGAGCACGTCCATGGCTTGCATAACTGCCTCATCCAATGCAATCTGCATTGCATTCTCCATTCCGGTTGGGCATGGGTCCTGAAAGGAGGGCTGAAGACTGTGAGCCGAAATCCGTGCTGGGCAACGAACTTCTGAACACGCGTTGGGGCTTGTAAGGTCGCAGACGACCTTAGCAGTTGGCTACTGAAAAGCCGCGCAGCAAAGAAATCTTCAGCAAATCCAATACGTGAAGCTCTGTAACATTTTCAGACCTGTGCTGGCTAAGTAACATCTTCGGAAGATAATGCATAAAACGGGCATCCTCAGCGAAAGCTGCCTGAGCGCTCATACTTGCAGTGAACAACAAAACTTCTGAACCCAGCGACATGCTGCACAATGGAAACGAAAGGGCCCGCACCCTCTCGCAAAACTGAATGTGGCTGGCTGGCTCTTGGATCTGAGGCCGAGTGCTGGGCTTTAACGTGGACGGCGCCGGGAGGAACCAAAACACAGATTTCAACTTGCGATGGTAGGAGTCCTGAGTCAAGGTGGCCAAGGGAGCCACGCTCAAAGGAGAATCTGTAAGCCCCAGGAAACTCATGCTTTCGGACAGGTGAGTGAATGACGGTAAAGTTGCGCCCCAAAGTATTAATAAGGGCGCATAAGCCGTTAACAGGAGTTCTTGTTTAGTTAACTGGGGATTTGTAACTTAAAATTTTACAGCCTTTTATTTTAATCTATTTTGTTTTTATCTGCTTCTCTTCTATCTTCTACTTCTATTCTTAGTTTCGTATGTAATCTATACATGAATTGTGCGGTAAATGGGCTCTTTATTATTCCATTATTTGCTCATACGGGCACGACATAGAAGAAAGTAATGTGCCCGTTAAATAGTAAATGAAATTAAAGAAGTAAACGAAGTGATCACATTAATTTTGTAACTTGAATGAGATGAAGAGAGAACTGAATGAATGATTAGTCGGTTTCAGAAGAGAATTCCTTCATTCATGCCGTTTCACTCAAATGCAGTTCATAAAGGAGTTTTGGAAAGGGGTGGGGCGCTTGGTGAATTAGCTGAATTAAAAAGTAAGGAGTGAAGTGAACGAAACGACGCACGATTTTAATGAAAGCGAGAACGAGCGACACAAGATTTGATAAGCGTATTTGTTTTCCTTCATTTGTAATCCTATTTTAACGGGAACAAAGCGGTAGACTATAACATGTTTATCTTCTTATTGCAACCATAGGAAATGCTTGATAGCCTCCTCGTGGACACCAAAAACACCTTGATATGATTCACGACCTCCGGTCCGCAGTACCAAAAACGGAAAGAACACCTAAGCCCCAACAAAACCAGACAAAACCCAAGGCCCATACAAAACCCAAAAGCCCAGGAAACCCTAAACCCTAAACCCTAAACCCTAAGCCCTAAACCCTAAACCCCAAACCCTAAACCCTAAACCCTAAACCATAAACCCTAAACCCTAACCCTTGAACACGTTACAACACCTCAACTCCTCAGCCTGCTGAACCTTGGAGCCCCTTAACCCTTGTGAACCCCCCAAAAAACAAGCCCTGAAGCCCTAACAAAAAGCCCCAAAAGTGGTTAGGGTGTAGGGCTTGGGGATTTTTAGGGTGTAGGGTTTAGGGTTTGGGTTTAGGGTTTAGGGTTTGGGGTTTAGGGTTTAGGGAGGCCATCCCGCAAATCCTGCCTTCGATCAGCTGCTGCAGGTGCTTCACGTGCTCGGGGCTCGCCAGAAGAACGTGGCGCGCCACGGCCTGCGAAGGAGGGTTTTGAGGCCTGGGGCCTTCGGGCCCTAAACCACAATCCTGGTCGCTGTCCCTTCGGACATGGGCCTTCTGCTGAGGGCGGCTGTGGCTCAGGGAAAGTTTGGGTTTCGGGTTCAGCCTTCAGGGTTTCGGACAAGGCTGCAAACCCGAAGCCCTCGATATGTTCTGCAAAAGCGTAGGGCCGCTGACAAAGGCGAAGGGGCCTGCGCCGGCTGCTCAACGACCTCCTCCAAGCAGAAAGCCTGCCAGCTTTGCAAGTCAGGTTTCGGGGTTTGGGGGGGTTTAGAAATACACTTCCCTAAACCCTAAACCCTAAACCCTAAACCCTAAACCCTAAACCCTAAACCCTAAACCCTAAACCCTTACTTGTCCAGTTCACTGCGGAGTCGACAGAAAATCTTCTACTTCAACACGAAGTCCAGGGAGAAAGCCATCGCAGCGTCGCTGGCGCACGCACACGCTCGTACTGCGACCACCACCACGAGAGTCAGAGGGATCCTTGTCATGATTATCATCATGATCCTAAACCCTAAACTTTACACTTCTATTTCGCACCTGACTCATTGAAGTATCTTCCTCGACACCCTAAACCTTAAACCTTGAGTCCTAAACCCGAACCCTTAACCCTAAAGGTTAAACCCTAAATCCTGAACCCTGAACCCTAGACCCTTCGGGAGTCGAATCATATGAACGATTCCCTATTGTTGGTTATTGTATACGACTTTATACTATCTCTTTAAAAAAAAAAAGATTCCCTATTGTTGGTTATAGTATACGCCTTTATACTATCAGATAAATATAATATGTAGCAATTGTTTGGCATGTTTTTCGGACAGACCACAGGTCCTTCGACATATAGGGTTTAGGGTTTAAAGTCTCCATGCTCTGGATATCAGGGCCCTTAAGTGCCCACCTAAAGGTCAGGCACAAAGGAGGCTTGCTGAAGGCTTCTTTGGGCTTTGGGTTGAGGGTGCTTAAGGTGGAGATATTGTGGAATCCGACGATTGCGTCCTCAGCATCACAAAAGCCCTAAACCCTAGACACCGGCTTACTCCTGAAACACCTAAAACACCCCTAAGCAACCCCTAGAAATCCCCTAAACCCTTAAACCCCGAACCCTAAACCCCGAGAATCTCCCTAGAACCCCTAAAGCACCCTTCAGCAACCCCCGACCTCCAGAAGCAGCGTCAGGCAAAGGTCGCCAACACACTGGGCGCGGCCACCTGGGAATCGTCAGCGAGGAGGGGGCGCGCGCCATGGGCTTTTGGAGATTCAGGCCAAGGGCTGCTTGGCACTTCTTGAGGCGTTTGGGGTTTAGGGCTTTTGAGGTCTAGGGTTCAGGGCTTGGGGGGAAGAATTGGGGTTAGGGTTTAGAGTTTGGGGTCTAGAGTTTGGGAGATAGCGTTGAATCCTTACGACCAACAGGCTAGGCACACCCACGCATCCCCGACCCTGAACCCTATAAACCCCAAACCCTGAACTACACGGTGCATTTGGAATCTTCCAAAACTTGGCACCACCCTAAACCTTAAACCCTAAACCCCAAACCCTAAACCCTGAACCCAAAAGGAAGACCCGCACACCAGGTCGGCCCAGGGCACAAATCTCAGAATCGCCCAGCAGCCAGTGGTGCTGATGGGCCGCCTGAACATGTGGCCATGCGGTCGGGCATCTAAATTATGGTCCATTTCTTGGATCTCCGTTGAAAAACTGCTTTTGGTGCTCGAAACACCAAACCTCATTAAGACCTGACCCTGCGGTGACGTCTTGAACTGTCACGGGGCTCTGAACCCTAAACCCGGACTTCGGGTTTGGGAGGGGGGGGTTTAGGGTTTAGGGTTTAGGGTTTAGGGTTTAGGGTTTAGGGTTTAGGATTTAGGGGGGGTTTAGGGAATTCAATCCCAGGTTTGGGTAGGCCCCGAAGCCCCACAGAGCTGGAAACCGAACTTGAGGGCCGCTTTGGAGAATTTAGGGTTTAGGGTTTAGGGTTTAGGGTTTAGGGTTTAGGGTTTAGGGTTTAGGGTTTAGGGTTTAGGGTTTAGGGTTTAGGGTTTAGGGTTTAGGTTTAGGGTTTAGGGTTTAGGGTTTAGGGTTTAGGGTTTAGGGTTTAGGGTTTAGGGTTTAGGGTTTAGGGTTGGCCCCATGGATGAAAATGAGAGTTGCGTGCTCCAGGCCACAGCCCAAAGAAACCCGAATGTTGCTTTTTGAGGAATACTCCCTTTAAATCGGCAGGAGCCTAAACCCTAAAACCCTAAACCCTAAAGCCTAAACCCTAAACCCTGAACCCTAAACCCTGCAGTTCCATTCCTAAAGACCCCGATGTTGAAGACCTCAGGTGCACGTGCCATGAGGCAGATCCGTTGCTCACACTACACCCAGGGTCCTTGAAACCCTACATTGGGGAGCTACCATTAAGGGTTAAGGGGTTTAGGGTTTAGGGTTTGGGGTTTAGGGTTTAGGGTTTAGGGTTTAGGGTTTAGGATTTAGGGTTTAGGGTGGGGAAGTTCCTCCTTCTACTACCCTCATCCTACGAAGAATAAACCTGACAAACCCGAGAAACCCTGTCCCAGGGTTTCACACACAAGGCTCAGGGGCGGCCGTGTGCGAGGAGCATCAAGCTCAGAGATCGGCTATGCAACAGCGGTTTAGGGTTTAGGGTTTAAGGTTTAGGGTTTAGGGTTTAGGGTTTAGGGTTTAGGGTTTAAGGTTTAGGGTTTAGGGTTTAGGGTTTTAGGCTTTCGGGTTTCGGGTTTAGGGTTTCACTTGGGGGAAAGTAGAAGGCTCTTGTGCTCCTCGAAGCTGCTGCCACGCGCGTTCGCGGCTCCCTTCTGAGCTCTAGTCAGCACGCTGTCACCCTCAGCCCTAAGCCCTAAACCCTAAACCCTAAACCCTGAACCCTAAACCTACACCCTGGAACCATAAACTACCCCTGCACACTATATCCGACCTGACCAGTACAGATTTATTCTGCCAAGCTCGATCATGCCTCCGAGGTCCACACTAAGCTGAGACGCGTCTGTGCTTCCTGGCGGACCCTTCCAGCAATCGCAAGACTTCCACGCGGCCCAAGTCACAGGCAAGCATGGCGGCTGTCTTGCCTGCTCGGTTGGCCAAGTCCTTGTCGGCGCCAGCCTCCACCAGCAACCGCACAACTGCGACGTGGCCATTGAGAGCTGCGCTGATCAGGGCTGTGCGGCCTCCGTCGTTGGCCGCGTCCTTGTCAGCGCCCGCCTCCACCAGCAAGCGCACGACTTCGACGTTTCCATCGGCAGCTGCGTTGATCAGGGCTGTGTCACCATCAGCGGTGGCCGCGTCCTTGTCAGCGCCAGCCTCCACCAGCAACCGCACGACTTCAACGTGACCCCTCGCAACTCCGACTTTCAGGGCTGTGTGGCCTCCGCGGTCGGCAGCGTCCTTGTCAGTGCCAGCCTGCACCAGCAAGCGCACGACTTCGACGTGGCCATTGAAAGCTGCGTTGATCAGGGCTGTGCTACCATCGGCGTCGGCCGCATCCTTGTCCGCGCCAGCCTCCACCAGCAACCGCACGACTTCGACGTGGCCACCGAGAACTGCCTTGATCAGGGCTGTGTGGCCGTCGTCGTCGGCCGCGTCCTTGTCAGCGCCGGCCTCCACCAGCAAACGCACAACTTCGACGTAACCCCTCCCAGCTGCGGCCATCAGGGCAGTGACGCCTCCATCATCGGTCGCGTCCTTGTCGGCGCCAGCCTCCACCAGCAAGCGCACGACTTCGACGTTTCCATCGAAAGCTGCGTTGATCAGGGCAGTGCAGCCATCGACGGCGGCTGCGTCCTTGTCAGCGCCAGCCTCCAAAAGCAAGCGCACGACTTCGACGTGGCCATCGAGAGCTGCGTTGATCAGGGCTGTCCAGCCATCGTCGCCGGCAACATCCTTGTCGGCGCCAGCCTCCACCAGCAAGCGCACAACTTCGACGTGACCCTTCGCAGCTGCGAGGATCAGGGCTGTGTCGCCTGTGTCGTCGGCCGCGTCCTTGTCGGCACCTGCGTCCACCAGCAGACCCACGACGTCAACGTGGCCAAACTCAGAAGCCCGCGAAAGCAGCGTCCGGCCTTCTATTGCCACACTGGGGTCCAGGGGCAGCTGCAGCATGGACTCGACCTGCGGTTTCGACACTTTTCGACATATGCACCATCTAATTTCATGGCTAACAGGTCAGCTGCCACCCTGGGAACCCCTGCCTTTTCCACTGATCCCTCCCTGGCGGCAGCAATGAGCTCATCCAGTTGTGCCTGGGAGGCACTGCAGAAGTTTAGCACTACCAGCTCCATGTCCAGGTCCAGGGAGTCGACCGCGTCAGCATCATCCAAACTGGCGCCCAAGCGGAGGAGCCTCTGCCTGAATCTCGGCGGAAGGCCGTGTAGCCGGTGCAAGCGTCGCTTCACATCCCGCACCGTGCTCACCTCATGCACAGGCAGAGTCGCCACTTCGACACCCGAAAGTAGGCGAATACGCAGCATATGGATCCAGAAGCTTTGAACTAACAAAAATCTAGTGCTTCAGAGCCAGGCAAACAAAATGGCTGCATATCAAGACTTAGGATTTGCCCGTGCTCTAACGACATCCATTTCGGGTTTGGGGTTAGGGTTTAGGGAAAAGGGTGACCCAAGAGTCATAAAAATATGGGGGTTTACGACACCCAATATAGCTCCCCAGATAGTAGGACTATTATACGGACCCCAATAAGGTACCCCGAATTTCGGAAACCTCAATAAATGATAGCCCCCCACCATCATCATCGCCATAGTCAGAATCATAATCATACCTAATCACCGTAGAAAACCACAAGGCTCCAAAGCCCTTCCTTACACCATCTTGAAGCCCCATACCGCCTTACACCCCTTTTACATCGCCCTCCACCCTAAACCCTAAACCCTAAACCCTAGACCCTAAACCCTAATCCCCCGGACCTTTGAACCCTAACATGCAGAGAACCACCGACCTTGGGCAGAGAGCCCAGGAAGCGCTGCCGAAAGAACTCCTGCCAGGGTTGAGGACTGATGGAGCTTAGGGCTTTTGGGGTTTAGGGTTTAGGGTTTAGGGTTTAGGGCTTAGGGCTTTTGGGCCTTTGGGCCTTTGGGGGTTTAGGTTGGGAGTTCCCTTTTCCTAACAGTCCTTAATAGGGATTATAGTACCTCCTGTTATAATCCCGTTTATCCCCACTCAGGACTGTTTGTATAAGGGGGAACATCCAAAGGTTTAGGGTTTATTGCTTAGGGTCTAGGAAGGCTTGGAGTGTTCAAGGCTAGGGCGTTCAATGCTTCGGAACTCTTGGTGTTTTCCGGCCCTAGGCAGCTCTCTCCAATGCGGGTCCCTTTTTGGGGTACCCTAGATTCAGGGCCTAAACCCCAAACCCCAAACCCTAAACCCTAAACCCCAAAAAATCACAATAGGCACCCAAGATGTTTCAGGTTCGCATGGTCTTGGGGCTTAGGAGAACCATATCCAGGAGCCACCCTGCAGAACGTTGCCCGACGGTAAGGCTTGCAGGGCTTGAGGGTTTGAAGGTTTGAGGGTTGGAGGGTTGGAGGGTTTGAGGGTTTGAGGCTTTGAGGCTTTGAGGCTTTGAGGCTTTGAGGCTTTGAGGCTTTGAGGCTTTGAGGCTTTGAGGCTTTGAGGCTTTGAGGCTTTGAGGCTTTGAGGCTTTGAGGCTTTGAGGCTTTGAGGCTTTGAGGCTTTGAGGCTTTGAGGCTTTGAGGCTTTGAGGCTTTGAGGCTTTGAGGCTTTGAGGCTTTGAGGCTTTGAGGCTTTGAGGCTTTGAGGCTTTGAGGCTTTGAGGCTTTGAGGCTTTGAGGCTTTGAGGCTTTGAGGCTTTGAGGCTTTGAGGCTTTGAGGCTTTGAGGCTTTGAGGCTTTGAGGCTTTGAGGCTTTGAGGCTTTGAGGCTTTGAGGCTTTGAGGCTTTGAGGCTTTGAGGCTTTGAGGCTTTGAGGCTTTGAGGCTTTGAGGCTTTGAGGCTTTGAGGCTTTGAGGCTTTGAGGCTTTGAGGCTTTGAGGCTTTGAGGCTTTGAGGCTTTGAGGCTTTGAGGTGGCTTTGAGGCTTTGAGGCTTTGAGGCTTTGAGGCTTTGAGGCTTTGAGGCTTTGAGGCTTTGAGGCTTTGAGGCTTTGAGGCTTTGAGGCTTTGAGGCTTTGAGGCTTTGAGGCTTTGAGGCTTTGAGGCTTTGAGGCTTTGAGGCTTTGAGGCTTTGAGGCTTTGAGGCTTTGAGGCTTTGAGGCTTTGAGGCTTTGAGGCTTTGAGGCTTTGAGGCTTTGAGGCTTTGAGGCTTTGAGGCTTTGAGGCTTGAGGCTTTGGGGTCGGGGGGCTTGAGGGTTTGAAGGTCAGGGTTCGGGGGTTTGAGGGTTTACCCCAGGCCTTCAATACCCAGCAGCCTTCTGAGCCCAACTCTTAGCTAAGCCCAAACCCTCCACCTAAGCACCCCTTCGACCCAAAGAGGATTTAAAGGCTTACGGGTCAAGGGTCAAGCTGTGAGGGCTGAGGGTTGAGGGTTTGAGGGTTGAGGGTTTGGGGGGGGGGGGGGGGGTAAGGGTTTAGGGTTTAGGGTTTCGGGTTTCGGGTTTAGGGTTTAGGGTTTAGGGTTTAGGGGTTCGGTCTCAGGGTTCAGTTCAGGGCCCCTCCTCTGTCATCCGGCAGATCTGCTCAGGATCGCTCCTGGTGTGGCTGCTAGGGTTTAGGGCTTTCGGGAACCCGACGGTTTAGGGTTCAGGGCTCAGGGTTCAGGGTTTAGGGTTTCGGTTTTAGGGTTTAGGACCCTATAAACCCTTGAATTTCCGCCCCTCAAACCCTAAACCTGCATCCCAAATTGAAAACACAAAACCCAAAAACATCCTAAAACCTTGCACCCTGAGGAACCCTACTCTAAAGAGTGCTTGTAACTAAAGACCCACTACTGCACACCCCAACACCCTAAAAAACACCCTAGACCCTAAAACCTAAATCCTAACAAAATGCCCCTAAACCCAAAAAAAACGCCGCAACTCCCAAATACATGCCCTAACCCCAAGCCCCCTGCAAGCCCGCAGTCAGACGAAGGGGCTGAATACCCTAGCCCAAAAAAGCTTAACCTTTTACTTGCAATAGGATTGCATATGGTGAGTTCTCTAAATTAGGGACCTTTTTTTTGGGTACCCTGATACGTCGGACCCCAAAGGGGAAAAATACTTTAGAGAAGTGACCATATAACACACAGGTTATTAAAGGCTGGAGTTTAGGGTTTAGGGTTTAGGGTTTAGGGTTTAGGGTTTAGGGTTTAGGGTTTAGGGTTTAGGGTTTAGGGTTTAGGGTTTAGGGTTTAGGGTTGAGGGTTGAGGGTTGAGGGTTGAGGGTTTAGGGTTTAGAGGTTAACTACCCAGCCCCGAAGTCAGAACGCCCTGCGAATCTGGAGTCTCTCAGGCACCTGTTGATCTGCGGGTCGTACTTGGCGAAGACGAGGCACTCAAGCACGCAGAGCTGGAGGTTCAGGCCCTCCTTCACCACCCTCTCCACCTGCATCTTTGTTGGCTTCCGGGTTTTAGGGTTCAGGCTCGAGCGCTTTTGCGCGCAGAGTTTTGGGTGATCTCTGTGAGGAGGATTGTGGGGATTGGGGTTGAGGGGCCTTTGAGCTTCGGGGTACATACCCTAAGTATTGAACCCCAAAACCTAAACCCTAAACCGCAGATATTAAACCCCAAACCCTAACCCCAAAACCTAAATCCTAAACCGCAGAGAGATGCTAGGATTGCATGATAGCGGAACTTGCAGCTGAAAGGAAAATGCTCCCTCAAACCAGTATCCTCCCCTAAGCACCCGAAACACTAAACCCCTGAACCCCAAACCCTAAACCCTAAAGCCTAAACCTGAAAATCTAAACCCTCAACTCAATGTTAACCCACCTCGGCGTGCTCCGGCACAACGGAGAACTTGGGACAGCCAGCCACCTCAGGCAAGGCGACTTGAAGTAAAGGGTATCATACAGGCGCCTGAAAAAGCCTGAAAAACAAGAACAGGGTTTTAGGGGCTTACTATAGTAGAATTCTAATGGGACCAGAAGAGCATACTAAAAAAAAAACATGCGGCCCCCATACTATGTACTGTTTTTGCCTCATGAAGTTTATAAGGTTTATAAGGGCACCACACCTCCCGAAAGGGAGCAAGGGCCTACTCTAAGGTTGAAGGGTTCTCCCAAACTCTTGAACCCTAGCCCAAACCCCATCACACCCTAACCTACCAAATTCAAACCGCACACTTCATCAAGAACATCTCAGGTCACCTTAGAACCCCTTTAAAACAAGGAGCAATCAAGAGGACAAACAAAAATAGAAGCCCCTCTCCCCTCCCTAAACCCCAACCCCTACACCCTAAACCCTAAACCCTAAACCCTAAACCCTAAAACCCTAAAACCCTAAACCCTAAACCCCACCAAAGCCTAAACCCTAAACCCCAACCCCTAAACCCTAAACGAGAAACCCCAAACCCCAAACCCTAAACCCTAAACCCCAAACCCTAAACCCTAAACCCCAGGGGGGGGGGGGTGAGGGGGAAGCCAGGGCCTTGATGTAGGAGTCCCAGAGTGTCTTCTCCAAGCCGTCGGACAGCAGCTTCTGCGCCAACTCCCGGCCTTTCGCAGGCTTTGTGACGGGAGGGGTTTAGGGTTTAGGGTTTAGGGTTTAGGGTTTAGGGTTTAGGGTTTGGGGTTTGGGGTTTGGGGTTTGGGGTTTGGGGTTTGGGGTTTGGGGTTTGGGGTTTGGGGTTTGGGGTTTGGGGCTTCGGGCTTAGGCCTAAGGCCTAAGGACTTGGGGCCAGGAGAGGAGAGCTTATGTCCTAAACCCCCACGTCCTTAAACTTTAAACGCCCCCTAACCCTAAACTCTGCCTCTGCTTTCTGGCTTGGAGGGAAGTTTGAGGGTTTCAGCGTTGAGGGCTGACTGGCTGAAATGCAAAGCCAGGGAGAGAACCCTCGATGGAACCCCGAGCACTAACTGAGGGTTTCCCAAACGAGGGTGACCCTTTCTCAAAGCCCTTCTCCAAATGGGTTGCTATTGCTTTTTTAGTATTGTTCTCATTCTGATTAGTACTATTATTATTATTACTATTATTATTGTTGTTATTATTATTACTATTATTATTCTGATTATTATTAGTAGTATCAGTACAATTATCATTAGTACAATTAGTAGTAGCATCGTTATTACTGTCCCGCTTCGGATTTGAGGGTCGGCCTTTACGGGAACCAAAAACGTTTGAGCAGAAGCGTTCTCTGGGGATATCCCAACGCATTGTGGGGGTTGGTTTAGAAGTGCTTTCTATGGGATATCCCTCATCCATGTTTTACGTGCTTCAATTCTGCTACGTTGGGAACCTAATCAACCCCTAAACCCCAGCCCCTAAACCTCCACCCAAAGCCCTAAATCCTCAACCCCAAACCCTAAACCCTAAACCCTAAAACCTAAATCACCAAACCCTCGAAGCCGATCACTTAGAGAACTGCCCATGGCTTGGAGGCATCGGTGCTCCCAGAGCCAGTTCATCCTAAAGGCCTAGGGTTTAGGGTTGAGGGTTTCGGGTTCAGGGTTTAAGGTTTAGGGTTTAGGGTTTCGGGTTTCGGGGTAGGCTTTAGGGCTTAGGGTTTAGGGTTTAGGGTTTAGGGTTTAGGGTTTAGGGTTTAGGGTTTAGGGTTTAGGGTTTAGGGTTTAGGGTTTAGGGTTTAGGGTTTAGGGTCCTGACCCTGAGGCCGGTGCATTGCGCGCCGAATGGGTGGCTGTCGTCGTGCGCGCCCCGGAGAATGGCTGCCAGGGCCTGTAAGGCCTGCACTACGGGGCTTCCAGGGTTTGGGGTTTAGGGTTTAGGGTTTAGGGTTTGGGGTTTGGGGTTTGGGGTTTGGGGTTTGGGGTTTGGGGGTTTAGGGTTTCGGGGCTTTAGGATTCAGGGAGAAAGGTTTTAAGGTTTAGGGTCTTATGGTTTTAGGGTTTAGGGTTTGGGGGTTAGGGACTTGAAAGCAGGGCGGACGAAAGCTAGGTCCCCGCAGATGGGTTACTTGCGTACAAATCTTGAGGATCCTACAGAAAACTCCACAAAGGTTGGAACATCCTCCCCATACCCCCAAAAAGGTATACTAAAGGGAGTCCCTGCTCAAATCATCCTCAGGGTCTTGAGGGTTGAGGGTTGAGGGTTGAGGGTTTAGGGTTTAGGGTTTAGGGTTTAAGGTCGTGTCCCTTTGTGGGGTACCCTCAATAAGAGGGGCCGCCTTCCCACAAGGACCCCAAAGACCGTACTTTAGAGAACTGGCCATGTGGGGCTTAGGGCTTAGGGCTTGTTGAAGTCTGTTCAGGTTTTGTTGGGTTTCGGGCTGAGGACCTCATTTAGGCTTAGGGAACCTCAGGCAGGTCGGGATCTAGGGTTTACAGGTTGCAGTACTTTAATGGGGTTACGAGTCCTATGGGGTTCTTTTTTTCGTCCCAAAGCCCTAAACCCCAAACCCCAAACCCCAAACCCTAAACCCTAAACCCTAAACCCTAAACCCTAAACCCTGTCTGCCTCGCACTGCTCCGCATGGAGAAGGCCGGCGAGCTCCGCGAACACTCCTGCAGCTCTTTAGGGTTTGGGGTTTAGGGTTTAGGGTTTAGGGTTTAGGGTTGCAGCTCATGCGGCTTTCGGATAATCAGCCCTTAATTTGGGTAACTAGTAACTATACATAATACGGGCCCATACTTCGGATCCCTCTATATACACCAGGGTAAGGGAGCATACTAAGGGCCCAGAGTTTCAACCTGAGATAAGGCTTGGAGCTCAGGGCGTAGGATATAGGAGTTTGGGGTTTAAGAGCTCGGGCTTATAGAGCTCAGGGCATCTCGCCGCACAGCGGTCGAAGTAAACAACTTGAGAACAAGCCCTGAATAACCCCGAAACGCAAAAAACAACACATGAAACCCTCCCTAAACCCTAGCCCTAAACCCTAGCCCTAAACCCCAAACCCTAAACCCTAACAGCCCTAAACCCTAAACCCTAAACAGGGTCCTGCGGTGTCCAACTCCAAGACCTGGAAAATGCCGGCTGCGTGAAGCACCGGCACCCCGCTGAGGCGGTCCTATTCCACAAAATGGCGATGGTTTGAGCTTGGGGTTGCCTTGACCCAAGAGTTACCTACAAGTAGGAATAACAAGGGGGTTTAGGGTTTAGGGTTTAGAGTTTAGGGTTTGGGGTTTAGGGTTTAGGCCGACCCAAGAGTAACCTAGGAGTAAAAAGGGTGTCCTTTTTGGTTTACAGGGGCTTCTAAGGGAACCTAAACCCTCAAAAAGGCAATAAGGGCCCACTTTGGGCCCTAGTTGCTCTAAGGTTTCGGTTCTGGTCGATCTGCCGAAAATTGGTGGTTTAGGGTTTAGGGTTTAGAGTTTGGGTTTCGTTAGGTTTTTGGGTTTTGTGTGGAGGATCGTTTAGACATTAGGCTTGGGTCTAGGCGCCACTTAAGGGAGAGCCTTACCAAATGCACCAATGTTCCATATGGTCAGTTCTCAAAAGTTGGGTCCCTTCTTGATTACCCTAAATACTAGGGGTCTTTTTGATTACCGTAAATATTCGGGGTCGCCTTGGAATAGTAACCCGAAGAGGACTATGATTGAGAGAACTGACCATTTGGGGATTAGCCCCCTAAACCCTAAACCCTAAACCCTAAACCCTAAACCCTAAACCCTAAACCCTAAACCCTAAACCCTAAACCCTAAACCCCAAACCCGATCTTCGAAACCCCATTTGGGGATTAGGGTTTGGTTTTGGGGCTTGAGGGCGCTGGCTTCGGCGGAGGCTTGCCTCCGCCAGGAGCCGCAGCAAGTCCTCCGCGACAGCCTGGCCTCGGTCTTTTTAGGGTTTAGGGTTTAGGGTTTAGGGTTCAGGGTTCAGGGTTCAGGGTTTAGGGTTAGGGGCTAGAATTTAGGGTACGGTCGGAACCAAGAACACAAAAAACCGGGTACGTTTTCACCGGAACTCTAAACTTATTCTGGCCTCATGTCGCAGGGTGGTTAGGGTGAGCGGGGAAAGGGGTGAAGAAGTACGGGAACCCTGATCAAACCCTAAGTATGCGAAAAAAAACATTCTAGCATATTCCTTATAGTTTTGGGTTCCGGAAAGGCCTATAATTTTGTTGCCATGCGTCTCGGTAGCTAATGGTAGTTATAAGGATACCTGTTTTCTGTTGGTTAGACAACACAAAAAAACCCGAAACCCACAAGAGCACCCCCCCCCCTTCCAGCTTGAAATCCCGGAACATCTAAACCCCAAAGAAGCCCTCAACCGCAAAACCCTCATGTGCGGCCGCGCGAATCATGGGCCCTTCTTGGGCACCCGAAGCATGCAGCTCCCCAAGCCCGAAAGGCCTCAAGCCTCAAAAGGGACGGTTAAGAGAACGGACCATGCGGCCCAGTGGCTGACACCGAGGTAGGCCGCTGCCTTGCCGGCTACCGCCGCCGCCTGGCCAGCCGCAGGTCTACTTGGGGGGGTTTACCACAATAAGGGACCCCGAATATAGACCCCCAAATAGTAGCACCCACCTGAGGGCCGCAACAAGGTACCCCTAATATCGAAAGCCCCCAACTTGGAGTTTAGGGCTCAGGGCTGAGAGTCCGGTGGACGGTTTAGATTCCCTAAACCCTAAGCCCTAAACCCGAAACCCTGAACCCTAAACCCTAAACCCCTGTTAGGCTTCAAAGGTTTCAGGCGTTTGGGCTTTCGAGCCTTAGGGCTGAGGGGTTACGGTTGCAGGCTGGGTCCTTACAACCTACTTCTAAGCCCAACTAGGGTTTAAGTTTAGGGTTTAGGGTTTATAGGGTATAGGGTTTAGGGTTTAAGGTTTAGGGTTTCGGGTTTCGGGTTTAGGGTTTAGGGTTTAGGGCTTAGGGTTTCGGGTTTAGGGGTTTAGGGATCGTGTACAAGCCCACCTGTAGCAACCTGGTTACAGTTGGGGTAGACCCTAAACCCTTAAACCCTAAACCCTTAAACCCTAAAACCCTAAACCCTAAACCCTAAACCCTAAACCTAAACCCTAAACCCTAAACCCTAAGCAGGTTAGAAGTTAGAAGTGCCCCGCACCTGCAAGCAGGGCTGCAGCTTGAGACTTGCGGCGAGCCCCTATAAACCCTTAACCCCCTGCCGGAGCCCTGAAACCTCCCTAAACCCTAAACCCTAAACCCTAAACCTCAAACCCTGAACCCAAAAACGGAAAGCACACACCCTGAACACTAAAACCGCGGAACCCGAAGCTCTAAACTATGGGATTCCAAAATCTCAAGCCCTAGGACAAAATGTCTCAAGGGTGAGTTGTTGAAAGTTGAGAGATACCTGTCCCAAAAATAGCCACCAAGTAGGGTCCGTTTTTGATAAGGATCACCCTCTTAAGGGACTCACTTGAACTCACTTGTCTCTAGATGGAGTGGAGCGGGCGCAGCTAGTATCCCCAAAAGGACACCCAATAGAAGCACACTCACCAACATAGCCCTACCTACACCCACCAACAAGGCTTGTCTGGGGCGGTCACAGAGGGGCTTGGGGCTCTTGGAGGCCTCGTGAGGACCCATGGCAAGCCGGCGTGGTCCATAACTCTCAACCCTACCGCCTTGGCTACTGGGCTAGGTTTCAGGTTTGCCGGTTTAGGGTTTAGGGTTTAGGGTTTAGGGCTTTGGGTTTAGGGTTTAGGGTTTAGGGCTTTGGGGTTTACGATTTCCAACATCAACCCTACGCCCTGAACCCCTACACCACAAAAACCCTCCCAAACCTTATGCAAAAAAAAGGTACCCTAGAATCCTACTTGGAGGTTCAGGGTACGTACTTATTAACCAATTAGAAGTGTACTTATACCCCACTTATAAGCCCCTGAAGTGCCCCAATATGATGATACTTTGGTTTCTAAGTACAGTCATACTTGGCTCACAAGTACCCCGAACCCCCAAGTAGATTGCCCTGCCGAAACCCCCATAAACCCTCCCTAAACCCTAAACCCTAAACCCTAAACCCTATAAGCCGGGCCCCCAAAGCCGGGCACTGCCTCGGCTGGCAGCGGCTCGCCGGGTGAGCTGGCTGCGGCCTCGTAGAAGCTGAGGGGATCCGCCAGCCTCCAGGGCTTCTAGGGCTCAGGGGTTTGAAGGTTGTTGGTTTGAAGGTTGTTGGTTTGGGGTTTAGGGCTTAGGGCTTAGGGTTTATTTAGGGTTTAGGGCTTAGGGTTTAGGGTTTAGGGTTTAGGTGTTTTGGATTAGGGTTTAGGGTTTAGGGGTTAGGGCACTTCTCGCCCCATTTGGGATTCTCCCCCTTATACTCACAGCTCCTTGATAAGGATGATAGTACACCCTATTGTACTCCCGATTGGACTGTTAGTATAAGGGGGGAACATCCCAAAACCCCATTTTATAGCTGCGCTTCTAGCCCCCCTAAGTCCTCGCAGTAGGTTACAAGCAGGGTTTAGGGTTCAGGATTTAGGCCAGAGTTTGGGAGTTGCGGGTTTAGAGGGGCTTTTGGAGACATGAATCCCCCAACTTGCTGGGTTGAGAGTTCAGGGTGTTTTTTTTGTAGCAATTTCGAATCTCCCCCCCCCCCCATTGTTGCTCTTAATTCCAGAGAACCGCATTAGAAATCATTTTTGAGACGGTTCAAGAACAAGTGAACCCTCTGAATTTAAGGTCACATACCCTGTGCTACGATATTTTAGGGGCAGCGAGCTTGCAGGCTTTATGCCAATTCTAGCCTACTTGGAGGTTCATGGTACTTATTGCCCAGTTGGTTTGGGGTGTTTAGGGTTTAGGGTTTAGGGTTTAGGGTTTAGGGCCTGGGGAGAACCTCCAAGCAGGCTAGCACCCTACTTGGAGGTTCATGGGTACTTCTAACCCCAACTTTAAGTCTACTTGTAACCTACTGAGAGGACTTAGCGGGGGTTACAAGTGCAGCTGTAAAGTGGGGTTTTGGGATGTTTCCCCCTTATACTAACAGTCCCCAATAGGTGCTCAGGGTGTACTACAATCCCAATTAAGGAGCTGTTAGTATAAGGGGGGAGAATCCCAAATGAGGTTATAAGTGCCCTACCCCTACCCCCGAAACCTGAACACCTAACCCCTAAACCTTAAACCCTAAATCCTAAACCCAAACCCTCAACCCTAAACCCTGAACCCCTCGCCTACTCCGCAGCGCGGTGTCGGTGAAGATCTCCTCAGCCTCCTCCAGGCTGGCCGTTCCCCGCCTCGTCTTTGGGGGCTCAGGATTTTGGGGTTTAGGGTTTGGGGTTTAGGGTTTGCGGTTTGGGGTTTAGGGTTTGGGGTTTAGGTTTTGGGGTTGTGGTTTAGGGGTTCGGGGTTTAGGGTTTGGGGTTTTCAAACCCTCAAAGCCAAGGTTTGGGGCCTAGGCAAAATCCAACAAGCGTAACCTCTAAACCCTAAACCATAAACCCTAGCCATAACCCCTAGCCATAAACCCTAGATCCAAAACCCCAGTAAGAGCTCACTGGAGACTCACTTTCCGGTCGGGGGCTTGGGTTTTTTCCCGGCGAAATCAACATGGGCTCGCGGTCCCTCAATTATGGGATCCTCTACTCCTTGGAGGTTCATGGTACTTATTAACCAATTATATGACTGTACTTATAGTGTCTAGGGTTTTGGGTTTAGGTTTAGGGTTTCGGGTTTAGGGTTTAGGGTTTAGGCTTTAGGGTTTAGGGTTTGGGGTTTAGGGTTTAGGATTTAGGGTTTAGGGTTTAGGGTTCAGGGTTATAGCTGTACTTACAACTGTACTTATAACCACATTAGGGCACCGGGGCTTAGAAGTGGGTTCTAAGTACAGCTATAATTGGTTCAGAAGTACCATGGACCTCCAAGTTCTCCCATCCGAACTATTCCGGGCAACCCTCCCCCTAAGATTGAACACCCCCACCCCCTCATATTAAATACTCCCGTTAAAGTGCTACGAAAGTATAAGGGGAGTGTTTTTCATATGGGGGGGAGGGATTAGCTAGAATGCAAGTTGATCCTTCTTTGGGCATGTAGGCCTCCATGCCCTAAACCCTAAACCCTAAACCCTGAACCCTCAACCCTAAACCCTAAACCCTAAACCCTAAACCCTAAATCCTAGCCCTAAACCCTAAACCCAGACCCTAAACGCTAAACCCCTAAGGAACTCCAGGCTTACCTACCAGCTGCCGAGCGGCTCCAGCCATGCTCGGAGCTCCCGAGCCCGGCTTCGTAAGCGCTTGCCCTGGCAGTGGGTTCAGGGTTTAGGGTTTAGGGTTTAGGGGTTTAGGATTTGGGGTCTGGGGTTTAGGGTTTAGGGTTTAGGGTTTAGGGTTTTAGGGTTTAGGGTTTAGGGTTTAGGGTTTAGGGTTTAGGGTTTAGGGTTTAGGCATTCCGCGGATTTCGGACTTCGGGTTCAGGATGCAGGGTGGGGTTTGAGGCTTGGGGCTTGGGGTTTGGGGCTTGGGGTTTGGCGTTTGGGGGTGAGAGGCAAAGGGTCCCAAAAGGCCCCACCCAGGCTGAGTTTTGAGCTTGACAGCTTGACAGCAGAGGCTTAAAGCAACCCGAAACCCTAAACCCTAAACCCTAAACCCTAAACCCTAAACCCTAAACCCTAAACCCTAAACCCTAAACCCTAAACCCTAAACCTAAACCGAAACCCTAAACCCTAAACCCTGAACCCTGAACCCTAAAACCAGGCCGGGGATGCCTGCGCCGGCGAGGGCATTGCGACAAGCTCCGACTCCGCATGGGATTCAGGGTTTAGGGTCTAGGGTTTAGGGTTTAAGGTAAAGAGGGGGCTCTTTCTCTGTCGAGGATTGTGGCGGGAGCCTAGGGCTGAGGCTTCAGGGTCTTTAGGGTTGAGGGAGTAGCGTCTAGGGTTTTTTTTAGGGTCTAGCGTGTAGGCTTTCGGGTTCAGGGTTGAGCTTTCGGGCGCAGGAGGGCTAAGGACTAAGAGGGTTGAGGGATGTGGGCTCGCGGGCTGTCGTGGAACCTGACTTCGGCTACCGCCCCCAAACAGCTGCAGCAAAAAACTGACGCAGGGAGGGGGGTCCCCGGCTCAGGTGCAATATCCACAGTCTGTGCCCACCTGCCACCCCTTCCCCCCGGCTGTGAACCTGTTTCTCCACAACGAAGTTGCCACGAAGTTGTGCTTTGTGCACAGCTCAGCTGAAGGTCCGCACCGAGGGAGCGAACGCTCCGTGTTGCGGAGATGGCGGACGTTGTGACCGACACGGGGGCTCTAAAAAAAGGGGCCTTAGAAGAATTAGAATAGGGTTCTGGGGGTGAACCCTAAAGGGAACACTATTAGTAATTCTTACGACCCCTATATTATACTGTAGGGTGTGCTCCAAGCGCACAGAAAACGGAAGGAGAGCCGAGGCTCCACTTTGTGGAGATGCTTGCTCTAGGGACTTTGGAGGCTGCTGCTCTATAGAGGATACGATAACCCTACAAAAGATTGAAAAAACACGCCTTCAAGAACGTACGGCTCATTCGCGCTGCATTGGCGGGAGCCTGTGCAGGAGGACCGGCTGTGGCAACACCCAAACCGACGCCATAACAGCAGCATGCCTGTCAGTGGCGTAGAAAGTCAACTTAGCTTCGTCAGATGCCCTAAACCGTAAACCCCAGCCATACATGTCCCTCGGTCCGGCCTCGCGCTTCGTAGAAGGCTTCGGCTCAAAAACCATGGGCCGCAAGGGCACCTGTGGCTGGGCCGAAGTTCGGGCAGCACCAAGGGCAAAAGTGCAAACCCTGAACCCTAAACCCTAAACCCTAAACCCTAAACCCTCTAGAAATCCGTGTGGGCGCACATCCACGACCTAGAAATCCGTGTGAGCGCACATCCACGACCTGGAGCCCTGCCACAAGCTCACATGGGTACATGCCCCAAATAGAATCGAATCGGGGCCCCGCCAAAAAGGGGTACCGGAAACCCCCACATCCTATCCAACCGGACTGACTTGGTTCAGGGCATATATACCTTTTCTAGTCGCTATGTGCCTAACTAACCCCCAAAATAACCCTTAAGGTCCCTTGTAAGGGTTCCTCCTTGCGTATCGAAGAAGCATCCAGGCCTTCTTGCTGGAACTCCTTTGCGCTCGTTGGGGTTTAGGGTTTAGGGTTTAGGGTTTAGGGTTTAGGGTTTAGGGTTTAGGGTTTAGGGTTTAGGGTTTAGGGTTTAGGGCTTAGGGTTTAGGGTTTAGGGTTTAGGGACGACTTAATTAGCGAGGGTTTGGTCAGGCTACCAAGGGACAAAGAATTGTTCAAGATGACACCTGAAAACCCGCAACGGCCGAGCCGAGACCGATGTCTCAATCCTCCATGCTTGGTAGCCCAATAACCTTATTATAATAAGGGCACCCTTTTTGGCACCTTGATGCCCAAAAAAGGGAAAAGGGCACCACTGGACTGTCAAGTAACCCGCAGCTTTTGTATGCCAAAGCTCCTGAAACTGGAAGTTTCAAGTCCCGAAGATCATACGAATCCAGACTGGTTCTTAGTAGGGAATGAGGGAATGAGGTACCCTATATAATCCCTTAAAGGGTGTATATATACATATATACATATATACATTTATATATATATATATATATATTGGGCCCTGATTCCCTCATTCCCTACTGAGAACCAGGGCGCTTTCCGCTTCGGTGTTCTGAGAGCTGCCTCTGAAAATCTAGCGGCCCTGCTCTGTGCCCAAGCGCCGACTTTTAGGTGAATAATCTCAAAACCCTGAACCCTGAACCCTAAACCCTAAACCCTGAACCCTAAACCCTAAACCCTAAACCCTAAATCCTAAACCCTAAACGCTAAACCCTAAACCCTAAACCCTAAACCCTATGCATGGACGCTTTCTCGTCTTGCAGCTCCTGCGTTCGCCTTCGCGGCAAGGTTCGCTCCCTTCTCGGCGGCCTCGAACGGCACGCTTCGGTGCGCGGCGGCTTTAGGGTTTAGGGTTTAGGGTATTTAGGGTTTAGGATGTAGGCAGGGTTTAGGGTATTTAGGGTTTAGGGTGTAGGCAGGGTTTAGGGTTTAGGGCGGCTCTCTTCAGCAATGCTGGAACACAATGCTTTGCAAGCCATAAACATCATTAACAGCTGATCTAAACTCGCCGTGCCCGGCGCACACAGCTGCCTGCTATGTCAACGAAGCTGGTGCCCGGGACATCGAACCACTAACACAACGGAAGCAGTTGGATCTGAGAAGCGAGCTGTTGCCCCAAGCAAGCAGAGCTGGGCCCAAGCAGATTTCGCTTCCCTATACTCCCCTTAGAACCTTAATAAAAATAGTATTTCTAATATCCTCTTGGGTTTTATAACCCTAAACCCTAAACCCTAACCCCATAAACCCTAAACCCTGAACCCTAAACCCTAATTCCCAAGGGAAATTTCACTGCCTGGCTGCTTGAGCCTGCAGATGCCCTGCGTAGAGAAACGGTGAGCTGAGCTGCATGCCCTGCAACTCAGGCCAGATAATCATGAAACCCTAAACCCTAAACCCTAAACCCTAAACCCTAACCCCTACACCCTACACCCTACACCCTACACCCTACACCCTAAACCCTAAACCCTAAACCCTAAACCCTAAACCCTAAACCCTAAACCCTAAACCCTAGCCCTGGGTTTATGCATGGCAAAGCCATTTTCAGACATCGGCGTCGCGAGCTTCGGACTCCGCGGCTCAAGGAGTGAGGATGCTACTATAGGGGCCTTGATAATTAGAACTGGGTTTAGGGTTTAGGGTTTAGGGTTTAGGGTTTAGGGCTTAGGGCTTAGGGCTTAGGGCTTAGGGCTTAGGGCTTAGGGCTTAGGGCTTAGGGCTTAGGGCTTAGGTTTAGGCTAGGGTTTAGGGTTTAGGGTTTAGAGTTAGGCACCTTGGGCCAAGCTTCTCCTCACTCCTCCTCCTCCTATACTCCCCTTAACACCTTCATGAAAATAATATGTTTTAATATCCTCTTGTGTTTTAGTTTTATATGAACAAAAATACAAAATAATTCCTAAGGGGGATGTAGCACCAGCTCAGGCTCAGGTTCTTTGCCGCGCTCCTCCGAGGGTGGACGGTTTTCGGGATTGGGCTTAGGGCTTATGGGGTTTAGGGTTTAGGGTTTAGGGCTTCGGGTGTTCAGTTGCTTAACCGACTACTAAAGAGAGCCCAGCACAGTCCTTCAGAAATTTCGCCCCAAGTTTTTGGCAGAGCCCTGGTCTCCTCTTGCTGGTACCGAGGGCAACGGCCTCAGACTGACAAGAAACCACGGGGCCCTGAATAACAATGGAAATCATCATTCCGATTCTTGAGAAACTGTCCAACCCTCCCTGGGCTCATGTTCTGTTCTTCAGGAACCTTAGTCTCTAAAGACTAACCAAGCCCTAAACTTGGCTGCACTTAGGAGGGTAGCTATAAATAAAAATTTTATAAGCTGCCTTACTAAGGAACCCAATAAACCCAAAAAGGCGAAGGATCTAAAGTTACAGTAAAGCACCACAAAGATGAAATTCAGGGTTTCGGATCAAGCCTTAAAAGCCCAATTGTAATGTTAAGAATTCCTAAAGGAGAAAGTAGTATTTTATTCTATATTCAAAGGTCTTCTAATGAGTGTTCTTGGTTAGTTATAATATTATACGGGAAGTCATTAATAATATAACTTCGTAAACTCCCTAATAAATATAATGAAAGGTGAAAAGGAAGAACATATGGTTTACAGTCGGGCCTCTTGGCTTTCAGCGCTGGCAAGTCTCGGAAAGGGAGGCAAAAAACCGCAGGCTTCGGGGAAATCAGGGCTTGAACCATCTTGAACCGTTGTGGGTTTCGGGTCAAGGGCTTAAGTCTAGGGGTCCTGGAATGCCCTAGACAGCTGTTTGAGCCTGGCGGAAAAAACCTCCCTCCGGCAGCACGTGTGGCACGTAAAGCAGCACTGGCACAGTGCCGAGCTGCACTTCGAATTCCAATCTAGCGTCGCCCAGTGACGAGTTGTGTTTGAGGGCCTTCTAGTTACTAGTTGCTACCCTTTTGTTGCTTCTTAGCCCCCTCTACAAAGATTCTTGCGGTGCTCGGAGTTGACCTGTCTGGAAGATTGCATTCAGTACCTTCGCTCCTACACCCTCTTAAGGCGAAGGCACACTTGAAAGGACCTAGTTACTTGCAGGACGGGAGTCGCCGTCATTCTTGTACGGTGAAACTAACGACCGCCGAGATTGCCAAGCGTTGCACGAGCGGGGCATTAAAACACTACCTCGACAAGGTCGCCGTCCTCCTCGGCATTTGCATGAGTACCATCAGCAGAAGCATCGTCGTGGTGACGCGACGATTCCATATGACCGCGGGAGGCTGCCAATGACGACACCCTCCCACATTCTGCTCGACATCCGTCCAAACCTTGCAGTAAGTACTCTGGAAGGGCGTCTTGCTGCACAAAGTCCCTTACGTTGCAGCCCCGGCAGTTGCACAAATCGAGCTGCGCGCCTGCTGCCAACCTCACAAGCCCCGTGGAAGCCAAGGCTACACCAACAGAGTAAGTACTGACATGGCATTTGTCTAAGCAATAAATCAGCAGCATCTTGCTGCTCACTTCTCCATAGCCCACGATTTTACAGAATGAAGCCTGGCAAGATCAAGCAAGACACACACACACACACGCGCACACGCACACGCACACGCACACGCACACGCACACGCACACGCACACGCACACGCACACGCACACGCACACGCACACGCACTCGCACACACACACACACACACACACACACCACCACACACACCCAACACACACACCCACCACCCACCCACCCACCCACCCACCCACACCACCCACCACCACCCACCCACCCACCCACCCACCCACACACCCACCACACCACCCACCCACCCACGCACGCACGCACGCACGCACGCAACGCACGCACGCAAGCACGCACGCCGCACGCACGCACGGCACGCACGCACGCACGGCACGCACGCCACGCACGCACGCACGCACGCACGCACGCACGCACGCACGCACGCGCACACGCACGCACGCACGCACACGCACGCACGCACGCACGCACGCACGCACGCGCACGCACGCACGCACGCACCACACACGCACGCACACACGCACGCACACACGCACGCACACCCACACGCACACCCACACACACACACACACCCACACACACACCACACACACACACACACACACACACACACACACACACACACACACACACACACACACACACACACACACACACACACACACACACACACACCCACAAAAGCAGGCTAAGCTCTGCCACTGCTGGCTGAGTGTCAGTGCAGCAGCGCCATCATGCTGCGCTGTCATAACAGCCATCATCAGCGGCGTCAGGCCGTGGTAATGGTAGAAGAGCTTCGTGGACGGAGTTCGTCTGCCAAACCGATACCGAGCGCACTCAAAGGCACCGAAAGCACGGGCCGCAAAGCGCAAGCCATAAAAGTCGAAGTGGTGGTCCACGTCAGCTTGAAGCTCCTGAAAGCAATTTTGCAGCTGGGGGCTTAGGACCGACAAATACCGACAACAAAGTTTGGAGAAGAAAACACCTTACAACCCGCATACATGGAAGTTCGAACTCGACTTCGTGGCGTAAATTGGTCTCCAAGGCTCCAACAAATACTGAACCACTGCGGGGGTGCAACCGACAGCGACACCGGCGGAGAGCACCAGGGCTCGCGAGAACTCGAGCGGGCCAAGTTTCTTGTCTCCCAACCTGTCTTGTCTCACGCATTCCGCCACAGTGGCAAGATCCCCGTTGGAATAGATGCAAGCACACTCAAAGGCTGTGAAGCCCCAGAGGTTTCTCGTAAGCGGCGAGTGGGTTGTCTGCTCACACAACATGCGGAGTCCTTCCACATTTTGTTGAATTGCTGCCAATACGATAGCAGGCATGAGTCCACCGGTGTGGCGAGCCCTCGCACTCAGCAGCACCTGCACCACATCGTTGTTGTGATAAAAGATGCTGAGATCGAGAGATGACATCCATTGCAAAAGCCCCATTTCAGCATTTGCCTGACGGGTTTTCCTGTCGATGTCCGCTCGCTGCTTCAACAAGTCTCGGACAAGCTCCGGGTTGCCTCCCACCGCAGCGTAGTGGAGAGGGCTGAACCCCGCCATGTCGACACTTCGAACGCTTTGGAAGCCGTTCTCATAGAGGAAGTGCGTAAGCAGCGAGGTGCACCTGGAATCCGGCTCGAAGTCTGCAAGCAGCTCTGGCTGGGGCTCGGCAGACAAGCCTCTCAAATGCACGCTGTACATGTTCAGGAGCAGACGGTACCCCACCAAATCTTGAGCTCTAGCAAAAAAGCGTACCTTACGCATCAGCAACTGCCTCAAGACAGGCAAGAGTTTGGCACGGTCGCCCTCAACTGTAAATTCGCCCTCCCCAACAGATCCTCCGCTGGGAAAGGCCAACGGAGTTCCCAGCAACTGTAATCGCGTCTTGCTCTGGATCAGAATCCAGCTTCCATTTTCGGACAACTCCCGGCAGATCCTTTCTAGACGGCACCATCCCCTCTTGCTCCACGTCGCGGCTGAGAAGACCTTGCCCATAGATGGACTGTCAATGACAGGGCAAAGGGCCAAGAAGAAACTGCACTTGGCCACATAGGCTGGGATGCTGCTGATGGCATGGGCAAGATTGCTCTGCTCGCCGGAAACCGCGCTCTCCAACTGCGGACACGAGAAATAGTCGTACCAGAACGACAGGGGCTTGGAGGTGAAGTCCGTGACCGACAGGCGTTTGAGGTTTACCCATGCACCCTCGGTGGTTGCATCCAGCGGCACGTGCGTCACATCGGAAAAAAGGAGATGTCGCAAAGCATCTTGCAATACACGGAACTGCCGAAAGTCTGGGTCCGGATGCGCTGAGTCAACCCACTGGTGGGACACGAAGGCGGCTTTCCCTCTGGTGTGGTCAAACTCAATGAGGATGCCCTTGGCCTTGAGATCTCATCTAACACGCGCAGCCCCCAACACCATCAAGCACCATCCAGAACCCTCAAACTTCTAACCCTGAATAATTCAAACCGTCCCCTAGTTCCCAAACCCAAAGTACCCAGTTTGGCCTTCAGCATCTCATGCGGCTCCAGCACTTCCATCTGTAAGAGATCTTGCAGTGGCACCGTGTACATGGGAAAGTGCATCGGAGCCTCCTGCAAGTCAAAGTTTGCTGACAAAACTCTCTTTTTTGCTTTCATCTTTTCAGGGGGCGCAGGGGCCTCCGCGGAAGTCGGTCGCCGCGCCCCGCCCCCTCTCTCCCTCCCTCTCTCCCTCCCTCCCTCCCTCCCTCCCTCCCTCCCTCTCTCTCTCTCTCTCTCTCTCTCTCTCTCTCTCGCGCTCACTCTCTTTGCAAAATCGCCCGGGGGGATGCAAAGTTGTACTTTGTCCATCCGGCCAATGGACCCCCCCACCCCCCTGCAGCCAAAGCCCAAGGTTTGTTGCAAATGTGGGTGGGGACACTGTGTGCCGCGGGGCCTGGAGCGTGGCTTTCAGGTTGAACATTTAGGGTTTTGGCCGGCCCTAGAACAACCTGCAAAAGCCGTCGCCAGTCCTACACATGGCTCTTAGCTCTGCGTATGTTTGGCACGACAAGGCCTCATCTGCCCCACGCAAAGATCGGGCAAAGAGCTGCAAAGGGGTCCTGACCAACGAAGGGCTGCAACAACCGTACACCGAACCATCCTGAAGTATCTCTTCAGTACAAGTATGCTTTTCCAAAGCATCACAAAAAAAAAACAATCCTCGGCAACATCTGAAAGCAAAGCACATGACTGCACACAAGCCCCATAGAAAGCTATCCATGTGTTAATCAAATAACCAAGGGACAGGGGCTTGTGCGGTCCACACTGGCAGCTCGACATGATTGATGTTGAATCTTGTAAGTCAGTTCAAAGTTTGGGCATTTCCGGAGCCGAAACACTCCGTGCAGACAGCCTCATGCGGGTGCTCTAAATCAGGGGCCCCCCTGCAAATACCCAAAGATTCCCGGTCCTAAAGATCAACCACCACCCCGTTCGAGCTGGCTCGAACTCGCAGGGCGAGTCTTCCTCTTCTGCAGCCCCCTACCCGAAAACCCCCTAAACCTATCCTAATGAAGCCCCCCTTGTGAGGATGGATCTTGCATTGAAACCCTCGAGCCCCTGATGCAAGCCCGCAGGGCGGAACCTCACCAAGTGGCCGACCTCACGGCATCCTCATGCTCGTGCCCGTTTCGCACGCGACCTCCACATGGGTGGGTCCCTTTTTGGATCCCTAAACATAATGCGGCACCTTAATATTTGGGGTACCCCAAAAGGGATTATAATTTTGCCAGCCACCCACATAGGACTCCACAGGTCACACCGACGAGTCAAGAAGCTGGCTATAACATATGACGGGCGAAACTTGAATATTTCATCCGTGTTGGACAGGGAGTAAAAAGGATTAGAGTATTTCGGGGGAGCA
This sequence comes from Symbiodinium natans, assembly GCA_905221605.1. Classification (NCBI taxonomy): domain Eukaryota; class Dinophyceae; order Suessiales; family Symbiodiniaceae; genus Symbiodinium; species Symbiodinium natans. The sequence goes on from CAJNDS010000001.1 coordinate 2,277,156, forward strand.
TACGGGGTATCACTTTAGGAAATACCCAAATCCTAAACGCTAAATAATTTGAAGGCTTGCGAGGCTCTGGAGATATGCTTTGGGTCGGTTACCCGCGAAAGCAATATGGTGGCTACTATCCCCAGCCTAGCTACCCACTCCCCGGAATGCAAGTTGAAGTTGTTTTTAGATATTTGGGTCTCAGCTTCAGGGAGGGGGTACCCCTACAGGGAATGGCATCGGGGCAGGGCGTTTGGGGATTTGGGACCTCGGGCTCAGGATGCAGAGTGAAGTTTACCATGGTTGACAGGAATTTGAGTTTGGGGGTGAGAGGCAAAGTGTCCCAAAGAAATCCCAGAATTCAAGGCTCCGACCGTGTGAGACCCTCACCAAGCCAGCTTTGAAAGGAGAGGCTTCAAGCAAACAGGCCGAGGATGCTGGCGCCGGCGAGGGCATTCTTGGCACAAGCTCCGGCTCCACATGGGCTCGCCAGAGGAGTTTTGTTCTCTCGAGGGTTTTGCGGGGTCTTAGGGCTGAGGCTTCAAGATCTGTAGGGTTTTGGGAGTATCGTCCAGGGTTTCGAGGGTTTGGAGTGTAGGCTTTTGGGGTTTAAGGTTCAGGGTGGGCACTTGGGCTTAGGGTTGAGGGTTAAGAGGGTTATATCAGGGATGTGGGCTCGCGGGCCGTCGTGGTACTCCACTTGCGGCTGCGGCCCCCGAACAGCTGCGGAAGAACTTTTTCGCCAGAGCAAACCCCCAAGGGGAATTGAATTGCTCGGCTGGGGCCTTCATCTCATTGTTATCCTTATTTGTGTTATTATTATTATTACTATTATTATTATTACTATTATTATTATTGTTATTGTTATTGTTATTGTTATTGTTATTCTTATTATTCTTGTTTTGAGTATTATTAGTGTTGCTAGTATAGAAACCTGTCAGTGGCTTCAAGGACTGCAGAGAAGTGACCCACCATCTCAGTCCCGCCCAAGCACACAAGACGAAGCGGATCCTCCTGCTTGGCCGGCTGTCTTTGTCAAGTTCTGCCTCCTCCTCATCCTCCTCCTCCTCCTCCTCCTTCCTCCTCCGGGTTTAGGGTTTAGGGTTTAGGGTTTAGGGTTTAGGGTTTAGGGTTTAGGGTTTAGGGTTTAGGGTTTAGGGTTTAGGGTTTAGGGTTTAGGGTTCCTCATCCTCCTCATCCTCATCCTGCTCCTCCGCTTCCACCACTGTGTCCTACTGTCTCAGCACTTCCAAAAGCTCGAGCTCAGGTTCTTTGCCGCGCTCCTCCGAAATTGGACGGTTTTCGGGATTGGGCCTGATCCTTGGAGACACCCAGAGCTTTTTGCGAGCGACGTGAGGCGATGGCGCCTAGTAGCGCTCAGAGGTGTAAAGGGGTGGGGGGGTTAGGTTTAGGGTTTGGGGTTTAGGGGTTTAGGGGGTTAGGGCGTTTTGGGGGGGGGCAACGCATCAAGACACGTTCGAGGCCTAAACCTCACACCCTACACCCTACACCCTAAACCCTAAAGGTATACGGAAGAATTCCACCGTGCATAATGAGTCCCTGGTTTGAGAGGCGCCGGCTGCGCACAAATCAAGCCCTCAGGCCCCGCAAATCCCCTAAACCCAATGCCAGACACCCTGAACCCTAAACCCTAAACCCTGAACCCTGAACCCTAAACCCTAAACCCTAAACCCTAAAACCCCCAAACCCTAAACCCTAAACCCTAGCCCCCAAACCCCAAACCCTAAACCCTAAACCCTTAACCCTAAACCCTAAACCCTAGCCCCCAAACCCCCATGCCCACCTCGCATCCCGCAGAAAGCTCGGGAAGGTTGGAGGGGGGGAGGGTGGAGCTTGTGAGAACTCGGGGATTCAAGGGTTCGGTTTAGGGGTTGACGCCTAAACCCTAAACCCTAAACCCTAAACCCTAAACCCTTGAGGGCTCGTGGTGGTGTAGGAATTTGAGGGGCTTAGCTAAGTAACAGTCTGTATCAAGGTCGCTCGGGATTCAGGGCCTTGTTTTGGGAGGGCGGCCCTAAGGTTTAGGGTTTAGGGTTTAGGGTTTAGGGTTTAGGGTTTAGGGTTTAGGGTTTAGGGTTTAGGGTTTAGGGTTTAGGGTTTAGGGTTTAGGGTTTATGGTTTAGGTTTAGGGTTTAGGGTTTAGGGTTTAGGGTTTAGGGTTTAGGGTTTAGGGTTTAGGGTTTAGGGTTTAGGGTTTAGGGTTTAGGGTTTAGGGTTTAGGGTTTAGGGTTTAGGGTTTAGGGTTTAGGGCATGAAGTTTACAAAAGGGGTTTAGGGGGTTTCAGGGTCTGTTTTGGGTTCAGGCTAGATGGACTGCAGGGGGTTGCCAGGTTTAGGGTTTGGGACAAGAGGAGAAGGCTTTTTTGACGGTATGAGGGTATGAGGGTTACAAAAGGGGCTTAGAGGGTTCAGGGTTTGTTTTGGGTTTAAGCCTCTAAGGGCTGTAAGGGCTTTTTCCGGATTTAGGGGTTGGGACATGAGGAGAAGGAAGGTTTTGATACCCCCCGGGCAGCTTGCAGGGCCCTCTTGGGCTCGGTCGCGCGGCGTTCGGAGCAAAAGCGTTGCATCGGATTTGAGGGTTTTCTTGGGCTTGCCGAGACCCGAAAAGCACCCCTCCTTGTTTTAAGTTTTAAGGCACAAGCTGAGGCCCTTAAGCGCACTTGGGGCCTTAGGTTTTGGATCTTTGGGGTGCTCAGGGCCGGCAAAATGCCCCTGAATTCCGCGAGATGGGCTTCCCAAGCCACATGAGTGGGCAGATGGCTCGAGCTGGCAGTCTGTGTGCCCGCAGCGAGCTGTAGGACTCCTCACCCTAGCAGCCCGGAAGCTCTATACAGATTCTCGATATGAAAAGTCCATGGCACTGCACAAGGGAGAGTTGTGGGGATGGTCTCTGCCAACGGCCCACAACTCCAAGAGAGAGACTGGCTGACGCCGGCGTGGTGTCGGCAGCAGCTCTTGCTAGGCCTCGGATGGGATGGGTAGCTGCTTGGGTTTTACATAGCTCATATGATATGAGTTGAGGGTTCAGGCTTTTGGAACGTGGTCCGTTGCAGCCTGCTGTTCTCGAAGAGATCTTGAAGTTGCTCTTCGCATGTGCGCAAGAAAGAGACAAAGACACGGGGACACCAGGAAAAGCATTGAACCCTAAATCCTAAACCCTACACCCTAAACCCTAAACCCTAAACCCCAATCCCCAATCCCTAAACCCTAAACCCTAAACCCTAAACCCTAAACCTGGGACAGCGTGGAAAGACCGACTCCGCGATGCTAAACCCCCCTAAGAGCCCTTATCCTACGAGCGCTGAATATGGAACTCGGTTCCGTTTAGGGTTTAGGGTTTAGGGTTTAGGGTTATAACTTAGGTTCCCCATAACTAGCCCTTAAACGTTAGGTTCCCTGTAGAACCCCTTAAAAATGCTAACTTAAAAATGCTAACAGGCCTCACCAACTTCCGGAACTCCCCTTTTCGAAGCTCAGACCATGCTCGGAACCTGGTACACCCCGAACAGTTTAGGGTTGAGGGTTGAGGGGTCGAGGGAGTTGAGGGAGTTGAGGGTTGGGTGAATGGGGTTGGGGCTCATGAGGAGTTGAGGTCTGGTGTTGAGGATGGAGGGAGTCAAGCTGAACGCCGCCGCGGCACACATGCCGGGTGCCGCACCGGGCGAACACCGACATCTGTTCAGCAAACACAAGGGCCTGGCACAACTCTCGCCCTTCATCCTCAATTTCTGAACAAAGGGGGGGTCGTTTCGGGGACAGGCATTTAAAACGAAGTAAGCGTAGGGTAGGGCAGAGCTGAAAGGTGCTGGAAAAGCGCATCCCAAGTGATCCAGTTCTTCCAGGTGTCCTGCAGTGCTTAGGGTTTAGGTGTTTTCGGTTTAGTTCGGTGTTTCGGGTCATGAGCCCAACAGTGTGCAACTCCAACTCGGCACCCAAATCAAACCAAAAGAATCTCAACTTCACCTGTGTCCACCCGCTGTCAACATAGTACTCCGCCCGCATCCGATGTTTGAAACGCAAGAGGAGCGGCACAAGCGCAACTGCAAAAACGAACGCCCTAACGCATATTCAAAAACGATGTCGATGTTATCATGCACGAGTCGTTCCCTCTGAAGCGCTTCGGTGTGCCGGCCAATGTGTCTCAGATAGCAATCGTCTTAGACCTCCTCTATACATCTCTATACAAGGCCAAACTTACGATAAACTGGATACATTTGACAAACAAACATGTATGCGCTGTTGGCGAATCCTGTGTTTCTTGGCACTTCTCCGTGACCACCAAGGCATTACAGCCTCTGGGCGAGCCAGAGGTAGCTGTTTATAACACGCGACCGAGTTTGTAAAAGCATGTATACGGTACCCACGGGGACTCAAACGGAGATGGGTATTGGACAGTAGTAGCGGGTGCTTAACGCCAGCGTTCCAGTGGAAGGTTTCGATGTTAGGCCGCCCTCAGTTCGGGCAGTGACAGTGAGATTTGCCTGGGGCAAGGGGCTTAGCGGCCGAGATCGGAATCCACACCTTGAGAAGCCGACTCGAAGGATCGACGAACCCTAAACCCGAAACCCTAAACCCTAAATCCTAAACCCTAAACCCTAAACCCTAAACCCTAATCCTTAAACCCTACCCAGCAAACCTCCTGGCAGACAAGAGCGTGGAGCTCTGGATCGACACAGCGTTCTGTTGGGGGATTCTTCTCTTCAGGTCAAACTCCCGCCTGCATGACTCGCCGGTGTCCTATGCGGTGTGAGCCTATCGTACATGATGTTTTCGGTTCAACTGCCAGCTATGCTAAGATTCTCCGCTTCCCACGAGAGCATTGTAAGTACCGCACAAGTACACAGCATGCAACTAGCGAGACAACATCAGGACTTCGACGTTACAACGCCGGATGCGCGGCACATGTCCGGCGAGGTACCCGCGTAGCAAGCTTCCTTTTTTGCTTCGTATCCCCGCCCAATGGGCCTCCCTAAAACCCTAAACCCTAAACTACACTTGGGGGGTGAGGTTGGCTTTTCGCTCACAGAGGCCCGGCATGCGGCATTGCGATGCTTGATTCTTGGTTGGACCCAATATGATAGAAGATGCTTTTTCGTAACCTGGCGCTGAGAACTTTGTTTGCGTCTGAAACATTGTTGCACACAGTGACACATGTAAATGGCAATGAAATCTGCCTTTTAGTGAGGCTGCAAGGAAGGCGCGCGCGCTTGGAGTTTTTAGGCAATTGCGGGGTTTCAATCCAGCCCAAGGACAAGCCAAAGTCTGAGTATTGTCGTTGCCCAAAGACCCCAGAAGCCTGAGCCCTCAACCAAAAACATGTCCGGCCACCCTCTGGCGCACCCTTTCTAGATTCACCCTACACCCTAAACCTTAAACCCTAAACCCCAAACCCTAAACCCTATACAGTGTGTGGAGACCTGGGAGTGGGAAATCTTGAGATTGTCAGGAGGAGTCTGGGGGGTGCGGTCCAGGGATGCGCGCTTTGCGGGACTTGTGTGGGATTTAGGGTTTAGGGTTTAGGGTTTAGGGTTTAGGGCTTAGGATATAGGGTTTAGGGTTTAGGGTTTAGGGTTTAGGGTTTAGGATGTCCATGAAAAACATAGCAAACAGGTTAGGCATTTCTAGCTCGCCACACAACAAGAACCGGGGCTTGGGATGTTCCCCCTGAAGCTAACACGAGGGGTACGGGTGAAAGCAAGCTGGACCTCTGGCTTCAACTAAACCCTGAACCCCCAAACCCTAAAACCCTAAACCCGAAAACCCGAAACCCTAAGCCCTAAAACCCTAAACGCTAAACCCTAAACCCTAAACCCTAAATGCTGACCCTAAAACCCTAAACCCTAAACCCTAAACCCTAAACCCTAGACCCTAAGCCCGAAACCCTAAAACACCAGACCCACCTCCCGCGCCGCAGGGCCACATGCCGCTTGGGAGGCTCTGGCAGGCAGCGGCGCAAGCCTCAGGGGTTGATAGGGTTGACAGGGTTTAGGGTTTAGGGTTTAGGGTCTAGGGTTCAGCATCTCAGGTCCAAGCATTCACTTGTCAAGAAATTACTTCAGAAAAATACCCACCCGCCCGAAGAATCCCACAACATTATGAAAATATTTCACTTATGGAACGACCTTGCCCAGTAAAAAAATGACCTTGCCCAGTAAAAACATGACCTTGCCCAAAAAAAAAATGACCTTGCCCAGTAAAAAAATGACCTTGCCCAGTAAAAAAATGACCTTGCCCAGTAAAAAAATGACCTTGCCCAGTAAAAAAATGACCTTGCCCAGTAAAAAGATGACCTTGCCCAATAAAAAAATGACCTTGCCCAATAATGACCTTGCCCAGTAAAAAAATGACCTTGCCCAGTAAAAAAATGACCTTGCCCAGTAAAAAAATGACCTTGCCCAGCAAAAAAATGACCTTGCCCAGTAAAAAAATGACCTTGCCCAATAAAAAAATGACCTTGCCCAGTAATGACCTTGCCCAGTAAAAAAATGACCTTGCCCAGTAAAAAAATGACCTTGCCCAGTAAAAAAATGACCTTGCCAAGTAAAAAAATGACCTTGCCCAGTAAAAAAATGACCTTGCCCAGTAAAAAAATGACCTTGCCCAGTAAAAAAATGACCTTGCCCAGAAAAAAAATGACCTTGCCCAGTAAAAAATGACCTTGCCCAGTAAAAAAATGACCTTGCCCAGTAAAAAAAATGACCTTGCCCAGTAATGACCTTGCCCAGTAAAAAAATGACCTTGCCCAGTAAAAAAATGACCTTGCCCAGTAAAAAAATGACCTTGCCCAGTAAAAAATGACCTTGCCCAGTAAAAAAATGACCTTGCCCAGTAAAAAGATGACCTTGCCCAGTAAAAAGATGACCTTGCCCAGTAACATTTTTACTGGGCAAGGTCATTTTTTTACTGGGCAAGGTCGTTTTTTTGGACGAAACGACCTTGCCCAGTAAAAATGCCCTTGCCCAGTAAATCACCTTGCGCAGAAAAAAATGACCTTGCCCAGTAACTCCTTAACATTTAAATTATATACGAAAGAGAGGTTAGGGTTTAGGGTTTAGGGTTTAGGGTTTAGGGTTCAGGGTTCAGGGTTCAGGGTTCAGGGTTTAGGGTTTAGGGTTTAGGGTTGAGGGTTTAGGGTTGAGGGTTTAGGGTTTAGGGTTTAGGGTTTAGGGTTTAGGGTTTAGGGTTTAGGGTTTAGGGTCTAGGGTTTAGGGTTTAGGGTTTAGGGTTTAGGGTTTAGGGTTTAGGTGTTTCAGGGGACTTCAGCCGGTTTCAGGGGGTCTGGGGTTTAGGATTTATATAGGGGGTTTAGGGGGTTTAGGGGGTTTAGGGGGTTTAGGGGGTTTAGGGGGTTTAGGGGGTTTAGGGGGTTTAGGGGGTTTAGGGGGTTTAGGGGGTTTAGGGGGTGCAGGGTGTTTTGGGTTTCGGGTTTAGAGTTTAGGGTTTAGGGGTTAGAGTTTAGGGTTGAGAGTTTAGGGTTTGGGTTTCGGGTTCGGGGCGTAGTGCCCAAAAACCCTGAATAAACTAAGGACTACAAAGGTGGCAAGAAAAGCAAACCTCTATCTTACGAATTGGGGGTTCGAAATTGGTGGAGGGTGGGGGTTCCCGGAGAGTGGTGTGGGGGTCATCTCGCAGAGCCCTGAAACCCTACCCCCCTCCCCCCAGGGCAGCTGAGCGTCTGCGTCGCTTGCGCCGAAACCCGCCGCTTTGGCCTCGGCTGTTGCAGCACCTTAGCTCTGCGAGCACTTTGGGTTTTTGTTGAAAGAATAGGGTTTAGGGTTTACGGGACTAGGAATGGAAGAAACAAAAAAATTGAACACCTGGGAGTTCAAGGGGTAAGAGGTTTGGGCAGCCCGACATGTAGACGCTCTGCCTACCCCTGCTGGACTGTTGGGGGTTCGGGGGTGTTAGGTTTAGGGTTGAGGGCTTATAGGGTTGCTGGGTGCAGGATTTAAGCCGTCCCCTTGGCTAAACTATAGGAGAGAGGTTCTTCAGCGTTTCATGCTTCAAGGCGACCTTTTTCCCCAAAACGAGTCTTGGTGTTTGTTGCAAGACCCAATTTGGGGAGGTTGAGATATATCGGCCCCGCGTCCAGCAATAGGTGTTCCTGAGATCCCTCATTGCTGGGTATTGGCCAATCACTCCAGTTTCAGAGTTTGGCTGGCTGGAAATTGATCGGATTGATGGCAGGGTATTCGTTGGCAAGATTTGCAGGGGTGAGTGTTACAAGTACGCACGAGGCTCGAAGCTCCGACTTACGGAGTGTATTGGTCTGACCATGAAGATCTCAACCTAGCACATTATCTTATATGTGCCAAGCACCCAGGGCATCTTTAACGTTCGGCCCTGTTTACGAGCCGAGTATGTAAAGTGTGGTTTGCCGGGCTTTTGGTCGGGACCTTGTCTGCTGCCTCTAAGGACCCCCAAGTACGCCTGGAGATGCAGTAAAATCCAGATTTGCAGGCAACCACGAGGAAGAGGTGTAGGGTTTAGGGTTTAGGGTTTAGGTTTAGGGTTTAGGGTTTAGGGTTTAGGGTTTAGGGTTTAGGGTTTGGGGTTTGGGGTTTAGGGTTTAGGGTTTAGGGCTTGGGGTTTAGGGTTTCGCGCGCCCGCCCGGGGGGGGGGGGGGGGGGGGCGCATGGGATCCGATCCTGCGAGGCTCAGTGGCGGCCCTGGTTCCTCTGAGCTTTACAGAGGCACCTTGCTTGGAGGTTTGTTATAGCCTACAAAGAGGACTTAGAGGGCTTCGCGGGCTTTTGAAGACAGTTATCCTTGGGGTTGTAAGTACCCTGAGCCTCCAAGTAAGAACCCCAAACCCCGTGTTTTTGGCAGGGTCTTTCTGACGGTGAGCCCACTTCTGGGATTCTTCGAACCCACCTACGAAAAACAGGCTTGGGGTCCTCGAAGGCACCAGGAACCCACAGACAAGGGAAGAAAATGCCCTTTGTTGGGGTCCCTATTGCAAGGGGATCCTACTGTTTGGAGGTTCTATGTTCGGGGTCCACTGTTTTTCCCCTAAACCCTAAACCCTAAACCCTAAACCTTAAACCCAGTCTTGTGTTTTCAACAGGGGCCAAGCCGATGTCTGCGAGCGGAGTGGCCAGTGGTTTAGGGTTTAGGGTTTAGGGTTTAGGGTTTAGGGTTTAGGGTTTAGGGTTTAGGGTTTAGGGTTTCGGGTTTCGGGTTTAGGGTTTAGGGTTTAGGGTTTAGGGTTTAGGGTTTAGGGTTTAGGGTTTAGGGTTTAGTTTGTAGGGTTTAGGGTTTAGGGTTCAGGGTTTAGGGTTTAGGATTTAGGGTTTAGGGTTTAGGGTTTAGGTTTGGGCGCCAAGCTGCATACGCTGGGCGTGGTGGTGGCAGTCGTTGCTGACATGGTCGTGGTGGTTGTGGTGGTCGTGGTCGTTGTGGTGCTGGCCGGTGCTCCGGCCCGCGTGCACATCGGCGAGGGACAGCTCCTCGGATGCAGCACTAAGCACTGAACCCTAAACCCTAAATCCTAAACCCTAAATCCTAAACCCTAAACCCTAAACCCTACCCCGGACTACTGCGTGACTGCTGCAAGGCTTGGTTCTGTACTCCTCCTGCATTCTGCCATGTACAGGGGCTAAAATCATTAGAACCGAGTTATGGTATACTGAAAAAATGAACCATAAGGGAATACTCTTACCAAGCACTCCGGCCCCTCTACTGCACCACCGCTGTAAGCCACTATCCAGCGAAACCCTAAACCCTAAACCCTAAACCCTAAATGCCTAAACCCTAAACCCTTCAACGTCTCAGGATCATCCGCAGCCAAGTCTCGCACCGTTGGCGGAGCACCTTGCTTGGAGGTTCAGGGCACTTGGTAACCCTATGATATGTGTAGGGGTTTAGGGTTTAGAGTTTAGAGTTTAGGGTTTAGGGTTTAGGGTTTAGGGTTAGGGTTTAGGGTTTAGGGTTTAGGGTTTAGGGTTTAGGGGAGTTACAACCCACTTATAAGCCCCTTAAGTACCCCAATAGGATGATCATTGGGTTGTAAGTACAGGTATAATTGGGTTACCAAGTACCATGAACCTCCAAGTGGTCGACATGAGAGCTCCCCGTAGCCCACACACCACTACGCCACCTATTCCAGAATCATATGTATAGGTTTGATGGTTCTTCATAGATACAGCCAACTACAAGTCAGCACAACATGTTCAATGAGAGGGTAAAGTATGATAAGTGCAAGGTCTGACGTGGTTTTGTTCCCAGCGCAGAGTAGTTCAGGGTGTAGGGTTTAGGGAGGTTCATCTACCATCCGCACCAAAGCCCTTGGACTCCAATCCTTCTTGGGAACCCAAACCCTCAACTCAACCCTACTAGTCAAAGCCTTCATCATCAGGGCTCTCCAAAGCCCGAATCCCTAAACTCCAAAGTCTAAAGCTTGCTTTCGCCCTAAACCCTAAACCCTAAACCCTAAACCCTAAGCCCAAAGCCCTAAACCCCTAAGCCCTAAACCCCAAAAGCGCTGGGGAGGAGGTCGGAGAATGGGTGAATCTCGGAGACGGGGCGCCAGCTCACGTAGCCATTGTCGCGGCACCAGGGATTAACGTCGCAGTCCCTGGGGTTTAGGGTTTTAGGGTCTAAGGTTTAGGGTTGTAGGGTTTGGGGTTTTGGGGTTTTGGGTTTTTGGGGTTTTGGGGTTTCGGGGTTTTGGGGTTTTCGGGTTTTGGGGCTTTGAGGTTTTAGGGTACTAGCTACCTGTGTGTGGACATTCATAATAAGGGGGGGTGGGGGGGTGCTTCATTGTGAAGTAAGCTACCGCTACCAGAATAAGTTAAGGCACCATAGTTCGCAAGATGGAGTTAGCATGGATGCGCAGAAAATGCCAATAAACAACTCGGTTTGAATGAGGGGGGTAACTCAATGTAAGCACCTGTTTATCTGGACCCAACAGTAACCTAGGAATACAAGGGGTACGCTTCAAGGGGCTTATAAGGGATCCTAAACCCTGAAAATTGAATCAGGGCCCGCTCTGGATCCTAAACCCTAAACCCTAAACCCGACACCCTGAACCCAGAACCCTAAAGCCTAAACCCTAAAACCTAAAGCCCCTAAACCCTAAAACCCAAAATCCCTAAACCCCTAAACCCTAAACCCTAAACCGCAATCCCAGGCTCGGGTTGCGGATGCAGCGGCTGCCGCCTCCCGTGCCGGCTGTGGTCGTAGTGGTTGTGGTCGTGGTCGTGGTTGTCCCGGACGTCGCAGACGCGGTCGTGCTCGCATCCGTCCTTTACCGGCTCTGGTTTAGGGTTTAGGGTTTGGGGTGTTTGGGGTTTAGGGTTTAGGGTTTGGGGTTTAGGGTTTAAGGTTTAGGGTTTCTAGTTAAAGTAAAGAACGAAACACCCCGAAGCCCGGCGTCGTCGACGTGGTGGTGGAGCTGGACGTTGGCTGAGTGGTTTGCACGGTGGTCCTATACTGAACTTGGAACCCTAGCAAAAAACACAATTGTATCTGTTCACCAGGAATTATACCACCCAATCATTCATTGTAAAAAAACTAGCTGTTTCTTAGGAATTACAGTACCCCATAACTAAATATAATTTTCGCTACCCAACAGTGAAACAATATTCCCCCTAAACCCTAAACCCTAAACCCTAAACCCAAAAATGAAAAACAAAATACTTCCCAAAGTATCCCCTAAGGGTCGAGCTCGACCCGGCGGTGGTGCTGGGCCCCTGCGTGGTGCTCGGTGAGTCGGTGGTGGGACGCTGGCTCGAGCTGCCCTCCGGGCCTAGTTTAGGGTTTAGGGTTTAGGGTTTAGGGTTTAGGGTTTGGGGTTTGGGGTTTGGGGTTTGGGGTTTGGGGCTTAGGGTTTAGGGTTTAGGGTTTGGGGTTTGGGGCTTAGGGTTTAGGGTTTAGGGTTTAGGGTGTTTTTGGTTTAAGGGGCAGGGTTTTACGGACATGTCTATTCCTCGTTGAGTTTTAAGTACCCTTAAAAATGTCACATGTTGGCCCACGGTGACAAAGGGGCAGGTGCTGCCGCCGGTGCTCATGAGGGAGATGAGCGGGTAGGGCCTGCAGAAGCAGCCCCCAGGCGCCCGACACAAGAACCCTAAACCCGAAACCCTAATACCCTAATACCCTCATGCCCTAAGTACCCTGAATACCCTAGTACCCTAAACCCTACATCCTAAGCCCTAACCTAAGCCCTAAACCCTACACCCAAAACGAAAGACACTTGAGTTCATGATAAAGACACGAAGAAATAGAGGTTCGAGGTATGTGTCCCAAACAACAGGCAGATTCCCTGGAACATCCAGGCGTGGGGCAGCACAGCTTTGAGACGAAGAGTATGATAAAGCCAGTTCAGAAAACGTTAGAAACCTGGCAAAGTCCAGAAACACACAACTACACAAACACTGGAGGAACCTTTCTTATGCGGGGTTAGGGGTTTGGAGTTTAGGAGCTTCGGGGATTGAAGCCTGAAAGGCTGGGAGTTCAAGAGGATTAGCGGCCTAGAGAACAAGGGGTTTGAGATTTTCGGGCTTACCCTAAACCCTAAACCCGAAACCCTAAACCCGAAACCCTAAACCCTAAACCCGAAACCCCAAACCCTTAAAGGCTTCGTGCTTTGAAAGTGGGGGGGGTTTAGGAGCTGCGTCCGCCTGTCGCTGAAGCTGCCGTCCATGTCGTCCAAATCCAGGGCCCACCTCCATCGTTCAGCCCGAAACCCGAAACCCCAAACCCCAAGCCCTAAACCCTAAACCCTAAACCCTAAACCCGAAACCCTAAACCCTAAACCCGAAACCCTAAACCCGAAGGCCCTGAGGAGTTTCCGTGCTTTCGGGCTTAGGGGCTTCAAAGCTTGTACGAGTAGCTCTCCAGGGCTTTTAGGGCGCTTTAGGGGGGACCCCCCGCCCCCTCCCCCCCACCCCAAAAGCGAAGGCTCGAAACTCTCGAGCCCTCAGGGGTTAGGATTTAGGGGTTTGGGGCTTGCTACTATTTGCGAACGAACCCCCCAAAATCAGAAATTATTCTTCCTAACAAGGGGAATATAGGGCTTATTATCTTTCGTCTTTTGGGGGCTCTTGAAGCAAATAGAAATTTCGGGTTTAGGGTCTAGGGTTCAGGGTTGAGGGTTTAGGGTTTAGGGTTTGGGGTTTAGGGTTTAGGGTTTAGGGTTTAGGGTTTAGGGTTTAGGGTTTAGGGTTTAGGGTTTAAGGTTTAGGGTTTAGGGTTTAGGGTTTAGGGTTTAGGGTTTAGGGTTTAGGGTTTAGGGTTTAGGGCATTCTCCTTGCATCCAAGGGGCACCATGGAGCCCGCCAGTCCCTTCTCACGGGCAAACGCGAGCTTCGCGCAGATCGTCTGCCTGGGGTTTAGGGTTTAGGGTTTGGGGTTTAGGGTTGAGGGTTTAGGGTTTAGGGTTCAGGGTTTAGGGTTTAGGGTTTAGGGTTTACGGTTTAGGGTTTAGGGTTTAGGGTTTAGGGTTTAGGGTTTAGGGTTACGGACTTAAAGGGGTTTAGGGCTTTCGGGCTCAGGGTTGTAGGGGTTTTGAGTGGGTTTTGAGAGTTTTTTAACGATTTTTAGGGGTTTAGGGGCTTTCGGGTTCAGGGTTAAAGGTGGGCTTTATCGGTGTAGGAGGTGGGTGGCTCCACCCAAGTTGGGGGTTTCGAACAAGGATTCAGGCTTCAAATGAGGCCTAAACCCTAAACCCCAAATCCCAAACCTCTAAACCTCAACCCCAAACACTAAAACCCCAAACCCAAACCCCCCAAACCCCAAACCCTACACCCTAAACCCTCAAACCAAAGGCGGCCAGGCGACTCGTCGTCGTAGCCGATCCACTCGCCGTTGCTCACGACGTGGGCGCACACGCGCTGAGAGTCGAACACCGGGGTGGCCTGGGCTGTGCAGCCTAGTTTTAGGGGGGTCTAGGGTTTGGGGGGTTTAGGGTTTGGGGTTTAAGGTCTAAGGTTTAGGGTTTAGGGTTTGGGGTTTGGGGTTTAGGGCTTAGGGTTTAGGGTTTAAGGTGTAGGGTTTAAGGGTTTAAGGGTTTAAGGGTTTAAGGGTTTAAGGGTTTAAGGGTTTAAGGGTTTAAGGGTTTAAGGGTTTAAGGGTTTAAGGGTTTAAGGGTTTAAGGGTTTAGGGCTTAAGGTAGGTGCACTTTGGGAAACCCGAAACCCCTCAAACCCCTCATGAGCGAACGCTGTGCGTAAGCCCCCGACCCCCTTCTCCTCGATGTCGCGGATCTCGTAGTAAGCCAGGTACCCCTCCTGGCCTGCTTCCCCTAAACCCCTAAACCCTAAACCCTAAACCCTAAACCCTAAACCCCTAAACCCTATACCCTATACCCTAAACCCTAAACCCTAAACCCTAAACCCTAAACCCTATACCCCTAAACCCTAAACCCCTAAACCCCTAAACCCCAAACAGGGCCCAAGCCCTGCAAACTTTTGAACCCTCCAAGAAGGTTGTGGTGCTCCCTAAAGAGGTTGGTTCCTCACTCCTTCCCTTTGCTTCCTGCTTAGCGTGCAGGGTTAGGATCGCGACTCCCGATTAGGGGAGGGAAGGGGGGGCATAAGTAGGGGCCCTAAACCCTAAACCCTAAACCCTAAACCCTAAACCGGGGGTTTACAAAGAGTCCGCAGAAGGTTCAGGGACCGGCAGGTAACGAGGCTTGAGGCTTCGAGGCTTCGGGTTTAGAGCTTGGAGCGCTCCCAGGGTCTCTGAGCAAAACCCTCGATCCCTGCAGCCGCGCACCCTAAACCCTAAACCCTAAACCCTAAACCCTAAACCCTAAACCCCAAACCTAAACTCTAAACTAAACCCTAGACCCCTAAACCCTAAACCCGAAGCCCTAACCCCTAAGCCTCAAAGCTGGAAGCCCCCGAAAAAAAAGGCCAAGGCCTAAACCCTAAACCCTAAACCCTAAACCCTAAACCCTAAACCCTAGAACCCTAGAACCCTAGAACCCTAAACCCTATTCGGTAGGAGGCATCTGAGGCCGTGGTCCGAAGCTTCGACTGAGGCACCCTTCTCTCAGCGAACATCCACTAGGCTGGCCTTTAAAAACCCTCTGAAAACACATCCCTAACTATAATCTATCTCTGAAACACAATAAAAAAAGGAATGTGTACATATATATATATATATATATGATCTCTTTAACTATGGTCCTCTCTGAAACCCAATATACATATGTGTATATATGTATACGATCCCAAGGGCCTACCCATTCCATGCCGCCCCCTAGAGACCGCAAGGTCTTTCGAATATTTGCTTCGGCTTCATGGTAGAACTCAAAACCTCTGTTGGCCCCCTCAAACCCTCTGAAAAATAGATATGTTCCTTACGTGTGATCCTCTTTGAAACCCCATGAAGGACAACAGAACGTATCGCAAGGGCCTGCCCAAAGCCCTAAACCAGTCCCTCAAGGGATGACGACTCGTACGCCAAAGGTTGTACCCCTACAAGTTCCCCATGAGACCCTAGACCCCAGACCCGTACTACAACTAAACCTGACAAACCCTGAGGAGACTCCAGGCAAAGAGGAACCCTAAACCCTAAACCCTAAACCCATCGCCTGTGCTGGTGCCTTGGCTGCTTGGCCCGGAAGCCTGGCACCGGCAGATTGGGGAGGTGGCGGGGGGGTTGAGGGGGGCTTGCCTCCCCAGAAAGGCCACACCCCAAACCCCAAACAGAGAGCAGGGTTTAGGGTTTAGGGTTTAGGCTTTAGGCTTTAGGCTTTAGGCTTTAGGCTTTAGGCTTTAGGCTTTAGGCTTTAGGCTTTAGGCTTTAGGCTTTAGGCTTTAGGCTTTAGGCTTTAGGCTTTAGGTGTGAAGCCACAAGGGCGAAGGAGAAATGCCGACGAAGTTATCGGCCAGCAGGTGCCACAAGGGGTCGCATCAATACTTGAGGCTTGGGGTTTGGGGTTTGGGGTTTGGGGTTAAGGTTTAGGGCTTCGGATTGGGGTGGGACGACACCCTACATCCAAAAGGGCTTGCGGGTTAAAGGTTCATCTGCCTTTTTCGGCCTCTTGCACCCGCTCGAGGTTTAGGCTTCAAGGCATTCGGGCTGAGGGTGTTAGGACGTTAGGACTAACCGGTGTTAGGATTGCAGGGCTTGGGGTGGGGTGGGGAAAGGGTCTGGGGTTTAGCCCCCCCCCCCCCCCCCCAAACAAAAAGAATCCAACCCTAAGCCAGAAGCTTCGCGAAGCTCGCGCTGCAGCGCAAGTCCCCAAGGCCCATCCAGAAGCCTAAGCCCTCTAAGCCCTAAGGCGCGAACCCCAACCCCTAAGCCCAAAACCCCAAAACCTATAAACCCCCAAACCCCAAGCCCTAACCCCTAAAACCCACGCCCTCAACCCGAAATCCTAAACCCTAAACCCTAAACCCTAAACCCTAAACCCTAAACCCTAAACCCTAAACCCTAAACCCTAAACCCTAAACCCTAAACCCCAACCCAACAATCGTCGGTGCGGCCTGGGCATTGAAGCCGGTGTCGGCCCCCGAGAGCTTCCAGCCGCGGCCGTAGGTTGGCAAGCCTCGGCGGCTCCGATGTGTTGGGGGTTTAGGGTTTAGGGTTTAGGGTTTAGGGTTTAGGGTTTAGGGTTTAGGGTTTAGGGTCTAGGGTTTAGGGTTTAGGGTCTTCAGGCTTTTCATTTAATTTTCAGGTTTAGGGTTCAGGGCTTAAACTTAGGATTTTATGGGCTTTAAGGGTTTCAGGGCTTCAAGGAAATAGGGTCTTAGGGCTTGTTCAGGGTTTGAGGGTTTCTGGTCCCAGGGGTTTTAGGGGTTCAGGGTTTGGGGGTGGGGGCTTCTGGTCTTCGGGCTTTGAAGGGTTTAGGGTTCTTAGGGTTTTGAGGGCTTTGAGGGTTTTGAGGGTTTTGAGAGTTTTGAGGGTTTCCAGTTTGGGGGGGGTTTGGGGCTTGGGGGTTGAGGGGTTTTTGGGTTTCATGGTTGAGGGGTTTCAGGGTTTACCGCTCGAAGGTTTACGGCTGCGTCATTTCTGGAAAGGCTTATGATAGGGGTCACTCCCCACAGCCTGCACCCTAACCCTAAACCCTAAACCCTAAACCCTAAACCCTGAACCCTACACCCGTTGAAAGGTTTAGGGCTCTGAGGGTTTGCAAAGCCTGACAGCGACTCTCGGAGTGGTTTTGAGCTGAGCACACCGGATCTCGAGAAGGTGAGAAGGAAAGAAGCTTCCCTGCCACCCAAAGTACCCGGTAGACTCTTACCCTAAACCCTAAACCCTAAACCCTAAACCCTAAACCCCAAACCCTAAACCCCAAACCCAGGACCTGGCCCTAAGCCCCAATGACTCCATGGGGATGCCAAAGAAGGACGTCTCCGCCTTCGTCAGCCCTGCAAGCATCGAGCCTTGAAACCCAAGCCTAACCTTCAGATCCTCGACCTTTCAACTGTAAACCAGACATGGTAGGGAGGGACCCTCGACTCAGCCTTTCATGACACCCCTGGACCTCCTACCCTATTCCCTGAACCCTAAACCCTAAACCCTAAACCCTAAACCCTAAACCCTAAACCCTAAACCCTAAACCCTAAACCCTAAACCCAAAACCCGATTCGGGAGGCCCCGAAATACCCCCCCAACTCTCTTGCACCCGAGGATGCCAAGGACGAGTTTGGAGGCCGGCGCCCCCTTCTCGAGCCAGTAGTCCACGGCCCAGGAGACGCTGAGAGGATAGCCTCAGGGTTTAGGGTTTTAGGGCTTAGGGTTTAGGGTTTAGGGTTTAAGGGTTTAGGGTTTAGGGTTTAGGGTTAAGGGTTAAGGGTTAAGGGTTAAGGGTTTTAGGGTTTAGGGTTTAGGGTTTAGGGTTTGGGGTTTAGGGTTTAGGGTTTAGGGTTTAGGGTTTAGGGTTTAGGGTTTAGGGTTTAGGGTTTAGGGTTTAGGGTTTAGGGTTTAGGGTTTAGGGTGTTCGGGTGTCTTCCTGGCCTGCTTTGAGCTCATCATCGGCGGTTGCATACAGGGGCGCGTTGCACCTCTGAAGCTCCAGCTCAGGGCAAGGAGAGAGCAGGGGCGGGGGGGGGGGGGGGCTAAACCCTAAACCCTAAACCCTAAACCCTAAACCCTAAACCCTAAAGAAATCTTGAAGGGTTCCAGGCTTCAGAGGGGTTGAGGAGCCTTGGAGTTGGGCTCTGAGGGTTTCGAGGAACCCGCAGCATGAGTTAGCGCTTCAGGGGCCGATGGGCTCTGGGAGTTCGAGATTCAATTGGGTGACTCAAGGTGCCTGGAGGGGTTTGGGGTTTAGGGCTAGGGTTTAGGGCTAGGGTTTAGGGCTAGGGTGTAGGGTTTAGGGTTTAGGGTTGAGGGCTTAGGCTTAGGGCTGAGGAGTTCAATGCTTCGGGGTCTACAAAATTGGTAGCTGAGGTAAGGAACTTACAAAATGGGTAGCTGAGGTGAGGGACTTGCGCGCCCTCCAATTGCTGTATTCTTCGTGTCCGAAGACCGTTCATTCAACCCTTAACCCCTTTGGCTCTCTATATTTACTATACGTACACATACACGCACACACACCCTCCCGTTAACAACACCCATCATCTTTCATCACAAATGTAGCACTATGTCTGCCACACACACACAAACCCAGAGCCCTGTGTCTTCACCCATGGGGTTCTAAACCCTGCAACACCCCAAACCTGAAGCCCCAGCCACACCATTGCGGCAGCCACCCATTCCTGAACCCTAAAACCTGAAATCCCCTGTCCAGGGCAACTTCCGGTGGCCAACTTTTCAGTGAACCGCCCCTTCCTAGCCCTGAGTACCCTCACATGCCCCCTCCTTCACCCTAACCCCCTAAACTCTAAACCCTGAAACCCTCGAACCCTAAACCCTAAGCCTACCCCATACATACTTCCCAAAATAGGAGTCCATCCGAATGTACCCCAAAAAGAATGGTATCATCCCCCAAAAAAAGGGGAAACCCCCCAGACTGCTTGATCACTAAACCTTAAACCCTAAACCCTAAACCCTAAACCCCAACCCCCAAACCCCAAACCCTAAACCCTAAACCCTAAACCCCAACCCTACATCCTCAAACCCTGAACCCTAAACCGCACCCTGGGATCCCCGGCCCGGTGGTGTCCTCCCAGGCCCCGTGCATGTCATATGTCATCAGGTTGATGAGATCAAGGTACTGGCTCATGCCCGGGATGTCGTAGGCCGTGTCCGCCTTAAAGGGGTCGGACACCAATTAGGGCTTAGGGCTTAGGGTTTAGGGTTTAGGGTTTAGGGTTTAGGGTTTAGGGTTTAGAGTTTCGCGTTTAGGGTTTCGGGTTGGGGCTTCTTAGGCTTTCGGGCGTTGAGGTCTTGGGGCCATTTATGAGCTTTACCCTGAGGGCCTGCAATCCTGAAACATCAAGGAAAGTCAAAAGACAAACAAAGCCCTAAACTTGGGATGTTCCCCCTTGCTACGAACCGTCCTTAGTAAGGAGCAGAATAGGGGGTACTAGAATCCCTATTGAGTACTGCTAGTATAAGTGGGGGAACATCCCAGCCCCCAAAACCCGAACGCCACAAACAGGGCGCTGTCGACTTTCCCACGCCCACGGCGGCGGTGAGGAGCAAGGGCGTGGAGGACTCCCTCTGAAACCTGCCGAGTGCTCGTGCTTCCGTGTTTCTTTTGGGGGGAAGGGGGCGGGGTTTGGGATTTTCCCCCCTTATACTAGCAGGTTGTTTTCATAGAGATCATAGTACCCCCTACTAGAATACCTATAAGGACTGTAGTAGTGTAAGGGGTGAACATCCCTAAACCCTAAACCCTAAACCCTAAACCCTAAACCCTAAACCCCTAAGCCCTAAACCCTGGGGGGTCTCGGACTTTGGGCTCGAGGTGGCTCTTTGCAAAAGCCACGTGCGCCTTCCGGTCCGGGGCGTAGGGGCGTAGAGCTAAGGACCAGAGCTTTACGGACTTGGGGTTTAGGGTTTAGGGTTTGGGGTTTGGGGTTTAGGGTTTAGAGTTTAGGGTTTAGGGTTTAGGGTTTAGGGATTAGGGTTTAGGGTTTAGGGTTTAGGGTTTAGGGTTTAGGGTTTAGGGTTTGTTGAAGCCCTCATTCCCCTACTAAGGACCAGGGATTTGTTGCGAGTTTAAACTCCAAACCTAGAACACCTAAACCCCCAAACCCCAAACCCTAAACCCAAAACCCCAAACCCTAAACCCCAAACCCCCTAATCCCCCCAAGCTCCAAGCCCGGCCCCACTGGGGTAAGCCGAGCGTCTCTTCCTTCAGGATCCGCAGCATTCGGATCTCAGCGGCACGTGGTTCATAGAGGTTTCCCAAAGCTCTACTCCAAAGCGGTGCCCCCAAAGAGTCCAAGAGGGAAGATTTAGGGTTTAGGGTTTAGGGTTTAGGGTTTAGGGTTTAGGGTTTAGGGTTTAGGGTTTAGGGTATAAGGCAGAGGGTATTGGGGCCGGGGGTGGGTGGGGGATACGGAGGGGCACCAAGGTGGTGGGGATGCCCGTAGGGGCACCTCGGGGTAGAAGACGTCTGGTTCAAGGATGAAGAACTTGTGGGTTTAGAGCGTATAGCTTTGGGGTCCTTAAGGGGTTTGGGGGTTTAGGGCTTCGGGTTTAGGGCTTAGGGCTTCGGGTTGAGGGTTTAGGGTATAGGGGTCCTTGCGGGCGGGCGGCATAGTGTGCATAGTCCTCTTGGCTCTCGCCACCACCCACACGGTTGTGGCCCTGAGGGTGGCCGAAGATAGGGGGAACTTGGAACCCCCAAATGCCACACTCTACTCAACGCCCGAACCCGATTCTCCTGGTCGGGGAATGTGGGATCGTTTGGGGTCTAGGGTGTACCAGGGCATGGGCTCAGGGTTTATAGGGTTTAGGGTTTAGGGTTTAGGGTGTAGGGTTTAGGGTTTAGGGTTTAGGGTTTAGGGTTTAGGGTTTAGGGTTTAGGGTTTAGGGTTTAGGGTTTAGGGTTTAGGGTTTAGGTTTAGGGTTTAGGGTTTAGGGTTTAGGGTTTAGGGTTTAGGGTTTAGGGTTTGGGGTTTGGGGTTTGGGGTCTAGGGTGTAGAGGACTTAAGGCTTGGATCCTGGGGGTGTCGCGTTCAGGGTCTGGCGTCCAGGGCATGGGCTCAGGGTTCATAGGGCTTAGGGTTTAGGGTTTAGGGTTTAGGGTTTAGGGTTCAGCATCTCAAGTTCGAGCATTTACTAGGCCAGCAGTGTGTTCAGGCAACGGAAAAAACCCACCCGCCCAAAGAATCCCATAACATTAAGAAAATAAAAGGTCTTCTTCCTACTCCAAAGAGTTTTACCTACCCAAGTCAGACACGTTTTCAACAACATTAGGAAAAATATCCAACCTCCTTCTTCTCTATATAGGCACGTGGTCAACTGAATGGATTTGTTACCCACATGTTTCTGTTTCGAGCGGACAAGAAAACCAAACGTGGTCAACATAATGGATTAGTTAACCACATGTTTCTGTTTCAAGCGGACAAGAAAACCAAACGCAACAGAATGGATCTGTTTATCACATTTGGAAGCCATCTTGAGTTTCTTGAATCGATTGAGGGGCTTCAGGGGCCTCAAAAACAGGCGCGGTCATTCGGGAACTTATTCTTTGGAAGCCATCTTGAGTCTCTTGACTCTTTTGAGGGGCTTCAGGGGCCTCAAAAACAGGCGCGGTCATTCAGAAACTTATTCTTTGGAAGCCATCTTGACAAGCGGGCTTCCCCACCCCACCCTTTGATCCACTTCATTGTCGAGGGGGGAGGGGGGGCGAGGGGGGGTGGTGGGGGGGGGGGTGGGGGGGTGGGGGAAAAAATTAGTAATAGGGGGATTCTCAGGTTTCCGCCACAGGCGCCCATCTAAACATTTATACAATTAACCTCATTCATTTTATCATACCTATAAATTAAATTCTACAAAAAATCATTTTATGAGCCTTTTTCATTTCATAAAATAATTTTTCTAGGGCTTTTTACTTTAAGTCCTAAATAATTACAATTATTTTTTTATGTTCCATCTTATTCATTATTTTCATAAAAAATTACCTCATTCATTTTCTCATTTTTGAAAATTACCTTATTCATTTTTTGTCTTCAAAAATTTAGGGGATTTTCAAAAATCTCATATTTCAATTTTGACTGGGGTTTCTGGGACATTGGATACCTCATTCATTATTTATAAATATTATTTCAAAATTTTCATAATTTATGCCTAAAATATTACATTTTTTATATATCTACCTTATTCATAAATTTCAGGGATTATCTTAATTCCTAGGTTTCTGGGGTCGTTTACCCTCTAGCGTTTTATCAAATATTCATAATAATTTTTATTATGAATGTTTGTTGGGGTTTTTGGTCTTGAAGGTTAATTATTATAATCATCAAATAAATCATTCAAATATTTTTTCAATTCATCATTATCAATATACTTCTTATCAAGAAATATTAAGTTATTTAAATATTCATAAACAATTAATTTACATAACCATTTATCATCATATCTCCTATTATAAAAACTATATTTCATTGTTGGTATATTTGAATACATTGAAAGATAATGCTTTAACCATTCCTTATCATAAATATTTTCAATAATTCTACAAAAGCAAAAACTCATCATACAATAACAGTTTCTTAAATATGATTTTAAAACATTCTTAAAAGGATTGTTGCTTATTTCAATTATGTTTATTAATGCTTTCATTTCTCTTTTCTTGCTTCTACCGTATTCATTGTAAGCTGAAAATTTAGTTCGTCTAAAATAATGAAGTTGTTTTCCAATTTTACTTAAGTGTTTGTTAAAAATATTCTCTTGTTCTTTTGCTCTCATATCACCACAATAATTACAACAATCATATGAAACGATTTTATCAGTTAAAACTTCAGGTAATATTTTATATAAAACTATTGATTTTGTATTTTTAAGTTTCTTACACGCATCGCACTTGCTATAATCTAGGATGGTCATAGTTCCTACTATTCTAGGGCTTTCTGTCTTTAAGTGGATACTAATATATTATAAAGTTTAGTTGTTTATAATATAATAGTTATATTTCAAATATGCCACTCTCCTATTCCATCCCAACAATTTTCTTGTTGTAGTTTCATTTTATAATAAAGTTCTTGGTTTTTTGGTTTTTCACCAATTAAATATTTTAGGATTTCAGCTAAAGCATAAGAATTATAAGCCATCGCTTGATAACCTCCAGAACTATTAATTTCTTCTCCGTTCCGTCTTATTAATTCCTCGTTTTCAATGTTTTCATAAATTTCTTTTAAAAGCTTATGATTATTGTGACCATATTCCGAGTTCATCATCAAGTAATGAAATTTAAACTCCATAACTCCTTCGTCTTTCCATTTCTTCGCCTTACTTAAAATCATCTCTTCAACAAAATCATAACTTGGATAGGGGTTTTTCTTCACAAATGTTTTAATCTTTTGAACTGTTTTTTCATCCATCATATCACTATTATATTAAGGTGTTTTTTCTTTAAGTCCATTTACTTATTTGCTAGCAATAACTCGTGTCTCATATATTTTTTAGGTAAACCTTCAAGAACATAATACTTATTTAACTGCTTGTCTCTCTCAACTTCTTTTACTTCATAAATTTTATCTGACCAACGGGATGAACTTTCTTTTCTAGATGTGTAGTTCCCTTTTCCTTTACTGAAAGTTTTCACTTTATCACCTTCCCTTATTTGTGGGTAGTTTCTTAAATATTTTTCTTTCAATACTGAATTTGCTTTTACCGTTATAAAACTCTCATCACGGTGTGCATCATTAGGGACTAAACCAGTGGTGCTGTGCTTCATTTGTTTATTATATTTGTCTAAAACAGGTTTCAACATTATTGTCCATACTCCTTTATGAACTTGTAATCTATCACTTATCATTTTCTTTAAGGTTCTGATAACACGCTCGGCCACGTTTGAATGAGTTAACGTTACATTATGTGTAATTCCCTCTCCTTTAAAATAATCTTGTAGTTTTTTAGATTTAAAACTTCCCTCATCATCACTATAAACGGATTGTGGATGACCCATTTCTTTAAAGCACTCCAGAAATGCATCATACACAGGTTCAGTATCTTTATTATGCATTGGCACGACGTGACATTTTTTACTAAAATTATCAATACAGACAAACCCATATCTTTTATATTCAGGTTTATATGTTCCTGTATCTTTCATTAAGCTAGTCATATCCATTATATCACAGGAATAAATAGAACGGGCAAAAGGTGCTGAATAACTGTTATACTGTTTGTAATTGCTTCTCTGTTTTATTGACTGACTTTTCAACCATTCTTTCACTTCATTAAGCGTTACTACTAATCCCGCTTTTATAGCATCATCATATAAACTCTTTGCACTACCAAAACCGCTTTGTACATCATAATGCAAGTCGCTTAAAACTTGCTGTTTGTTCATAATTAATATTATTATATGTTAGATAATAATATCAATTCCATAACAATATTTTTCTACCTATCTTATCCATCATTTCCTTTTCTAATCTTTCCTGATATATTTCTTTACATCTCTTCGTGTTCATATGTCTAGATTTAATGGTATTACTACTTATCTTTCTTCCACACCTCTCACATATAAAACACTGACTATTATTTTTAAAATATTCTTTATAGTATCCATTCTGTTTATTTTTTTCATTGATTTTGTCATTGAGTGATTTCTTTTTTGCTTTTGCTATTTCCTCGCTATTTTCTTCATCTAGCGAGTTCCATAGCACATCAAAAAGGTCATCATCAATGTTTAATTTTTCACCTTTTTCCGTTACAAAGCAGGAGTTCATCTTACTGTTTAATGTTAATTATTCTTTAAGTAGGGGGCGTTTTAGCACCCCCCATAAAGTAATAATTAACTGCTTATTGTTCTTCTACTGCTTCTACTCCTAATGTATTCTATTGTTTCCTGTGAACGTCTTGAACTTATTACACTATGTGGTGGTGTTGCTTCTTCAATATATTCAATTGTTCTATCACTTGGAACGGAACTTTGAACTGTTTCAGGAGGTGATGAATGAATATATTCACTTAATGCCTCTTCTTCAACTGGTAATAATACACTTCTGTTTGAACTTCTTCTAGAACTTGATGATGAAGGCTCATAAGATTTTTTAACATTCATAGGTAAATCATCGTCGCTCTCTTGGCTTCTCATAGATGCTTCAGGCTGTACAATAATTTGTTCTTCATCAGTATCTATTTGTTGCCTTCTGCTTCTCATTTCTTCTCTTTCTTCTTTAAATTCGTCCTCGCCAAACATAGCATCATAAACTCTAGACATTAATGACTTTTTCTGTGGTTGTTCTCGTTCTCTATCCCTTTCTTGTTGTTTCTCACTACTTTTTATACTTGATACACTTTCATCTGTTTGTCTCTGTTTAACGTCGCGAATGCCTCGCGAGGCTTCTGCCGAAGCGTCTTCTTCTAATGATTTCATACTTTCACTTTCTGTTATGCTTGGTGTTTCATTGAATACATCCGTTTGCGTTCCCTTATTAGGGTTATCATTCATTATTATTGTCTTCTTATCATACTTACCTAAGTCAAAGTCATCAAAATTAACATCATCTAATAATAAACCTTGTTGTGTTCTTCTCTCTTTCTCTGGTAATATTCTTAATCTTCTTGTTCTTGCTTCCCTTTCTATTTCTTCATATGTTGGGCGTAATCTTAACATTATTATTAATACTTATATTTTATCAAGGTAAAAATGATTTTGCTACTGCTGTTGCCCCCGCTTTTACTAGTGTTTCAACACCTGCTTTTGCTCCTGCTACTGCTATGTCTCTTAAAGGTGTTTGGGATGCTGTTTGTGAAGGGACTACTGCACCTACTCCACTTGATGATGATGCTGATGGTTCTACCCTTTTGGATTTTACTCGTCTTCTCTCTCTTTTAAATAACTTTATTTTACGACTTAATTTAGCACTGTCAAAATCTGCTTTCCATTCATCTTTTTCTATATGACCCTGTATGATTGATACTAAATATTGCTTCTTTCTCTGGTCTGGTAATTGATTTAAGATATCTACCATTTCATCTGTAAACAAATCTCTAACAAACAACTGAAACATTAATCCTCTATAATTAACGCTATCATCGTTGAATACTTGGTCAGGGTCAAAACTATGTGTGTATGCTACTTTTTGTTCTAGTGCGGTTATTTCTTCGTCTTCTTCACTATCCTCTGCTTGTGGTGGTGCTGGTAATGACGGGGGATAACCTTGATTACTTTGAACTGGAACATCCATTGAATGAACTTCAACACCTGCCGGTAATGATTGATGATGAACATCGTCTAAATCACTTTTAGCATCTTCTACATCTTTTCTTTGTTCTGATAAAAACTCCAATTTCTTCAATGCACCATCTAAAGCTATAATAGCAGATGGAAAATCGTTTTCTTCTTCTTCTTCCATTCCTTCATAAACTTCTAATGGTGTATCATATCCGCTAGATGTTGCACTTGTTTGCGCTCCTGCTACAGCAGTTGATACACCATTCATAACACCGTGATGATTTAATTGTGCTCTTCTTAAATCATTCTTAACTTTATCCTCTTCTTGCTTCTTCAATCCTAAAAAATCAATGTTATCAAATTGACTTCCAAACTGGTTATTTCTAAATAATGTTGCTCTTCTGTCTATTACTTGTTCTATTGATGGTCTATTCGGGTCTCCTTGACTTTCAATCATACCCACCAATTCATCATAAGTAGGTCTTAATCTTAACTCAGATTTTAATGTTTTTATCATTATTATATTTGAAGTTAGATTTTAATTAATTATATTAAATTTGCCATAATCGTTTTTAATTCACCTTGTTTTTTCTTTAGCTCTTCTTTTGTTCTTACTGGCATCATAGGTCGCTCTAATTGTCTGTTTATATCATCTATTTGACCCTGATATAAACTTTTCTTTTGGTGTTGCACCCAATCATTCCTCATAGCAATATTTTTACCTCTATTTTCTGCTTCTTCAACTCTTAATTTTAAGTCTTCTAAATATTTTTTCCTACTTGCTACTCCTATAGTATCTTCTAAATCATAGTATTGTTGCACCTGTGGCATTCGCTTAAACTCTGGTTTACTCTTAAACATACTCATATTATTAATAATATTAGATTATAAATATTATTAATAATTATTTCATTCTTTATTTAAAGAACTGAAGCGCTTCTTCAGGAAAATCAATAACATATTTGTCAATCTCATTCAACAACATTTTTACAGTGTCTTCATCAAGAAACTCATACTGATTATTGTTTAAATGCTCTTTCAGTTCGTTTAGTGGTGGTAGTTGTTTTGCAACAGGTTTTTCAGTTCTAATACACGCTTGTAAAACGACAAATTGCTTCATAAGTTCGTCATTGGTATCATAACCCTTAACATTTGATAAATAATGATAACAGTAATTTTCAATTATACAACATTTCTCATCTGTGTCAAATGTTTTCATTTTTAATAGTTCATTTCTTACTATTTCCGCCCTTTCAATATCACTCTTCATATATATAGTATTTCGTTTTAACCTTTAAAACATACTCGTTTTAAACCTTGCTATCTTTTCCATCTTTTCCTGTTGTTTTGCTCTTCTTATTTCTGCATACGATGATGCTAAAAGTTCTCTTGCTGTTGGGATTCTTGGTGGTGGTTCGCGTATGCTACACGAAACTTCGTGTTCTGGTTCAGACATTCTAACAGGTTTTGTCGGTTGTTGTTGTATTTGTTCTTCTTTAGGTTTTTTATTTTCATATTTAGTTTTCATTTCTTCTTCAATTTCTTTTCTCATTTGTTCCTTTAATTTAGTCCCATATGAATTTTGTTGTTTGTTTATTGGTCTTGTTTCTGTTGGTTGGCCTTTGCAATTTCTCGGGTGTGAGTGTCGTAATGACTTTGGTAACATCTTTTTATCACAATCAGGACAGGATACTAGTTCTACAACTTTAACACTTCTCGCTTGTTTCTTTGGTTTTGCTTTTGGTTTTGCTTCTTCAGTGTCTTTAATTGGTTCTTCTTTAGTTGCTTCTTCAGTTTCTTTAATTGGTTCTTCTTTAGTTGCTTCTTCAATAACTTCATTAACCACTTCTTTAGTCTCTTCTTCATTTTTGACCTCCTCAACATCCTCATTAATTGTTTCCATATTTTCTAGATAGAAAATTATTTATACATTTTAACCCCTAAAAATGTTAAACTGAATGAGATGTCAACATCATTTAAATTCACTACCTGATTTAAATTATTAGTAAGTTTTATATTCAATCGGCGAAGCATTTTACCTGATACATCAATATTATCAAAAGTGCTTAACTCGTTGTCGTTTATAATCCCTAAATATGGCACTGTTACATTTATTTTCTTTATAATACTTGAATTACCCGCTACCGTTAATTGGTTGTAGTTGCTAATTTCATTACAATGTAAATATATATTTTTAACTGGCGTTAAATCAATAAACCCTGTTATAAAAGGCACTACATTAGTTGAAGCATCATAAGCTGTTATATAATTGCTTAAAACCCTATTTATTGAGTTTACATTGTTAGCGTCAACGACTTGAACGAACCTTTCAGTATCTTGAAGAACATCAGCATCTGTTAAAACATTATATATTACTTCTGGGTAATTGCTTATTATTTGAATTTTGTTAAGGGTAGATAAATAAGATACTGAAAATGAGTTAGTCCTACCACCACTATCAAGCGTGTTTAATGCTGTTTCTAGTTGTGTTGCTAATTCAGTCGCTGTATAATTACCTACTGGGTTTATTAATTTTCTGTAATTCACGCCTTGTGGTGTAGCAGGTGGCAGTATTCCTTCCATTATATAAAAGTTGTTATTGGTTTCATTTATTGAATACCAAGAATGAGGAATGCTTACCTCGTGTATTTGACATAGCATATTATCTTCAAGTTGAACTGTTTCAGGTAAATCAATTGTAAAATCGGACGGAGTGCCACTCACTTTATAACTACTATCAATATATACTTTTTTAAACTTAAGCATTATTAATTAACTTACAAAATAATTTATAAGTTATTTTATAATGCATAAACATAAAAGAAGAAATGAAGGCGTTTTATATGAAGCGCCTAAAACAAGAAATAAAATAAGTGATGATGTTAGGGAAGAGTTAGCAGGAACTGAATATATACCGACGGATACTTATGGATTAAAAAGAGCATACGAAGACCCTGACGGGATTTATAGGGACGGAGAGACTTTATATATAGCAGGAACAAAATCACTTTCAGACGCGATAGACGATTTAAAATTACCATTTTATCAGACACGAAACACAAAAAGATATAAAGATGTTGATAATTTTATTCAAGATTATGCTATTGATATTGATGGTAAAAAGAATTATGGCATAAAAAATATAGTGTCTCATTCATTAGGCTCGGCGGTAGGACAACAAATAAATAGTGATTATGGCAATATATTTCAAACAAGAAGTTATGGTGCTCCTTTTGTATCAAGGCAACGACCAGATGAGACAGGGCAAAATTTGAGAATAAGAGGTTCAAACGACGTAGTGAGTATGTTCGACCGAGGAGCGATTACAATTCCAAAAGGTTCTTTAAATCCATTGTTTAATCATGAATATGCTGACATTGCTAACGTTCATAATAAAGAAGGTAATCTACCTATAACACAAGAAGAGTTTATGCAACAATTTGAAACATAATTAAAGAAATAAAAGTATAATATAGTATTATACAACCCAATGCCACTGAAAGCAATTGATTACTCCAACACATACTTTTACAAAATTGTTTGTAAAGATTTAAGCATCAAAGACACGTATGTCGGTCATACTACTGATTTTAAGACAAGAAAGAATAGACACAAACAAGCCTGTGTTAATCCTAAAAACAAACATCATTACCTTTATGTGTATCAGTTTATACGGGAAAATAACGGATGGAATAATTGGGAAATGGTGCTCATTGATACATTAAAGTTGGACAACCGTTTAGAGGCGTTAAAAAAGGAGAGGGAATACATTGAACAACTAAATGCTTCATTAAATCAAGCCAGACCATTTACAACCGACGAAGAGAGAGAAGAAGTTAAAAAAACTTGGAGAGAAAATAATAGGGATAAGTTAAATGAGCAGTTGAATGCCATAAACAAGAGACTTCGTAAGGAACACCCAGAAAGATTTAAAGAGTATGACCGTAAGAAACGAGAATTACACGGTGATAAAATGAGGGAGAGACAAAAGGAAAAAGTCGTTTGTGAATGTGGTGCTATTGTATGTAGAAGGGTTAAGGCAAGACATATAAGAAGTAAAAAACATCAAGAAGCATTAAATAATCTAAATCTAAATAATAGTAATAATGTACAACTCTTGTAGAGTTCTAGATTTATTAATATATTTGAGAAAATCTCAAATATATTAATAAATGTACCATTACAAAGCGACAACATATCAACAACTGGAGAAGCAACCGAAGGAGAAGAAGTTCAAACAGAACAGTTATGAAGAGGTACGAAAGTTAGTAGAAGATGGAGACGATAATAATATAGTTAAAGAAGTTAAAAACAAAAAGAAAAATAATAAAGAAATTTCATATAATTTTAAATTATTTGATTAATTATTTAAAAATATTTAATCAAATATAATTTAGTTTTTTTCTATAAATGAATATATAATTATGGAAACTTTCTCGGTAGAAGATATCCTAATTGACAACCTGTCATTTAAATTAAACAAAGGTTCAAGTTATATTAATGACCGTCGTTCTGTCAGTTTTTGGCCGTCTGGTAGTAATATTTACAAAAGTGATAGTGGGAACCGTGTTTTAAAATTTAGTTTAAATGGAGAAGATAACAGTTGGTTAGACCCTCAATCAGTCCGTATTTTCTTTACATTAAAAAATCTTGATGTAGGAGCATTTGATAATAAAGTCCGTCCATTATCACCTCCTTATTGCTTCTTTAGAAGAATGAGAATTATTGCTGGTAATCAAGTAATAGAAGACTTTGATAATTATAACCGTGTCCATCATATGTTTTCTAAAATGATGTCTCAAGGAGCAAGAAAAGATGAAGCAAACGAAGGTTTTGGACAACGGTATGATGATGAAGTGAAAACATTAGTTAATAAAGTTGGAACAGAACTGTCGCACGAAGTAAATGGTTTTACTCTTCAAGGTTTCAGGGATACAATGACAGTTGGATTTAAACCATTATGTGGTTTATTCAGTCAGTTTAAGTATTTACCACTAAAGTATATGGGAAATTTAACAATTGAATTAGAATTGGTAACGAATGCCACTGATTGTATTGTTGATTATAGAAACTATCAACTTAATGATGATGTGGGTAATCGGTTTGTTCATAATGTAGACACTGGTGTTGAAGCAGATGCACAAATTAGAAATACAAGCATTCAGTGGGAAATTAATAATGCCAGAGTTGTCTGTGATGTTTGCACACTTGACAATAATTTAAATAATGAATATGTTAAGCATTTGTTAGAAGGAAAAGGGCTTCCCATTACTTACACAACATATATTACACAAAGTCAAACTATCAGCAATACAGATAATATAAGCATTCCGGTTATTCGTTCTGTTTCTAAATTAGTAGCATCTTTTATTACATTTTACAAAGCAGGAGACCCAAGCACAGGATTTGAATATTGTGATAAAGAATTTTGTAGATTTTATCATCCAATGCAAACTTCTGACGAAGCAGTTGATGGTTTGTATAGTGAAAATAAAGATTTAGAGTTTCAAATTCAATTGGGCTCTAAATTGTATCCAGAGTATCCTTGTCGTTCAATGACTGAATGCTATTACCATTTACGAAAGGCACTTAATTTACCTATGTTTCATCAACATTCAATGAGTGTAAGTTTTAGACACTATAGAGACCGTCAATTTATCTTTGCCTTTTCATTTGAAAAAGTGCCTGATAGTAGTTATACAGGGATTAACACAAGAGCAGGACAACAAATGTTAGTTAAAATTAAACCAGCAGGAACATCAATTCCAACTAATGAAATGCCAGAAAATATTTATATTACGATGCTTTCAGAACAGATATTAGAAATTAAGGATTTAGGTTTAAAAGTTTATGACTGATTTTGAGATATATTTAAAGACATATTAACTAATAATATTATCAGGTAATATGCCATCAAAACCGATTGACTACACTAAAACGCACTTTTATAAAATTGTTTGTAAAGATACAGACATAACTGAATGCTATGTTGGTCATACGACTGATTTTTCAAAGCGAAAATCACAACACAAGCGGATGACAACTAATGAAAATGACAGACACTATGATATATACCTTTATCAGTTCATTCGTGAAAATGGAGGTTGGGACAATTGGGAAATGATAAATATTGAAACAAGAAGTTGTAAAGATAGTCTGGAAGCGAAGACAATTGAGCGTGAATGTACTGAAAAATTACAAGCAAACTTAAACAGAGTTAAAGCAGTTGAAACACAAGAAGAAAAAGCAGTTCGTAAAAAACAATGGGCGGAAGACAACGCTGAAAAAGTTAGAGATTACAACAATATTACCAAGACCATAAAGAAGAACATAATGCATACAGCAAACAATATAGAGAAGAACACCCTGAAGAAATGAAAGAATACAAAAAGAAATGGTATGAAGAAAACAAAGAAGAGCAATTAGCAAAACAGAAAGAACGATACGAAGAGAATAAAGAACCTATATTAACAAGAAACAAGAAATGGAGAGATGAACACCAAGAAGAACAAAAAGACTACCACAAAAACTATCGTGAAAACAATAAGGAAGCAGTAGCGGAAAGAAAGAAGAAATGCTATGAAAACAAGAAAGAAGAATATTTACTGAAGAAGCGTGAGTATTACCAAAGTAAAAAGGAAAAACATTTATGTGAATGTGGTTCAATGGTTAGTTCATTTGAGAAATCAAGACATCTAAAATCTCAAAAGCATCAAGCATATCTGAATCAAAAACAAGAAAATTAATATTTATAAAATAATTATCTATTTTATTAATATTAACTAATGCCTTTGACATTAAACAACACAAACACATTAACAGCAGATAACATTATTCTCAGTGGAACTAACTTAAGCGACCTATATGCTACTAAAGATGAAGTAGGAAACAACGCCCAAATAAGCACCAACACAGATGACATAGCAATATTGAACACAAAACAATTACAAAATTTCAATAATATTAATGCTATTAATGATGACTTAACTAATAATTATCAAACTAACACAGTTCTAGCTACCAATTTTTACAATAAAACAGAAATAGACGCTACATTTACTAACTATTACACATCAACACAAAAAGACACAAATTTATCTACTAATTATCAAAATAACACACAGATACAAACCAACTATTATAATAAAACAGAAATAGACGCTAATAAGTGGATAGATGCTACAGCATTAACCCCTTATGCTTTAACAGCAACACTAACAGCAAATTATCAAACTAATAGTCAATTAGCAACAAATTATTATAGTAAAACAGAAATAGACGCTAACAACTGGATTGACAATACAGCATTAGCACCATATGCCACAACGGCAACACTAACCGCAAATTATTATAATAAAGGGGAAGTGGATACATTAATAGCGGGAGCAGGTGGTGGTGTTGATAATCCAATTGAATTAGTTGATGCTAATACAAGTATTGAAAGATACACTAATGCTACAAAAGCTAATGTTTCATTAGATTTAAGAACAGACCAAGAAGCAATGAGATTAGTTTTAGGCGGTGCAAGTGATGGAGATACCAATACATATTTAGAATGTAATAATAATACAGGAGGAACAACATTATTTAAACAGTCATATTTTAAAGATACATTAAATTATGAAAACACGGATATTAATATTTCTAATAATTCAGGACTTACATTTTACAAAGATACAACGGATGCTTCTAATGTAATGTGTGTAAAGAATGCTCAAGGATACTTAAAATGTATTTCTTTTGGTATTAATGCTTATAATACAAATAATGACAGTTCTTCATTACTTTTATTAAATACTGCTAATGGTAATGGTGTATATTGCTTAAGTTTAGGCATTGGAGTTATTCAAGGTTCGAATAAATTAAATGTAGGGGGAGGCAATGCTAATTTTGGAAGCACAGCATCATTTCAAAGCACATCAACATTTAACGGAGATATTTATGTGAATAATCAGGGTAGAATATATCAAAGAGACGACAATGGGGATATATCATTAAATATTATTCATCAAAATAAAATTAACTTTTGTATTCAATCAAATAGGAATTTAGACCCGACGGGAAGCGATATTAAATTATCTATACAAGATGGACAGCCATTTACATTTAATGACGATGTTGATATAAATTTTCCTTTATATTGTGCTTCTACAATAGAAGCGGTCGGTGCTTCTACTTTACCTACGATAAATACCGATACTATTAATCCTAACACTGGCAACGATGTTAAAATCAATGTTTCTACGGTTGCTGGTTCAGTTAATTTTTCAGAGGATAATGTGGATTATGGTTATATAAGCAAGGGTGCAATACAATTTCCAACAGTTAGGGGTCAAACAGATGTTCAAAGTATGGGCAAGGTGTTAAGTAATACATATGAGCCATATAATCAAACAGGTATGGTATTAGATGCTCCTTCTGTTATAACATTTCAAATTAGTTCCGTTCCATATTGTGAAGTCTTCCCTTCTGGTTTTGTAGCCTACAATGGTTTTAATTTAAGTAGTGATAAAAGATTAAAAGATAATATTAAAGATGTTGAAGAAGACACGACTAGTATTGTTAAGAAGTTGAAGGCGAAAACATTTACAAGAAACGACCAAGAGGGCAAGTCCCATATAGGTTTTATAGCGCAAGATATTCAAGACAACACGCCGGAATACTATAATATTGTGAATGACAGTGCCAAATACTTATCTATTGATGCCAATAAAATGACAGCTATACTATGGTCTTGTGTTGATAAGCTAATAAATCGTATTGAAGCATTAGAAGAAGAAATTAAAGAATTAAAACCGAAAGCAAAGGCTAAACCAAAAGCAAAAAGTAAAAATTAATTATTATCTCAATATTAATATACAGTTCATTATGACAAGAAAATATTATATGTGTAAATGTGGGTTGAAGAGACCAACAGACGAAATAACACCACAGAACACCAAAAGTTAGTAGAAGCCCGTTATAATGCTAATCCGAAATTCTGGGATAATGTATATAAAAAGAACAAAAATAAAATTGAACAAATGAAAAGATCTAACCAATAATATATTAATGGGTTCTAAAACATCTAAATCTACTGCTACTGAAAATATGAAACAAATAAAAGAAATAAATATTAATGAAAAAACAAGAACAGATATTCTATTATTTAATACTTTAAAAGATGTAATTGAAAGAGTTGAAAAATTAGAAGAAACAAAAAGCGATAAAATATATTATCGTTTGCCTCCAGTCAATCTTTGCAATTATTCAATAATCTAATTAATAATATTATGATTTTATAATATTATTAATCAGCTTCATTATTCGTTTTTTCTTGTAATCCTTCAAACCTTGTTTGACTATTTTGCATTTTACTTTCTTCTTTATGTCTTGTATGAGGAAGTTTAGAAATTTCTTTTCTTAAATATTCAATCGGATAAAAAGGATTGAAGTTAAAAACAATTTTTAAGTCATCGTTTTCTTCAACTCTATCTAGTTTGACACTAGAGCAAGAATATAAATACAACATTCCACCACACATTAGTAATGTATCCATTACAATTATATAATACTGTATATTTATATATTAATCAATTTCCAATTTAGCATCAAATCTTTTATAAAACATATCATTAACATCACCTTTCATTAAGTTAATAAATAAAAAACTGTATGGTTCTTCTGTTGCTATATTATACACTTCTAATAATAGTTTCTTTGCTTCTTGAAGGTTTTTAGTATCTGCTACACTGGATTTCTTAATTAATACCGCGCTTAATTCTTCAACCATTGTTTCTATTTCTTTGTAGTTCCTTAACCTAAAAAAGAATAACTGACGACTATTGACACGGATAATAGGACTTAAGGCATTAAATTTTTGTGTTGATGTTATAATATTTATTGCATTATGTCTACCTCTCACATACAATTGATTTAATAAAGGTGAATTTCTTGAAAACGCTTTACTGTCTGCAAAGTCATCAACAATTATAAGTATTGAGTGTAATTTATTATGGTCATTCTTTTTCTGATATTCTACTACTTTATGTTGTCGCTTTATCACTGCTTCCAATTCTGAAGGGACATAGTCATCAAACATACATTTCTCCTTTTCCAAATCAACCTTTAAATTGTCTTGAATGTATCTTTTAACTGGTGTCCAATTGCTATCAACTGAAATTGAAGGTGACCAAATGTATATTCTAGCGAAGACATCACGATAAATATCTAATATCATTGATTGTAGTAATATACCTTTTCCAGAACCACTAGGGCCAATAATTATTTGACTAAATGGTAGTCGTGGTGCTATTTCATATTTAGATTGTTTAAAATCATATTCTTTAACATTAACAGGTTTAACTATGGGAGTTATCATTATTACTATTTAGAAATAAATTTCTATTATATAATGGTTAACAATAAACAGAACAGATTGTATAACCCGCAGTTGCTTCCCCCATTGCCCGTGCTCGTCTTTTAATTCACATTTCATAAGCAAATGTGTGAATTAGTTTGAAATATCATATTATTAACCATTTAATCTAATTGTTAATAATATGAGCGATGTAACAGAAGATAGCAACAAGGACAAAGGTTTTCAAATCAACACGCGAGGTATATCGTGCATTCCGTGTAGATGTAAAAAACAATTTTATCATAAAGAAACTAAAACTATAACAGAAACTGACAAGACAACAACAACAACAACAACAGTTGTTGATAAGCGTAATATGAAATTTGGCGGGAATGGTCGCCATCAATCACCAGATGACATTTTTAAAACTGAAGAGAATAAACAATTAGGTTCAGTTGAGATTTGTGACACCGGTTGGGGTTCTAAAATAGTAACACCTGAAGAACTAGAAGAGAGAGTTGAAAAATTAGAAACAGATGTTGATGAGATTAAGAAAGACATAAATATTATTACATCAACAAAATCTAAATTAGATTAATAATATTTATAACACTTTTTATAAAAACTTTTATTTAAAAACTTATTTTCTTAATATTCATATATGAGTAAAACAGAAGAATTTGATGAAAAATGTTATGTCAATACAATGGATATATTGAAGTTACTAGAGGAAATGAATGAAAAGATTGAAAACATAGAAAAGAACACTAAACCCCGATATATGCAATCTAACACCGATAAAGAAGCCACATACGAGAATAAGAAAAATGTTTATTTGACAAAGTTAAATAACAAAGAAATATTACAACCTAAACAAACAACATTAGATTATTATAAGATTAAATATAACAAAAAAGATAAGGTATATTATAGTTCTAATGAAGAATGAAATAGATTTAAATAAAAATACCAAAGATGAAGAACAATTTATAAAGTGTAAAACTTGTGGTAATTATTTCCCAACAAATATGTTTATAGTAAATAAAAATTCTTGTAAATCTCGTTCTTGTAAGTTTTGTAGAGCACAAAAACAAATGAAATCAAAAATTTTAAAAGATTGATTTTATAATTTTAGGAATTATAAAATTAATCTATTATTTAACTACTTTTAAGTCAGAAATCCGGAAATGCCCATATGGATAGCTATGTATTTTATCATACCAATAGCGTTTATTGCAGTATGAACTCAAACTTTGTTTAACTTGATTAATTGAATATATTTGATGGTTTTTACTTCTTATGCTATTAAAGCTAACAGTATCACATTTGTTATAATCAAGTGTTTCTAAATATTTCTTGTAATTGAGTTCACGCTTTACTTTTAGCTTTGGAACACCTTTGTTCTTCTTTTCTTCTTTATCTTGTTTATAAACCTTGAAAGCATATGATTTTGGTTTTAGAGCTATGAAATTTGTTATTATTTTTCCTGAACACTCATCTTTGAAACAACCTAGTTTCTTTTTATTAGTTGTATCATAACATTTATGGTTTTTATCATAATCACTGAAATCCATATGTTTTTTCAAATCGTTGAAATCATCATATATATCATCTGTTTCAGTGTATGTAACAAAACTATCAGTGTCAGTATATACTAAACGAATTTTATCTTTGTATTTCTCTTTTAAAACATCATAATAGAATGAATACATATGATATTTTGAATAATCAAGTATTGCTTGACCTACATATATTGGTTTATTAAGTTTTACTTTTTCTTTTAATTTCTCAACTCCGACAAGGTTCTCGTTTATAATGTGTCTATGCTTATAAGTAGGCGCGTTGACTACTTTTTGAAATCTTTCTGGTGTGTCAACTAATTCAAAATTAACGTGGTCACGAACGTTTTCTAAAGTTTTTCCATACACCGCGTTATTCATAAGCTTATAGAGGTCTTTATCAAAATCACTTGTTGCACTCTTTCTTTTATCAGTATTGAAATCAATCCAAGGTTTTAACCATTCTTTTTGTTTGAACATTATGACTCTGTTTATTTTCTTTAACTTTAAACCCTGTTTCAAATAATATTTTAACATCTTAATGTGTAAAACATAATTATTTTTATCGTTAACATTTAATATTAATTTTGGTGTTTTCTCATCTCTGGGTTCTTTATTGTGATAATATGCTTTATATATTTCTCTCTGTTTTTCACTTAACATACTTGCTTCAACATTCATAATTTCAGGTGCTAGTGGATAGTCAATATGTTTATCGTGTAATTCTTTAGGATACTCTAAATCAACGTCCAATATAAAACCTACATTAGTATCGTTCCAAGATTTAATATTATCTTCATTAAATCCATCAATGAATTTAATATCTTTGTATGGTAGTTTTTGACACATTGCTAGTCCATACAAGTTATTAGCGTCAAGATAACTAATGTATGTTGAAGGCTTTTTATTATCATATAAATCACCCATATATTTATTGTTTGCTTCAACGCGTTTAATAGAAGATTGGCACATCCCACCACGTAAACCCTTCTCAACCATTTTATACAATTCTTCATCATATATTAAATCTAAAGTGACACCCGTTTTTAATAGCATAGCATCCCAAGCAAAATTAGGTAAAGTGTAATAATGAGCAGGGTCTAAACCGTAATCTTCTAAACATTTAGTTCTGAAGTTTTCAAAAACATCTGTTAATAATAAAACATCCGTTTTAAGATATAGGTCGTGATACTCACCTAGATTTTTAATGTTAAAATGTTTCCATATATGCTTTGCTTTTTCATAATCTTCATCTTTGATATCTTCTTCTGACAGTTGGCTGTAGAATTCTTTTTTTGGTGGTAATTCTGTTTCATTGAATTTACTAAAATCATTCATATAGTCATATGGGTAAATACCCTTATCTGTTAATAAATCTAAATCATAATCATCCTTAACATATTCACTATTTTTACTGTATGTAAAATGATTTGTCCAGTTCTCTCGCTTTTCATTGTTCTCATATTTTGTTAATTTGACTAGCTTATCTAATGATGATGATAAGAAACTAAAACTATCCTTGAACTCAAGCTGTTTTAAACAAAAGGTAACAAACTTCTCGCTGTTCTGTGCTATTACGCTTACATCATCTTTTTTAGTATTAAGTTTATCAAGATTTGATATTATAAGGTGCGCGTCATAATTTCTAAGGTTATGAAAAAATATAGGAATTTTAAAGTATCTGAAACAATAATCTAAATTACATTTATTGTGAGCGGCACCTCTATATAAACCTGTAAAATGACAATGATCCCATACCTTCCTTTTTTCTTTTGTATTGTTAAAAGCACCTCCACATATAAAGCATTTGGTGCTTTTATTAAAATCTTTTTCTGCTTCAGGTGATGTAATCTTATCCTTTGGTGTGTGCATCTTTTCAAATATTTCTTCTCTAATTTCATTCATCGTTTTACAAAAATTATCCATACAATCCTCACCTCTATAAATGTATGGTTTTACTTCATTTGTTATTGAATTAACAACATTTAACATAAAACCTGATGGTGTGTGGTTCTGATAACTGCCCTTTAAACCTTCATTTGATAATGTTGTTAAACACTCAAAATCACCATAGATAACATAAGGACATCTTAACTTTTTGTAATGCTTTTGGAAAAACATTTTTTCTTTTTCTTCTGGCATCTTAATGGTTTGAACCTCATTAGCCATACAACCTTTTAATGTATGAGCAGTTAATAATGTTTCTTTTTGAAAGCCTTTTTGACAAAATCTACAATGAAATAATTTTTCTTTGTGCTTGTTTGTTTGAGAACCCATTAAACGAGAATAGTCTTTAATGTAAATATAATGACTAGAGTCATCATCATTATCTAGTCTTAAGAGGTTAACGTGAAAAGTTGGTCTAACTATTTTTGTTATTTTGTCTGCTCTTATTTTGTTGTTTTCATTATCAACTGTATAAACATTTACTGAAATGGTATTGTTGTTGATTTCTTCAAAGTGTTGAATATCTTCATTTGAAGCTGGAAAATTAACACCATCCCATTTTATTAAACTCTCATTATCTAATAGTTTTGTATAATGGTAAAGTCTTTCTGGGTGGTCTTTTTTGTAGATGTCATAAAACCTACATAGGATACAATATTTTAAACAAAAGTCATCATCATTTTTAATATTAATACACGCTTTTTTCTTTGATATCCAATCAGGTAGTTCTATAAATTTTCCCGCTCTTGTCGGGTCATACTTATCATAATGTATTGTTATTTTACTAACTTTCTTTATTTTTAATCCTGATTTACTTAAGTTCTTGTTTTCAACTAAAAGTTCAATATCACTCGCCATATTATTTATTGCATTGTTTAAATCTTCCTTCATTTAAAATATTGTATCTCCTACTTCCTATTGTATGTGTTCTATCTTCATCAACATCGTCTTCATCTACTGCGAGATATGTAAATACTAAATCAACTGTTATTAAAACTTTCATACTCTTATGTTTCTTAAGATAATCGTTTAAGCGTTCTTTTTGATATTTAAGGTATGATAAACCTTTAAAACCTGAAAGATTTATATTTGTAATGGAATAAGAATTAGCATAAGATTTTAACGCGGATTGTTCATCTGTTATTGATGCTTTGTTTTTAATAGCATAACTTTTTAAAGCTTGACGAACCATAATTTTTTTAGAAGCGTCATTTAATATTTTAAAGCGTTTGTATTCTGGAGTTTTAGATATTTTGGTAAGTTTCTTTGTTAAACGCTCTGTAAAAGGTTTTGATGGATTATATGGGTATTCTTTGTCATTTATAATTACTCGTTTTAATTGTTTACCTTTATCATTAACTTTAATCTCACCTATTTTTGAAGATAAAACATATTTCATAACAGATTTTTTTAATGTATCTTCCATATAATAATATAGGGTTTTTCCCTTTAAGTCGGGTTTTCTGGGGTCTGGCTCCATACCCCTTAAGGGGGCTTCCCTTTAAGTCCCTTTGGGGGCTGGGCTGGGGCTCGGGGCGCGGGGCGCTCGGTGGGATCCTTCTAAACTATTTTGAATGTATAATCTACCAGATTACAGATTAAAATCTGCCAGCTTGTGGATTGAAATCTGCCAGATTACAGATTAAAATCTGCCAGCTTGTGGATTGAAATCTGACAGCAGACAGATTAAACTGTCTAATTTGGCACCTGTAAGCTGACAGATTAAAAATCTAGCAGATTACAGCATCACGAAGGTTAACGAATTAAAAAATATTTGAGCGATTTATTTGATGATTATAATAATTAAAAACACCCTTAAAGCAAAAACACGTTTATAATATTAGGTGAAAATGGTTGATATTACAATATGTAGTAAATGTGGTGTTATTAGAAGTTTAGATATGTTTACACCTGACTGTAATGAATGTAATCGATACTTAAATACTAGATGGAGATATAGACAAAACCATAAGGAACAAATAAAAGAATACAATAAGAACTATTATCAAGAAAATAAAGAACAAATACGAAAACTTATGAAAGAACGAATTGAATGTCCTTATTGTAAATGTTTAGTAAATAAATACACAGAAAAAAGACATAATCAATCTAAACGGCATCAGAAGGCAATGAATGTCACTACATCTTAACCAACAAACATTCATACTAAAAATTATTATGAATATTTGACAAAACATTAGAAGGTCAAACTCCCCAGAAATCCCCGAATTATGATAATCCCTGAAATTATGAATAAGGTAGATATTCAAAAAATGTAATATTTTAGGCATAAATTATGAAAAAATTGAATTAATAATTATAAATAATGAATGAGGTATCCAATGTCCCAGAAACCCCAGTCAAAATTGAGATTTTGAAATTTTCGAAAATCCCCTAAATTTTGAAAATAAAAAATGAATAAGGTAATTTTCAAAAATGAGAAAATGAATGAGGTAATTTTTATGAAAATAATGAATAAGATGGAACATAAAAAAATAATTGTAATTATTTAGGACTTAAAGTAAAAAGCCCTAGAAAAATTATTTTATGAAATGAAAAAGGCTCATAAAATGATTTTTTGTAGATTTTATAGGTATGATAAAATGAATGAGGTTAATTGTATAAATGTTTAGATGGGCGCCTGTGGCGGAAACCTGAGAATCCCCCTATTACTAGTTTTTGGGGGGGGGTGGGGGGGGGTGGGGGGGGGTGGGGGGGGGTGGGGGGGTGAGGGGGGGTGGGGGGGGTGGGGGGGGGTGGGGGGGGGGGGGGGGGGTGGGGGGGGGTGGGGGGGTCGCCGCTTTACTGGACAAGGTCGCCGTTTTACTGGGCAAGGTCGATTTTGGTCAAAAAATCGACCTTGCCCAGTAAAACGGTGACCTTGCCCAGCGACCTTCGGATTCCAAGGTCGCATTTTTACTGGGCAGGGGCGGAAGGTCGCCGTTTTACTGGGCAAGGTCGCCGTTTTACTGGGCAAGGTCGCCGTTTTACTGGGGCAAGGTCGATTTTGGTCAAAAAATCGACCTTGCCCAGTAAAACGGCGACCTTGCCCAGTAAAACGGCGACCTTCGGGGTCCAAGGTCGCATTTTTACTGGGCAGGGGCGGAAGGTCGCCGTTTTACTGGGCAAGGTCGCCGTTTTACTGGGCAAGGTCGATTTTTTTGACCGAACTGACCTTGCCCAGTAAAACGGCGACCTTGCCCAGTAAAAC
This sequence comes from Symbiodinium natans, assembly GCA_905221605.1. Lineage (NCBI taxonomy): Eukaryota > Dinophyceae > Suessiales > Symbiodiniaceae > Symbiodinium > Symbiodinium natans. The sequence goes on from CAJNDS010000001.1 coordinate 2,320,415, forward strand.
GGCGACCTTGCCCAGTAAAACGGCGACCTTGCCCAGTAACTCCTTAACATTTAAATTATATATGAAAGAGAGGTTTAGGGTTAGGGGTTGAGGGAGTCTCCCAATTTGGGAGGGCGATCGCTGACAACGAGCCTCTTCAACTCCCCGCCTAGAACCCCAGCCCCGTAAACCATCAGACCTTTATGAACCGAGGTCCTTAAAACACGAATCCTGGCATCTCACACAGGACTGGCTCGAACTCCGCACCCTGCTTCTGCGTAAATCCCTCACTCTCTGCCTCAACAACGGGGTACTCCCAGTCCAAGTCGAAGCCATCGAAGCCCCACTTTCGGCAGAAGGCGATGATGTTGGCCGCAAAGGTGCCTAACATGGAGGGGAAACCCTAAACCCTAAACCCTAAACCGTAAACCCTACACCCTAAACCCTAAACCCGGGGGTTTAGGGCGCAGTGTGTAGAGTTTCGGGCGCCAGCCTCAAGCTCTTAGGCTTAGAGCCATACAGTGGAGTATCCCTGACTAAGCCTTTGAAGCCCTCCACAGCTGCCCCTTGCGCAGGTTGAACTTGAACCTGTGAACCCTTAAACCTCGAAGCCCCTTACACCCTTAGGCGCCCCTTTTGAAACTAAACCCTAAACCCTAAACCCTAAACCCTAAACCCTAAACCCTAACCCTAAACCCTAAACCCTAAACCCTAAACCCTAAACCCCCCTCAATCCCACTACACCTCCCCGACTGCCGAAGCGCGGGTCTTCTCTGCAGATGCCGCGATCTCGCTGAAGAGCTCGCAGGTCTGTGCGCCTGCGAGGTTCGCAAGCTTTGGGCCCCTCCATGACGCCTCTAGTGGCGGCCTAGGGTTTAGGGTTTAGGGTTTAGGGCTTAGGGCTTCGGGCTTAGGGCTTAGGGCTTAGGGCTTAGGGCTTAGGGCTTAGGGCTTAGGGTTTAGGGTTTAGGGCTTAGGGCTTAGGGCTTCGGGCTTCGGGCTTCGGGCTTAGGGCTTAGGGCTTACACTTGTGTTTCAGGGCTAGGGCATAGGAACCCCCAACCCTAGGTTGGATTCACTCTCGGGCGTAGGGTTTTGGGGCTGTAGGGGTTTAGGGTCTCAGGGTTTAGGGATAACTTAGGGTTTGAAAGATTAGAGTGTAGGATTTTCAGAAATTTCGGGGTTTGGGCTGTTGGGTTGTAGAGCTCAGCAGGGAATTTAGGATTTTAGGGAGTAGGGCCCCACCAAGCCCCAAGAGGCTCGCGCACGGCAAAGAAGAACCGAACTATCCCAGACTCGTACAGGGTACAAACCTACGGCAACTTGACTTGTACTTACTTAGAGGACTTGTAAGTGGGTGAAACTACAGATGTATAAGGGAGGCCAGGTAGGCTGGCAAGTCTCAAACCTTGTGGTTGCTTGTTGGTTTCCTGGGCTTGGGGTTCAGGGTTGCTTTCATGGTATGATTTTGGGAGAGCTGATCCTTGCAAGTCGGGTTTACTTTAGGTCCTTAAGGGCAGGGGGATCATGGGTAGGTACCTAGGCAACCTTAGGGAAGCTTAGGGAGCCTTAGGAGTCGTGGGGAATATTCGGGAGTCTTGCGTTACTTACCCCCCCTTGAACCCTAAACCCCAAACCCCTAAACCCGAAACCCCAAACCCCAAACCCTAAACCCTGAACCCCAAACCCCAAACCCTAACCCCCCCGCCCCCCCTGCCCCCTAAGAACCCTATACGTTTGGGGCTCAGGGATCCGATTCCTTTACGCCGGTCACTGGCCTTGCCCGTACGTTGCCGACGAGCTGGCGCTGCAGTCGTTGAAGTTCCAGCCGCCCACCTGCCAGTTTAGGGTTTAGGGTTTAGGGTTTAGGGTTTAGGGTTTAGGGTTTAGGGTTTAGGGTTTAAGGTTTAGGGTTTGGGGTTTAGGGTTCAGGGTTTAGGGTTTGGGGCAGAAACTTCGGGTTTGGGGGTTTGGGGGTTTGGGGGTTTGGGGGTTTGGGGGTTTGGGGGTTTGGGGGTTTGGGGGTTTGGGGGTTTGGGGGTTTGGGGGTTTGGGGGTTTGGGGGTTGGGGGGTTTGGGGGTTGGGGGGTTTGGGGGTTTGGGGGTTTGGGGGTTGGGGTTTTGGGGTTGGGGGTTTGGGGGTTGGGGGGGTGGGGGTTATTGGGGGTTTTGGTGGTGGTTTGGGGGTTGGGGGTTGGGGGGGGGGTTTGGGGTTTGGGGGTTTGGGGGTTTTGGGGGGTGGGGCGTTTGGGGGTTTGTGGGGGTTTGGGGGGTTTATTGGGTGGGGTTTGGGGGTTTGGGGGTTTGGGGGTTTGGGGGTTTGGGGGTTTGGGGGTTTGGGGGTTTGGGGGCTTTGTGGGCTTTGTGGGGGCTCAGGGGCTTGGGGGCTTGGGGGCTTCGGGGCTTGGGGGCTTGGGGGCTTGGGGGTTTGGGGGTTTTGGGTCGGCGCAGGGCATTAAGCCACGTAGCGTTTAGGGCTTCAGGGTCTAAACGGTTTGGGGCTGAGAAGGCAGTCATCACCTCAACTTCAAAAACCCTACGCCCCAAACCTTGAAACCCAAGCGCCCAACCCTTGGGTTGGGGTTTTGCAGCTTTCGGGTGGAGGACTAAACCCTAAACCCGAAACATTAAACCCTAAACCCGAAACCCCAGACCTGAAACTGCTCAAAGTGCAGCCTACGGCGCCAGATTGGCAAAGATGGGTACTTTTCTAATTTGGGGCTTCCAAGCTTAGCGGTAACTTTATGGGCCCCGATTATATGAGGATGGTACTACTTGGAGGTCCATTTTAGGGGTCCCCCTCTTTTAGTAAAACCCCCATGTAGGTTTAGGTTTAGTGTAGGGGTGAAGATTTGAAGAACTCGACCAGACCGACATTGCTTTTGTCGTTGTGGCGGAGCATCAGAGCCACAAGCATGCTTGCCATGACGCATGCTGCCATGGCGCGGCGTGCAAGGGGTATGGGTTGAAGCTGATGACCACCAACGACAAGCGTTCCGTGATACAGGAATGCATATTGCAGACTTGCAGACATCGCACATGTAGAAGGAGTCAGCATCGCAGTGAGGGGCGCGAAGAAGACTAAGGCGGTCCCTTCATCCGCCGCCTGCGCTTGGGCTCCCGGCCCTCCTGCCTCGCTTCACCCAGCGCCTCCGAAACGAGCTGCACGATGCCGGCATGTCCGCCGGCGCGCGCTGCGTCAAGGGCGGTCTGGCCGTCAAGCGTGGCATCCAAGCTGGCACGGTGTTGAAGGAGGAGGCGGGCAATCGGCAAGTGGCCAGAACAGCAGGCAGCATGCAGAGGCGCGAGGCCATGATCGGGCATGGAAGTGACTGTCACCCCAGACTCCAACAGCAGCCGCACGATGTCGACCTGCCCAGCACAGCAGGCCCGGAGTATCGGGCTCACACCGTCTGGGTCGGCCTGGCCGCTGGTGGCCCCGTGGCTGAGCAAGAACCGCGCCACGTCCATGTGTCCCCGGAGGCATGCGATGCCCAGCGCGGTGGCCCCGAAGGGCTCACCCTGGTTGAGGTCCGCTCCCATCTGGGCCAAGAACTTCACCACCTCAGGGATGTAGGGTTTAGGGTTTAGGGTCTAGGGTTTAGGGTTTAGGGTTTGGGGTCTAAGGAGGGGTGCACGAACAATTCGGGGCGAGGGGGGAGGTCGTTTGTTTGGGGAGGTGTTCTTGCTCAGAATTATTCCTACGGACCCTAAACCCTAAACCCTAAACCCTAAACCCTAAACCCTAAACCCTTCTTTTTGTCAAGTCCCGACCTCAACATCCCCCTTTGCCGCCGCCAAGATCAGAGGGCTCCCCGACGGGCCGGTCGCGTTGATGTCAGCGCCGGCGCCGACCTGGATAAGGAAACAAATTGGGAGGTTCTGTGTGTATAGATATGTATATATATATATATATCTGGATATATACATATATGTATACCCATATGAAAATTAAATACTCTGATCCCTACATTAAAACACAACCATAGACCTGAAACCCCCTTCTAATCCCTGAGCCCGAAACCCAAAGTAGAAACACACGCCCTCGCCAAGGAGCAAGAACGCGCGCGACTTCCCAATTCTTGACAACACATGCCATCAGCAAGGGGCTGAAGCCATCCTAGTTTGCTTAAGATAAGTTACCACAGAGTTCAAACTTTAGGTTTATGGGTTTAGTGTTCAGGGAAGAAACCACATGATGAGTCGCGTTCTAAATAGACATCTTGTGGTGACGAAAGTTAAGTTCCTCAACAGCAACCCAGCATCGTCATCCACCTTGCCGGCATCGGCGCCGCTTTGCAACAGCCAGCGCACCACCTCCACCTTATGGCTGGTTCTTAGTAGGGAATGAGGGAATCCCTTAAAGGGTATATGTAGGGGGGATGAGGTATCTCATAGAATCCCTTAAAGGGTATAGTGTAGGGCCCTAATTCTCTCAAAAAAAACCTACTAAGAGAGCCAGGGGCACCTTGCCATGGGCAGAGGCCCAGTGAAGGGGCGCCCTGCCCCCCTGGCTGTCGGGTTTGTGTATATCAGCCTCAAGGGACACAAGGAGGAACCCCTTACAAGGGGACCTTAAGGGTTATTTCGGGGTTCTTTAGGGGGCTTGGGGATATTTCGGGGTCATTTCGGGGGTTCTTTAGAGGCTATTAAGGGGTTCTTTAGGGGTTCTTCAGGGGTTCTGTAGCGGTTCTTTTGGGGATTCTTTAGGGGCCATTTAGGGGTTCTTTAGAGGCGATTAAGGGGTTCTTTAGGGGTTTTTTAGGGGTGACTTAGGGGTTCTGTAGGGAGTTCTTTAGGGGGGCCCTTTAGGGGCTTTTTAAGGGGTGATTTAGGGGTTCTGTAGGGAGTTCATAAGGGGGCTCTTTTGGGGTTATTTTAAGGGTTCTTTAGGGTTTAGTTAGGGGGTTCTTTAGGGGCTACTTCGGCTGCCCCCCTGAGCGGCCTTCGCTTCGAGAAGCAGCTTCGCCGACCTGAGGCTGCCGAAACGGGCAGCCACCTTTAAGGAGGACATGGGCCCTCAAAGGGTTTAGTGGGTTTAGGGTTTAGGGTTTAGGGTTTAGGGTTTAGGGTTTAGGGTTTAGGGTTTAGGGTTTAGGGTTTAGGGTTTAGGGTTTAGGGTTGAGGGCTTGGGGTTTAGGGTTCATTTGCTCCCCAAGCCACGCAGAGGTAGGTCCGCCGGTTCACGCTCTCGTCCGGGTCGCGCGGCGTCTGCAAGAATCCTTCCACCTTACTTCTCCAACAAAACCAAGGAATAACCAAGGAATGTAACTGTATTCTTTCCACAAAAAGGAGGGAACCACCCAAAAGGTTTGAAGTTCAACTGCTGGGGGCTTCCGAACAAATCGGGGGTACCCTTTTTTGGGGGGTTACCCCTCAAAGGGAATTCCACTCCACTTGGGGGGGGGAACATTATAACCACTACTTTTGGGGAAAATGTCCCCCCTGCTGGCAAGAAAGCAAGGCCGCAAACCTCGCATCGTCCATCTCCAGCGCCATCTGCATCACTTCCAGGAGCTCCGGGGAGGGCGCGCTGAAGGACAGGAGCACGAGGTGCAGCACCTCTTTCAAAAAAAGGAGGGAAGGTGAACCCTAAACCCTAAACCCTGAACCCTTAATTATAGGAGGGAGGGGGGGACCGAAGTTTTTGAAGCCCCCTAAATGGGGTTTATCGGGGTTTTTAGGGTTTAAGAATTCATACTATCCTACAGCACCTTGAGGGGACAAAGTCTAAGCCTCCCAGAAAGGGTTTTTGATAGTAGGGTTTAAGGGTTAATAATACCCCTAGAAGAGGAATCTATAGTCGTGTAAGGGTAACATGGCCCCCAATTTAACGGCTCATTTGGTCCGCCAGGGCACCAGAGGGGGATCAAGCGCGTCGTCGTCGCCGACGATGGCGTCGCCACGCAGCAGGCGCTGCCGGAAGCGCGGCAGGCCGGTGACGGCCCCAAGGCGCGCTTTCAGCGCCTGCACGGAGCTCTTGCCAGGACTGCCTTCCATTAGCTCCGCATACTCCTCTGCAGTGAGGGCGAGGGCTTCGGCCCCCGAGGTCATCATCAGGACTTGCAACATTCTCCCTCAACCAAACGGGCCTTGACCTTTGCAAGGCCAACGGCCAGGCTCCCCCCCCCCCCCCAGCTTGAGCACTGAAGGCGCACAGAAATCCGTAGATGCGCCGTGTTTCCCATCTTAGAGTTCAGGATTTAGGGCTCAGAGTTAAAGAGGCTCACAGATGGCGACCTTCGAACCCATAACCCTGCAGGGTTGAGGGCTAGGGGTAAGGCGGTAAGACCCACATGCCGAAGCCCTAGACCCCAAGCGCTGACCTGCACGATCAGCTCGAGCTCAAGCCCCTCTACACTCCTCTAAGCTCCCTGAAACCCCTCAAAACCCCCCCTGCCACCCTTTGTGGCCAAGCCGCACTGATCAGAGCCTTGATGGCCGAATTCTTCTCCTTCATGCCCACCTCAGCAGTGTTACGAGCTCGCCCTCAGACAGAAATCACGGAAAAAAACTCTGAGAAGCCCAAGAAAAAGGACCCCAGGAATGTGGCAGGTAAGTAGCAGGAATGCTCGGAAGCCCGAAACCCTGAGGAACATGGCAGGTAAATGGTGAGAACCATGAGAAATCCCACAACCCGAAGGGTTTATGGTTCAGGGCTTAGGTTAGGGTCTTCTGTTATCCAGAAGTAGCCAGGGTTTTGGCCTTGAGGTGAAGAGTTTAGGGTTTATGGTTTAGGGCCTTTCTTGTGCTTGGCGAGGTACATCAGGCAACCGAACTGGAAGAAAAAGTGCCTAAAACCCCAGAAGCCCCAAACCCTAAACCCCAAACCCTAAACCCCAAACCTCAAACCCCCAAGATCCTCCTGAACCTAGCGGTTCTAAGTGTGGAAGGGGGGAAGTCGGTACAGATCTTGACCTTCCACAGGGTCCCTGAAGAGTTCTCTACTGAGAACCAGAACCCTAAACCCTAAACCCTAAACCCTAAACCCTAAACCCTAAACCCTAAACCCTAAACCTACTGCAGAGAGAACGAAAGCCCAGGCGGCCGTCAGCGCTTCGTACCCGCGAAGCACGCGGGTGGGAGAGCAGGGCCACTCACAACGCAGGCCATTGGGGTCCTCGGGCTCGCGAGGCCCGGCAAAGTGGGGCTTGAGGCACGAGGCTTTTGGGATTGTGTTTTTGGATTGAGGGTTTAGGGTTTAGGGCTTAAGGCTTAGGGTTTAGGGTTTAGGGTTTAGGGTTTAGGGTTTAGGGTTTAGGGTTTGAGGTTGAGGGCTTAGGGTTTAGAGCTTAGGGTTTCGGCGCTTACCCCCAACCCTGAACCCCACTTCGATTTGGTTGAGGGGCTTCGGTTGGTGAAACCCCTATAAGACCTTGAAGCCCTAAGCCCGAAATGGAAGCCCTTGACCCTGCAACCCTGAAACCCCTAAAGCCCTGAAACCCCTAAGGCCCTGAATCCCTACTTGGAAGCTCAATGGCACTTGTCAACCAACTATGTCTGTACCTATAACCGACTTACAAGCCCCTTAGGTACCCTAATATGGCTATAAGTACGGGTTATAAGCACAGCCACAGTTACTTTGGTTAATGAGTACCATGAACCTCCAAGTAAACCCCAATATGAAGCCAGGGATTCGTTCCAGTCTGGCTTGAAGGCTGGATCATTGCACGCCTCCGGGCAAAGGCCGTCCTGTTGGGGTTTAGGGTTTAGGGTTTGAGGTTTAGGGTCTAGGGTTTAGGGTTAGGGTTTGCGAAGCCTCAGCTTGCAAAGCCCCAGCCACAAACCCTATCACCTTACGGGAAGCCTTGCCGGTCATCCTGACCCCAAAAATCCTCAAGCGTTTAGGGGGCCCACTCGATTAGAATTTGTATTTTTTCGTACATTCTGGGGTTGAGGGTTCGGGGTTGAGGATTTAGACCCTAAACCCGAAACCCTAAACGTTTAGGAGGTTCTAAACCCCTGAATGAAACCCTCGAACCCTAAGCACCTCAGCCCTGAAACTTGCAACCCAAAACCCCACGAGTACGGCCCCCGGCATCGCATGTTGGTGGGGTCCCCCCCCTTTCCTTAGAGACTGAGACCCACCATTATGTGCCGTTGGAACGAAACCTTCAAACCCAAACCCTTGACCTCCAATGTCAACCCTCAAACCCAGACTCAAACTACAAAGTCCTGAAACCCCAAACCGGACATTCTTGTTGTCTGGGTCTTGAAGCGAAATATTCCGAGGCCCATTTGATTCAAATTGGTTTTGTGTAGTCTTTGAAAGCATGCAGAGGTCATGAGAGGATGACATTCAGGCTTCGCATTAAGACCCTAAGCCCTAAGCCCTACACCCTAAGACCCTAACCCTAAGCCTGCGTTAGGCCCAGTGCCTAAGGCTGCAAGGCAAGGCAACTGTAACCAATGGAATGGATTCACTAAGGGGGTCTTCCCTTCTTACCCAAAGGTCTATGGTCACTTCCCCTTTTTGGGGTGCTCATTCTAAGGCGGCCCCTCTTATTTCGGGTACCTCCAAAAGACAATATACCCTAATCCCGAAGCTTCTGGTTTAGGGTTTAGGGTTTAGGGTTTAGGGTTTAGGGTTTAGGAATTAGGGTTTTCTGGGGGTCTCCTGGCCCTCGTGCCCGCTGGGGTGGTCTGCATTGGGGTCGTTGCTCTTCAGCATGAAATCTTGGCGCGGGAGGCACAGCTGGGCTTGGGAAAGTAGGGGGACCCCTAGCATAGACCCCCCAAATCGTAGGATTCCCTTATGATAAGGACAAGGCACCCCTGCTTTCGGAAACCCCCCCCATATTGGGGATGAGGATGTAAGTGGGGCCCCCCTATGTGTTGGGAGGAATCTAATGAAGATAGGGGGGCCCGAAAATTGAGAGAATGACCTGGGACCTTAAACCCTAAACCCTAAAACCTAAAGACTACCGCGGGTTGGAGGCATGAGTCTGCACTTTTGCGACTTGACCTTCATATGTGTCCGGGAAGGGAGAGAATATAGTCGGGAGACCCCTCAACCCTAAACCCTAAACCCCAACCCTAAACCCTAAACCCTAAACCCTAAACCCTAAACCCTAAACCCCGAAGCCAGGGAGCCTGGAGTGACCGTGGCAAAGCCATACATGAAGTGAGTGCAGAGGCTGCCGTCCACGCCCATTTCGAAGGCATCCCGTCCTGGCACCATGTTGCAGGTTTGGGGGGTTTGGGGGGGGGGGGGGGGGGTGGGGCGGTTTTGGGGGGAAGGCTGGGACTTTGGGGCTTTGGGGCTTTGGGGCTTTGGGGCTTTGGGGGTTTTTGGGGTTTTTGGGGTTTTTGGGGTTTTTGGGGTTTTTGGGGTTTTTGGGGTTTTTGGGGTTTGTGGGGTTTTTGGGATTTGGGGCTTTTGGGGTGTTGGGGGGGCTGGTTTCGGAAATTGGGGGGGGGGGGGGGGGTACCTTTTTGGGGTCCCTGTCATAACAGGGACCATGGAATCCTACTATTGGGGGGGTCTATATGGGGGTCCCTAAGCCCTAAACCCTAAACCCTAAACCCTAAACCCTAAACCCTAAACCTCCCCCTATTTTCGTAAGCCCCCACAATTCCACTCCCATCATCCCCCATCCTTGGTTCACCAGGCCGGTCCGGTAACGCGCCCAGTTGGTGAAGTAGCCTTGAGGCTGCGGGCACCCTAAGCCCTAAACCCTAAACCCTAAACCCTAAACCCTAAACCCTAAACCCTCAACCCTCAACCCTCAACCCTCAACCCTCAACCCTCAACCCTCAACCCTCAACCCTCAACCCTAAACCAAACCGGCTGGGATTCACTCTTTGCTCGAAACCCATAAAAAAAACAAACAGGGTCTTCGGACTTCCAGTCCGAGATCGAGGGTTTTGGGGTCCAGGGCTTAAGGTTCGGGGCGCCTTCCTGCGCACGATTTAGAGTTTAGGGTTTCGGGATTTAGAGTTTGGGGTTTACGGTTTAGGGTTATCTGAAATGAGTGGCAGACGTTGATCCAGCCGTCTGTGCCGGTGGAGAGGCTGCCCTTCTCTAGGGTGTCGCGCTTCTGCAGCATCGACAAGCCTCCCGAACCTTAGAGGCAAGGATTGCGCCGGTGTTTAGGGGACCTGTTCGGGGTGGTGGAATAAACCCTAAACCCTAAACCCTAAATCCTAAACCCTAAACCGGGGGACACTTGCAACTATCTTGCGGAGGCCCTCTAAGGCTGCCGCTCTTCTCTTTCGACGCCGACGCGGCCACCAAGATGAGGAGAAGAGACACTGTACCTGCACCATTGTTGGGGTACCATTCAAAACTAATATTTTTGTGCCTTATTGGGATTAAGTATTCATAAAAATGTAAAATGATTGTCAACAATGACCCAGGGTACGGCCCATGATGCAAGCACACTTTGGACGCGAGACGGGGTTGAGGAGTAGAGCCGAAATGACTGGCAGCGCACGGCACATTACCATCTGGAGGGCCGAGCTAACTAACGGGCCCCTTGTTTGGTGCACGCATTGTGCACTATCAGGAAACACTCTACCAGAGACCCCGAAAAGGGTTCACGGCACATTAGTAGATGAACCGCATCTGACATTTCAAGATGTGCCCCTCGCAAAGGGAAACGGCATCTGAGGCAGCTTTCCTCCATGTCTTCCAAGCTGCGACTGCTCATAAAGAGCTGCACTGCGGGCTGAGTGCTGCACTACAGTTTGGGGTTTAGGGGCATAGAACCCCGTGCAGCGGAAAGAGAACTACAAAGGTTTGTGTGTAGCTCTGACTTGTCACGAGGGGGACGGGTCTCCAAACCCTGCAACTGCGACACTCAACCCTAAACCCTAAACCCTAAACCCTAAACCCTAAACCCTAAATCCTAAACCCTAAACCGCTCGTACGGACTTTTTCCCTGGGCCTAAGCCGGCCTCAAGCTGCATGCGACGACTTCGCTCGGCACGTTTTTAACGTACCCGGAAAGCAGCGGCACTGTTCCAAACCAGCATCCCAAACATCCGACGCTACACCAGATGACCACATCTTGCGTAGGATGGGGACCCTGGCAGGGAACTGGGCCGGTAAGCATGTCCAGAAGTACCGGACAGCTTCGTCGTGGATCTTTCGTGGGCTCCACCCGACAACGACACCAGCACGCCAGGCGCGTGCTGTTGAAAAGGGAGATGACATAAGTGTTACATAACTTAGAATCCTTAAAGGAGAAAAGGAGGGCGGTTTGTTTTACAAGCCGCTCTCAGAAGGCGGCGTCGACGGGCTGTTCGGGGGAAGATGGCTTCTCCTCCTCATCGGGAGCTGGAACAGCTGTGAACCACTTGCCACCCCAGTTTCGGATGGGAAGCAGCTGCACCTTGGGGATGAACTGATGAACCCTACAAAGGGTTTGGGGGGTTCATCTTACCCTGTATAGGGTATATCCCGAAAAGGGTTTAGGGGTTCATATACCCTAGTAGGAATGACTGTATAGTACTATAGGGCAGGTGGAGTTGTGAACCCTAAAGGGGTATTAGGGGTTCATGTTGCCTTATAATAGGGATTCTAGCAGTGTAGGGTAGATGGCCCTACATGGGTTTGTACGGTTCATATGACCTTATCATAGGGATTATAGTAGTAGAGGGTAGATGACCCCAATTTGGGGGTCCTTTGGTCCCCAAGGCACGAGGACCAAGACCACGAAGGCTGCGGCCGGGGATACCAGTGAGTCCAAGCCGGTCAAATCGAGCAGCTGCTCCTTTTTGGGGCAGATCTCGGTAGCCCTAAACCCTAAACCCTAAACCCTAAACCCTAAACCCTAAACCCTAAGCCCTAAACCCTAAACCCTAAACCCTAACCCTAGACCGCTCCTGGGGGCAGATGTCGGGCAGCCTGCCGAACATGATGGCTTCGTCGAACATCTCCGGATCCTCGATGCCCGGGCCGAAGCTCCGCGCGAAGGTGCCCAGCCAAAGCAAGAGCCCATCCTTTCTAATGGGGATTTTGGGGAATAGGGTTTAGGGTTTAGGGTTTAGGGTTTAGGGTTTAGGGTTTAGGGTTTAGGGTTTAAGGTGCTTCCAGGCCTATGTAAGGTTGTGAATGGAAGTTGAGCGGCTGAACGAACCCTGTGTTCGCTGAAGATTGTGCTACGTGCTTGATGGGCCCTATCGATTTCGAGGACTAGCACGCCCTACAGCTACAGACCAGCAAGAGCCAGAACTTTCGGGTGGGCTCTTATCGCTTTCCGAGGCCCAGCACTCGTATCCAGCAGGCATGCAACATCGAGACAAGATTGGAGAAAGTTTGGTCCTTGGGGAGTGCAATCTCTAGGACGACGCGGGTCACCGCCCCAGCCACCAGGGACAAGAACCCAGCCTCAGGCTGGCCATTGTTTGGGTTTAGGGTTCAGGGTTTAGGTTTTAAGGTTTAAGGTTTAGGGTAGCATGTTTGGGGCTTTGAAGGCGATTTAGGGGTCCGCGGAGGGGGGGTAGGGTTTTTTTTTTTTGGGTTGACCCGCCACCCCAACAAATCCCTGGAAAGTGGTAGGCCCACGCTGTTTCAGGCTGCTTTGTGGAGCCCTGCCTCGGGCTTGATGTTCTTCCAGTACACCAAGGCGAACAAGGGCACCACGCCCGCGGCGAAGACGACGTCGAAGGCGACGATCAGGAAGTAGCCTGTCTCGTACCCGAAACCCTAAACCCTAAACCCTAAACCCTAAACCCTATACCCTAAACCCTAAACCCTAAACCCTAAACCCTAAACCCTAAACCCTAAACTAGCCTGTCTCGTTCGGCCGGGTGGTCGCGATGAGGCCCGCAATGACGGAGAAGAGGAAGGTTGACCACCGGGTGATCTTGAGGAGATTCTCGTCCGACACCCGGTTCCTTGGGCTCAGGGTTTACGGTTTAGGGTTTAGGGTTTAGGGTTTAGGGTCTAGGGTCTAGGGTTTAGGGCAGGAAACCCTGAACGGGCACCCTGCGTGTCGCAGCCCAGCCCAACCCTAAACCCCAAACCTTACTTAGAAGGATCCTACGGTCGTTTAGCTAACGGGTCCAATAGCCAGGGACTCCAAAACACCCTAAATTAAGGAACATTCCTTAATATATCGAAGGGATCCCTTCTATGGTTTCAGGAAATATTCCTTACATCAAGGAGTATTTTTGGAGTCCCTGAGTACCCTAGATATGTCCTCCCTACACTGCACTGAGCCGCGTCTTCCGGAGGAGGTTGTGAGTGAAGACGGTGCCGAGGGCCACGACGGCCCCGTCGGCCGTGGACATGGAGGCCGCCACGATGCCCAGCAAGTACCTTACTTGGAGGTTCATGGTACCTATCAACCAACTTGTGACTGTACTTATAGGGTTTAGTGTCTAGGGGGTTTAGGGTTTAGGGTTTAGGGTCTAGGGTTTAGGGTTTAGGGTTTAGGGATTAGGGCTTAAGGGTTATAGGGCCGTTGATCAAGGCTTTCTTTGGGTGACCCCCCTCAACTGCCAAGTGCTCAAGACACTCCGAAAAAGCCTTGCAACAGCGATCCGGCAAGGCTCGCAGAAGGTTAAGGCGTTAAGGCTTGACAATTTGCAGGGCTCTTGGAGTAGCGGCAACCCGAATCCCCAAAAGACATTCAAGCGCAAGGCGCCAAGTACCAAGCGCACCGTTCATGGGGAAGTTGGCCTGGCCCATGCAGTCGGGATCCCACGTAGCAGTGACAAACAACGAACAAGAGAAAGAAAGTTCCAAAAGGGACAGAGATAAAGTCATAAAGACCAGCCGGGGCAAACCCTAAACCCAATTTATCAGGGTTTCAGGTCTGAAAACCCGCACAATAACCCCCAAAATGAAGCGGTTCCCTGGCAACCGTACCTGGCACCTGCCTAGGAAATCATGAGGGTCGTCTTGCGTATTGATAGTGCCCGTCTGGCCATTTTTAAGTGCCCTGAACCCTCAAACCTAAACTCAACCTGGAGTTTTGGGGCGGAAGCCTGAAAGCTGCATGGCAGATCCCCTAATCAACCCCAAGCCCTACTCCCGTTTGGCCAAAAAAACGCCCCTAAAGGCCGCAACCCTCAAGTGGCAAAGCCGCAAAGCCCTAACACCCTAAACCCAAACTCCCTAAACCCTAAACCCTAAAACCTAAACCCCAAACTCGAAACCCCAAACCCTAAACTAAACCTGAAACCCTAAAACCCCAAACCCGAAACCCCCCCCCTGAAGCCCCTAAAGAGCTGAAGCGGCGCCAACTAAACCTGCAACCCTAAACCCCTCAACCCGCAACCCCCCTAAAGAGCCCCTAAAGAACTGAAGTGGAAACCCTAAACCCTAAACCCTAAACCCTAAACCCCCTGAATAGCCCCTTAAAGAGCTGAAGTGTCGCGCCTCGTGCCCAGCACCGTAGCCGGAAGTTCCCTCCCAGTCGGTGAAGGCGTGGCACTCCGGCTTGTCACAGGTGAGCATCTTCCTGAGAAGGCTTCAGGTTTAGGGTTTAGGGTTTAGGATTTAGGGTTTAGGGTTTAGGATTTCTCGGGTTTAGGGTTTAGGGTTTAGGCTTTCGGGTTTAGGGTTTAGGGTTTAGGGTTTGGGGTTTCTCGGGTTTAGGGTTTAGGGTTTAGGCTTTAGGGTTTAGGGTTTAGGGTTTAGGGCTTAGGGTTTAGGGTTTCGGGCTTTGGGGTGTTTGGATTTTTTTTTTTTTTTTGGGGGGGGGGGGGGTTGGGAGAGCTTCCTGAAGGTTTCGGGTTCAGGGTTTAGGGTCTAGGGTTTCGGGCGTTTGGGCTTTTGAGGTTTTTGGGGGCTTGGGCTTTTGAAGGTTTCGGGGCTCAATGTTGCGCAACTCAGAAGGGCTGTTTTTTCAGAGGTCTGCGGATTCAAAGGCCCCTAGCAGAATCTCCCTCTCTTTCTCTTTCCAAAACCCTGAACCTCTGACCTGACCCTAAAAATAACTCTCGGAGAAATCGAAAAGCCCTAAGCCACATAAAGTCTTAAAACCTCTAAACCCCTCACCCTAAACCCTAAACCCTAGACCCTAAACCCTAGACCCTAAACCCTAGACCCTAAACCCCTCACCCTAAACCCCTTTGAAAAGAAGCACCCCGAAGTCTCCACAGTGCCCAGAAGTGCGGCCCAAGCTCAAAACGGCATAGGGGTCCTGGGCTGGCGCTCTTCTCACCCGAATCCCGAAAGCCTAAGCCCCCTAAACCCTAAACCCTAAACCCTAAACCCTAAACCCTAAACCCTATGCCGGTGCTCTGGGGGGGGCCCTTGAAGGTTTAGGGTTTATAGAGCTTAGGGTTTGGGGTGTGGGGTTGGGGTGGGGGTTTGGGGGGGGTTTCGGGGGGGGGGCTACAAGCGCTGACGCTAGTGAGATGTTGATTCCTGCGTAGAGTTCGGTCTGAACTTGAGGGCTGAGGTTCTAGGTGCTTCGAGGGGCTTCAAGACTCGGACCATGCAACCCTTACCCCTTAACCATAAACTAAAAACCTAAGCTTTTAGGTGGAGGTTTAGGTTTCAGGGTTCAGGGTTCAGGGTTTAGAGGTTTGGAGGTTTGGGCTTGTAGGGCCCTGTGAACGATCCAGCGTCCGGCTTCCACTCGCCGCAGGTGGGCACGCCCGGGAGGGGTACGGCCTCAGCACACCATGTGGTCATGAAGCTTAGGACCACAAGCTAGTGCCATGCACCTACACTCCACCGCCATGCACCTTCGGGGGCCTCGGCCTTAAGGGCGGCCGAGGCGCGTTGCAGGTCTTGTTGAGGCTCGGGTCGGCGGCCGCGCCTCCGAAGCAGCCGATCACCGTGATGTCCGCGGAGCAGGAGTTGGCCACGAACTCCGCGTGGGGCGAGGAGGGCCCGTAGAGCGCCCGCATGGTGCCGGCGTTCCAGGTGTTGAAGATGCCCACGCAGCCGGCGATGATCCCGGCCAGGATGCAGGAGATTTGGGCCACCCTCCCGCTCTTGGCCGAGAAGCAGCGGGCGTTGAAGTCCAGGGCCATGCAGTTCCCGAAGGCCAGGACGATGACCGTGGCCCAGTTGAAGAAGATGGCGTTGGGGATGGGATCGTAACCTCGCATGGCCCTTAAAGCCCTCTGAAAGATATTTTATGAGTAGGATCCTCTTAAATTCAATATAAGGGCAAAATATGAAATATCCCCCAGGGCCTACCTAGTGACTGTCGGGATCCGTCAAGCCCGCACCGATCACGGGCATGTCACCGACCGGGTACGCGGGGGAGACTCCAGGCGTGCTGGGCATGTTGGCCTGGATCCATGCTGTCGCCGCGACGAACCCAGTCCAGCCAATGATTGCCTGGATAACGTCGGTGTAGGCCACGGACAGGAGGCCACCGGCGCAGGAGTACATCCAGATGAGGAGGGTGGCCAGGACGATCCCGACGTACTCATCCATGCCGAAGAGGTAGGACGTGACCTTCCCACAGCCCACGAGGTTCCCCGCAAGCAGGAAGATGAAGGAGATCATCGTCACCAGGGCGACCATCACCTCGGCCGCCTGGCCATAGACGCGGGCGAAGGCGTCCGGGAGCGTCAGCAGCTTCATGGCGTGCAGGGGCTTGGCAAGGAAGGCCCCGACAATGAGCCTCTTCCATGCGAGTCATGCGCTGCAAAAAAAAGAGACCGAGGTAAAAAAAAAAAAAAAGGTGGGCAGCGCCAGGTCTAGAAGCTTCTTCGACCATCGAGGCTCACAAAGAGAGAGAGAGAGAGAGAAAAAGACTAGTTGAACCCAAAAACAGCTGTGTAAGGCTAACGGCAGCTGGGGCTCAGGGAGAGGGAGAGGCCGATGGGAAGGGCGGCGCCATCCCAGAAGTGGTACTTGTAGGCCAGGTCCAAGTTCCCGAGCGCGGAGCTCGCATCGAGGCACTGGGAGCCCAGGGTGCAAACCAGGATCCACACCGGGAGGTCGCGGCCGGCCACGAAGAAGTTCTCCGAGTTCCCCCCGACCTTGAAGTAGGTCGCGAGCCCCGCGGCCATGGAGATCACGATGAAGCCCAGGACCACGGCGGCCCGGCCTGTGAAGTCCTCCACAGACATGGGGAAGGGAGAGGGACAGGGGATCCCGCACTTGAGCCACTGCAGGGCGGAGTCGTACTTGGAGCACTTCTCCGCCTCGGCCTTGTCTGCCTGCGGGGCAAAGGAGCCTTGGTTGTTGCCCGGGTAGACCTCGGGGTAGGGCACCCGGGCCTCCTCGTAGCCCGCGGTGCAGTCGCTGCCGCTGCACCGCGTCTTCTGCTGCCAGGATTGGCACTTGTCGCTGTCGCACTTCCGGGTGCCCGCCTTGGAGAAGGTGCAGTCCTCGATCACTCCTCACGGGCAAAGAGCAAAGAGGGAGGGAAAAATTGCCGGCAACGGCCGAAAAAAAGGATGACATGCCACTGCGCTGTCCTGTGTTGTTTCAAGCACCTCCCTAAACATGACATGACATGGCGCGACCTTTCGTCCGAGGCCCCCGCCCTCGCAGATCGCCCCGTGGCCGAGGACCGGGTTCCCGGCGGCGCAGCGAGCCCCCGTGAGGCGCTCGATCTCGTCGCTGCACTCCATGGCGGTGCCGTCCGGCATGAGGAAGGTGGAGTCGCGCGCGGAGAAGTCCCCCACCAAGCCGCCCGGCACGCTGAAGACGTCCGCCGTGGGCAGGACGGAGTCGGGAATGGGCGACAAGATCTCCTGGTATGGCAGGCACATGGCGGGATAGTCGGGGTCCAAGTTCTTCGACCACGGGCAGTCGAAGATCTCGTAGTCAAACAACTCGCCGTTCATCACGGCCTTGCCATCTGTCCTGGGAGTGTAGGTGCCGCTTGGGTCCTCGGTAGCCCGGCAGCCATATTCTAATAAGGGCACCCTTTTTTGGGGTTGGCGATTTTAGAAGGGAAACCAGAACCAACAAAAAGGGGTAAAGGGTACCACTGGGCTAGCAAGGGTCGGAGCCATAGGCTGCACCGGTGTCGGGGTCGGTGATGTCCAGGAGCCGGCGGCGCTTCTCCACATGCTCACGGATCTTCTTGGCCGTGCCGTCGCCCGGGCGGTATTTGTAGCGCATGTGGTGGTCTCTCCACGGGGTCGTGCCGATGCTCCGGTAGATCTTCGCCCACCGGGATGACCACGTTCCCTGGCCCTCTGCTGACGCCATGGCCAGCAGAGTCAGCCACACCATGCGGCTTGCAAACGCCATCGTTGCGAGGACGACCCACAAACGACCGATGACCAGCACCCGTCACTTCAGCCAAATGCTGAGGGCATCGTTGCATGAAGTTTGCAGGCACTTCTGTGTGCAACTCAGCAAAGCAGGGCACAAAGCGACCTGAACTGCCCCCACATCTCTCAAGCAGTGCTCTAACTACACGTTGGCCCCTTCTGACTGATCATGAAGCAGTGCCTTGGACTTTGGGGAACCCGAAGAGACCCAAATGGAGCGAGCACTGCCCATATGGTGGTTTCCGAAATGGGGTACCTTATTGGGGTCCTTTTGTCAGGGGATCGTACTATTTGCGGGCTATCTTGGGGGGCCGCTATTTTCGTAAACCCCCATCTAGGCATGGACCCGGCCAAGCTCTTGTCTCACCATTTTTGCTCGTAGCACCAGCTCCGATGGTCGGCAGCCGGCGTAGCCACAAGGGCCTCAAGGGTTTGGGGTTAAGGGCTGAGGGTTTATCGTTTAGGCACGCGGAATTCGGCCGCAAGACAAACTTAACCCTCCAAAAACCACAGACACAGACCCTCCAGATCCCCATTGCGCGAGGACCCTTCTTCCAAGCAGCCCGAATGCGAGCGCGGTTGTTGGAAACCAGCCCTTCAGCAACCTTGAAACGGAAAAAAGGTCATCTTGAAGCAGAAGCAGGTGCAGCCTTTCCTTCATTTTTGCTCTTCAGGGGCCGTGCAGCGTTGACTACTCGAGCTCCTCCATCATGTCCATGTCCTGTTGCTCTATGGTGGCCGGGCCCTCACTAGCTCCAAGAACCTCCTGCTCCTCAGTGGTCAGGGAGGATAACAGCACAGCTTCCTGAAGCAGGTCGTCGACGGCCTGGGGTTCGTAATTGCCTGCTTGGATTTCAGCGGCCCGCTGCGTCAGCAGCTTCCGGTCGATTCCGGGAACGGCCCGCATGGTGGCTTGGAAGACCTTCGACAACAGCGCGTCCCGAGGTACACCGGTGAGGCTCGCGAGCTGATGAGAGCCCTGCGTACTGGGGGCCTGCGCTAAGCCTTCCGCGACCTTCCGGACCTCTGGCTCCGTCTCCGGCGTGGCCCGGCCAAGAAGCTCGTCAAGCTGCTCCTGCAGCGGCTGCTCAAGTCGAGTGGAATCTGCCAGCCTGCCGTCCACGCCGTCCTCTCCGTTCTCTTCCAGGACATCCCAGGACCCCTGCATGCCGAAGCCATGCATGGCACCACCAAGCGTAGCCCCGGCTCCGGCCCCGACGGCCCCGACACCGGTCAGCAGAAGCCCACCCCCGCGTGCCAGGACTCGGGCATTCCGGGCCTGGTACTCCAGCAACCGGTTCTTCGGCAGGACCTTGTAGTGCCGGCTGTGCTGGTAGGACCACTCCAACGCCTTCTTGACATCGGCCAGCAAGAAGTCGGGGATCCCGCCTTTGAACAAGTGGTCCAGAGGAGTGCCGTTTTTGACGTCTTCCAGCAGCCGGTTCTTGAGCATTTGCTTATAAGATGTGCGGCTTCCAGGCCCGTAAGTCTTGTGCAGTACCATTTCAATGTTGCTTAACCTCCGCGCAGCATGCCTCACTAACCGTGGCTTTGCCAACCGAGATCCCGCGCGGGTGGCCGCATTGGCCATCGCGACTCCTGCTCCTGGGTGCTGCTCGCGAGCGTCGCGCAGGCAGCCAGCGCGCAAGAACAGGGCAGAAAGAAGCAAGAGCTGCATTCTTTAGAAGCAAAAGGGTGTTTTCTCGAACAACAACGCGGCTGCGCTCTGTGATCTAGGCTCTCAACACTCCATGAACTCCTCCGAGTCTAACATAAAAAACTCCAACCATCTGCGTTGGGTTTGGGCTTGAGGGGAGCAGCTGTAGGCATCTTGGAGGAACTTGAGAGGCTTCTCCAACGCCCAGGTCTTCAGATTACTCTCCTGTTGCCATCCCTAAACCCTGTAAGCCCGAAACCCTGAACCGAAAACCCTAAACCCTAAACCCTAAACCCTAAACCCTAAACCCTAAACCTATGAGCCCGAAACCCTAAACCCTATACCCTAAACCCTCCAAGCCCGAAACCCTAAACCCTGTACCCTGAACCCTACAAGCCGGAAACCCTGGACCCTAAACCCCAGTGCTTTTGGGCCAGTATCTCGAGGTGAACTTAGGGCCCGCGCCTCGAAGAATCTTCGAAAGACACCTGAGTCACAGGGCTTAGGGTTTAGGGTTTAGGGTTTAGGGTTTAGGGTTTAGGGTTTAGGGTTTAGGGTTTAGGGTTTAGGGTTTAGGGTTTAGGGCTCAGGGTTTAGGGTTTTGGGCTTAGGGTTTAGGGTTTAGGGCTTAGGGCCGCGGACAGGGCAAGAGAGGGCCGCGCTTGCATGCTCAACAACCGCTCAGTTTTCCCACCGCTGCAATGCGGGCAAGCCCACCGCACGTCACACGTCCTGTCACAATCGCGTGCCTGGAGGCTTAATCCTCCGGGGAAAATGTGAGGAGGGTCCCTGACTCGGGAAACTTGCGGGGCTTTGGGGTTTCGTGGTGCAGAGTTCGGCTTGTGGAAGGGCTTTGAGGGTTTTGGGCTTTCGATTCCCGGACACGGACTCCTCGAGTGAGACCTCTGCACCCAGTTGGGCTCTCAGGTGCTGCAATGGACTTCCCGCGTGTCGCCGGGGAGGATCGGCAGAGGGTAGGGATGGAGGAACTTCGTGAGCCAGTACCTCGGTGCGATGTCCTCTGGATCTTTTGGGCCCCAAAAGCCACCCTAAACCCAAAACCCTGAACCCCAAACCCTAAGCCCTAAACCCCTGACCCTAAACCCTAAACCCCAAACCCTAAACCCTAAACCCTAAACCCTAAACCCCAAAGCCCTCGAAAGTGCGGCCCAACCGCTGGGGCGGAGGCTGCAGGGCCACCTCCGAGTCGTCGCAGGGCTTGCCTCAAAAGGGTACATAAGAAGGGTTTAGGGTTTAGGGTTTGGGGTTTGGGGTTTAGGGTTTGGGGTTTGGGGTTGAGGGTTTAGGGTTCAGGGTTCAGGGTTCAGGGTTCAGGGCTTAGGGTTTAGGGTTTAGGGTTTAGGGTTTAGGGTTTAGGGTTTAGGGTTTAGGGTTTAGGGTTTAGGGTTTAGGGTTTAGGGTTGGGAGTCCCCTAGAAGGGGCCCGGAATCCTACATCTTGGGGTTTTAGGGGTTAGGGTTTAGGGTCGAGGGTTTCGGGCTTTGGGGCAGTTTCGGGTTCCACTCTATGCCCAAGAAGCCCCCAAAATAGACGCCTGTGTGTCCCTCCTTGAAACTTTCGTCCCCAAACTGCCTCCTTTCATGCAGGTGCGCTGGCCGTTGCCCTCCTCCTTTAAGACCACCTTGTGGGGGGACTATGATTCAGGGTGTTTCTTCCTGGTTCGGCAATGTTTCGGAGAATGAAGTTTGAACGTTTGGAGGATGAAGCTTGGGGCTTTGCTCACTGAATTCGGGACCTTAAGTAGGGGGTTGCGTGTTCAGCCCACCTGCTCGCCCTGATACTCTGCGTAGCTCTTTGGGGTGCCGAACCAGGGCACCGGCGTGTACTTCAGGGTGAAGCTCTCACCCTTCTTGCGTGCGAGCGAGAGCACGCGACGGAGCTCGTACGCCGGCTCCACGTACGGCGGCTGCGAAACCTCGACCGTGGTGTTGCCACGGTTGTGCAGAGCCGAGGACCCATGGTCGTCGTCGCGGTTGTAGTAGTTCCGCGCTGCGTAGAGCTCGAAGTAGCGCCCAGGCGTACCGACCCCGATGAGGAGATCGCGCGCGTAGGGGAGCCTGGGGACTGAGTGAACCCCAAAGCTGGGATTATACTGATTATACTGTCAACGCACTCCCCCCCCCTCTTATTCTGGTCTAGTCATGCCAACTCTCTACTGAAGTTCTTGGCCTTTTTTAAACGAATCCGGGAATTCTTTGAAGCTCCACTCAGTCTCCAAGGAGCATGAGGTGGGTGGCCTCGGCAGGGCACAGCTCGCGCATCGTGGGGGACGTGGTCTCATCAACCCGGATGAGTCCCCCACCAAAGGCGTCCTTGGCCCAGGCCGGCTCAGTGTTCTTAGGGTCGGCGAAGTGCTCCTGCAGGAGTCCGGTGGGGACCGCAAGGTGGTTGGTGCCGCCCCACTGCTTCACGTTGCCGTACATGGTGCTGGAAGCCATGGCCATCACGCCTGCCACCGGCGCCAGGAAGCCGTAGACGAAGCCGATGAGGATGGCAAGGAAGGAAAGCCAGGCAGCACCCCCGAAGCCCTTGGCGCTTGGGCGGTGCCCGCTCATGATGCCGCGCAGGTAGAGGAAGGCCAAAGAGAGGAAGAGGACGCAGGCGGTGTCGACGCCTTTGTGGATGGCAAACATCGCCGCTCCCACCGCCACACATAGGGACAGCGGCAGGATCAGCGAGTTCGACTTGCCGAGGGCCTGGCTCACGATGCCTGGGAGGAAGATCACGAAGCGGCAGCACATCGAGATGGAGAAGCCGCCGGCGTAGGTCATGGGCATGAGGTTGATGGTCTGGTGGAAGGCCAAAGCCAGGACCACGCCCGCAGTCGGGCGGAAGGTGAGGCAGTAAGCCACGGCGAACTCCAGGGCGGCCACGAAGACCGGGGCGATCTTCAACATGATGTTGGCGAAGGCGCTGCCCGGAGGCACGAGCTCCGCGGTGAAGAGCCCGGCCATGAGCTCCGAGAGGAGCACCGGGGCGCAGGAGCCGCGGACGGTGTACCAGCTCGTGGTGAGCTTCCAGAAGGCGGCGCTCCAGTAGAGGACACAGAGCTCCATGCGCGCCGCGGGGAGGAACCTCCCCGGAATATACGGCTCAACTGCGGTCGTACATCCTACCGGTAATAGCCTCGGACCGGATGCCTTCTCAGATGTCCTAAGGCCTTCCTTCCTGACCCCCCTAAAATCCCCTAAAACCCCCTACAATCCCCTTAAAGCCCCTAGAAGCCCCTAAACTCCCCCAAACATCCCCTCAACATATCCGGCCCCTTCTTTTCGGAGCCGGGGGGGGGCGGGGGGCCTCTTGGCCACCGCCTCCTTGCCACCCCCCGCCAAGGCCGCCAGCACGAAGGTCAGCTCCAGGAGGGCCGCCCAGACCATGTGGTCCCAGACGGCCGGCATCCAGTAGAACCTGCGGCTGCTGTTGGGGCTTAGGGTTTAGGGTTTAGGGTTTAGGTTCTAGGGTTTAGGGTTTAGGGTGGGTTTAGGGTTTAGGGTTTAGGGTTCAGGGTTTAGGGTTCAGGGTTTAGGTTTCATCTTGCATAACTGTACAAGATTGTGATCTCCTGCTATTATATGTGTTACTATCATAACGACTGCGATTATGACTATGGGTATGGCCATGAGTAGATTCTGGTATGAGACTGTTGTAAGAACCTCTTCTGTCTCAGGTGAAGTGACCCTTGGACCAATTGGATATAGCGTGGGCAACGCGGTTTACTTGCTCTAGGGGTACCCTTTTGGGGGGGGAGGGGTTCCTGGAAGAAGGATGACAGTACTTTGGGATATAGAGTTTAGGGTGCACTCTGGGGCTAGGGGATTCAGGTTTAGGGTTTAAAACCCTAAATACTTGAACTTAATGGCAACCCAGGGACCAGGAGACGATGTTGGCCACATGCGCCACCAAGAGCACCCAGGGGTTGGGGAAGAGGAAGGAGACGACCAACCTCGGTTTGCCTTTAAGGCCTAAACCCTACACCCTAAACCCTAGGCCCTCAACCCTAAACCCTACACCCTAAACCCTAAGCCCTAAACCCCATCCTCAAAACTGAAAAAAAAAAAAAAAAAACAATGGAGGAAACGCGTCCCTTAAGGGCCTAGCAACAAAGGCAAGCGGATCATCCAGTCGTCCGGGCCCTGGTCCCAGGGCTTCAGCATACGGTTGTCCATCGCCTGGCCGTAGCTGCCCAGGACCAACTTATCCACAAAGGGCACGAACCTAGGATGGCCGCTAAAGGGTCTAGGGTTTAGGGTTTAGGGTTTAGGGTTTAGGGTTTAGGGTTTAGGGTATTAGGTTTAGGCTTTAGGCTTTAGGGTTTAGGGTTTAGGGTTTAGGGTTTAGGGTATAGGGTTTAGGGTTTAGGGTTTAGGGTTTGGGGAAGCCCCGAAAGATGCTACATGTGGATCTCCTTAACCCAACAAGGGGAAAGTACCAAAAAAATCTCCCAAGGGCCCTTAAAGAAACTGATGGAGGCACCAGGCCCGGCCATACTCCGCCAGGAGGTTCACCTCGTCGCCCTCCTTCTTGTCCTTGCCGTTGGTTTTGGCTCCGTTGGTTTTGGCTCCGTTGGTTTTGGCCCCGTTGGTTTTGGCCCCGTTGGTTTTGGCGGTCGGCTCCATGAGATATGCAAGGAGGTAGGCAGCGAGGACGAGGACGACGGTGACGACCACAGTGGCCACCAGGTCCACGGCATACTCCTCGAGCAGCATCACCTTGGGTTTAGGGTTTAGGGTGTAGGGTTTAGGGTTTAGGGTTTTAGGTTTAGGGTTTAGGGTTTAGGGTTTAAGGTTTAGGATCACCTTGTTGTAGTCGGACATGGCCCTGGCCGCCCGCAGTGCCCTGCGATAGAATCGCTCTCCGAGCGGATCCACGAATAACTAGCTAATGTGGGCCTGTGCTAACAAAAAGGCTTGAGCCAAGCTCGCTACACTTGGAGGTTCATGGTGCTATACCCCTACTAAGGTACTGATAACCCTGTTAAGGGTACTTATCACCCTATTAAGGGTACTTATCACCCTATTAAGGGTACTTATACCCCCCGCTAAGGGTACTTAAGGGGCAAGGTAGGCCTCGCCGGGCTCAGGAAGCACCACCAGGCTCGTTTACTCAGGGGCGCCACACGACTGGCGAAGCAAAGCCCTAAACCGTAAACCCTAAACCCTAAACCCTAAACCCTAAACCCTAAACCCTAAACCCTAAACCCTAAATCAAACCCCAGCCTCCCAAAACTCCTATAGCCCCACCATTGCCAAGTCAGAGCTCGCACCCAAGCGGCCCGGCAAAGCAACCTGAAACTACAAACTTGATTGATCCCTAAACCCTACATCCGAAGCCCTTTAACATATCCTATGGATTACCATATGGTTAATGCCCTGTCATGCCACCAGGATCCACATGTGATTTGTGAGGAACATCCCTAAACCCTAAAACCCTGAAACCCTAAAACCCTAAAACCCTAAAACCCTAAAAACCCTAAAAACCCTAAAACCCTAAACCCCTAAACCCTAAAACCCGAGGGCTATCGGAGTCTCCGGAAGCTTGGAGCCACGCGACCTCTCCGAGAGAACAGAAAGCGATGCCTTCGGCTTGGAGATGTCTTGGGCTACCCTAAAACCCAATTCCTACTTGGAGGGTTTAGGGTTTAGGGTTTAAGGTTTAGGGTTTAGGGTTTAGGGTTTAGGGTTTAGGGTTTAGGGTTTAGGGTTTAGGGTTTAGGGTTTAGGGATTTACCTTCATAAGAATGATAGTAGTATAGGGTAGATGAGTCCACTTGGAGGCCCTTTTTGACTCAGTAAGTCGGGTTAGTGCGGTAGGCTATGTGGCTTACACTAGGCTTTGTAGGGGATACTAAGTAGACTTACTAGTTCACATGAGCTTCCAAGTAAGCCCCTTCAACCTCCCAAACCCCCCCCCAAAGCCCAACCAAGGGTTCAGGGTTTCAGGCCTCGGGTTTAGGGTTTAGGGTTTAGGGTTTCGGGTTTAGGGTTTAGGGTTTAGGGTTTAGGGTTCGGCTTTTTAAGCTTCTGTTTACATGGCTCCTCGGTGTCGCAGACCTCCAAACCCATCCAAATCTCAAAGCCCACCTCCCTAAAACCCTAAAACACAAAAACCCTAAAAACCCTAAAGAAACCTAAAAGCCACAAAAACCCTAAAAAACATAAAATTCCTAAAAACCCTAAACCCTTTGAACCTCTAAAGCCCAAAAACCCTGCAAATCCCCCCTAAACCCTAAACCCTAAACCCTAAACCCTAAACCCTAAACCCTAAACCCTAAACCCTAAACCGCAGGCGAGCTGCCGGCCGGCCAGATGCAGCCACGCAGAGGAACCTGCCGCAAAGCTTAAGGGAACCGAGCCGCTACAATAACTACGATGTGCTTAAGAACTCCCCACACAAATGACAAAGAAGAATCCCTATTTTACCCTTACAAGCATGATCATGGCGTCGTGCTCGTTGACCCCTGCTTTCCTTTCATCACAGCTGCCATGACGTCAGGTCCTGTGATGCCAACGCAGAGGGCTTACAAGATCTATCTTCGGTGCATTTTGGAGAGACCCGCACGTTGTCCGAGAACGGGCTCGAAGACGGAGCACCAGCCAGAGCGGACGCCACATCAATCCAGACAGTGGGTGTTGTGCTCGCAAGATGCCTTGCATCTGCTTCCACCACACAAAGCTGCACAAGGCAGTGAGGACAGACCGACGCCGAGCGTGCCATGCAGGGGCATGCGCGAGTCGAAGAACCTGCCATTGTGGTCTCCGGTGCCGTTTTGGAGCTGCAAGCGCAGTCTGCGCAAAAGCTCGACGACCAGCACCTGCTTTGCAAGCTGGGTACTTAAACATCAGCCACTAGCAGCTATGGATGATCATGGCGTCGTGCTCGTTGACCCCTGCTTTCCTTTCATCACAGCTGCCATGACGTCAGGTCCTGTGATGCCAACGCAGAGGGCTTACAAGATCTATCTTCGGTGCATTTTGGAGAGACCCGCACGTGGTCCGAGAACGGGCTCGAAGACGGAGCACCAGCCAGAGCGGACGCCACATCAATCCAGACAGTGGGTGTTGTGCTCGCAAGATGCCTTGCATCTGCTTCCACCACACAAAGCTGCACAAGGCAGTGAGGACAGACCGACGCCGAGCGTGCCATGCAGGGGCATGCGCGAGTCGAAGAACCTGCCATTGTGGTCTCCGGTGCCGTTTTGGAGCTGCAAGCGCAGTCTGCGCAAAAGCTCGACGACCAGCACCTGCTTTGCAAGCTGGGTACTTAAACATCAGCCACTAGCAGCTATGGATGATCATGGCGTCGTGCTCGTTGACCCCTGCTTTCCTTTCATCACAGCTGCCATGACGTCAGGTCCTGTGATGCCAACGCAGAGGGCTTACAAGATCTATCTTCGGTGCATTTTGGAGAGACCCGCACGTGGTCCAAGAACGGGCTCGAAGACGGAGCACCAGTCTGAGCGCCACATCAATCCAGACACAACATGACGCAACAGTGAGTGCTGTGCTCGCAAGATGCCTTGCATCTGCTTCCGCCGCACGAAGCTGCACAAGGCAGTGAGGACAGACCGACGCCGAGCGTGCCATGCAGGGGCATGCGCGAGTCGAAGAACCTGCCATTGTGGTCTCCGGTGCCGTTTTGGAGCTGCAAGCGCAGTCTGCGCAAAAGCTCGACGACCAGCACCTGCTTTGCAAGCTGGGTACTTAAACATCAGCCACTAGCAGCTATGGATGATCATGGCGTCGTGCTCGTTGACCCCTGCTTTCCTTTCATCACAGCTGCCATGACGTCAGGTCCTGTGATGCCAACGCAGAGGGCTTGCAAGATCTATCTTCGGTGCATTTTGGAGAGACCCGCACGTGGTCCAAGAACGGGCTCGAAGACGGAGCACCAGTCTGAGCGCCACATCAATCCAGACACAACATGACGCAACAGTGAGTGCTGTGCTCGCAAGATGCCTTGCATCTGCTTCCGCCGCACGAAGCTGCACAAGGCAGTGAGGACAGACCGACGCCGAGCGTGCCATGCAGGGGCATGCGCGAGTCGAAGAACCTGCCATTGTGTTCTCCGGTGCCGTTTTGGAGCTGCAAGCGCAGTCTGCGCAAAAGCTCGACGACCAGCACCTGCTTTGCAAGCTGGGTACTTAAACATCAGCCACTAGCAGCTATGGATGATCATGGCGTCGTGCTCGTTGACCCCTGCTTTCCTCTCATCACAGCTGCCATGACGTCAGGTCCTGTGATGCCAACGCAGAGGGCTTACAAGATCTATCTTCGGTGCATTTTGGAGAGACCCGCACGTGGTCCGAGAACGGGCTCGAAGACGGAGCACCAGCCAGAGCGCACACCACATCAATCCAGACACAACATGACGCAACAGTGGGTGCTGTGCTCGCAAGATGCCTCATGCGCGAGTCGAAGAACCTGCCATTAGTAGCATAAGAATAAGACTCAGACGAACAAGACAAAATAAGAATCAAAAGACTACTGAAATCATGACAGCAACAACGACAACTTCTGCTTGAAAAACCAGCGCAGTAGTTGTCGTCGTCGTCGTCGTCGTCGTCGTAGTAGTAGTAGTAGTAGTAGTAGTAGTAGTAGTAGTAGTAGTAGTAGTAGTAGTTGTTGTTGTAGTAGTAGCAGTAGTAGTAGTAGTAGGTGACACGCTCTTAACTGATCATGGTGTTTTCTGCTGTTTTTTCACTTTTTCTATCGTTTTCTCCTGTTTTTTCTCCGTTTGACGGGTTGGGGGGGGGGGTGGGGGGGGTAATTACGTGCTGTGCTTTGTGCACACATGACCACGCTCAGGGGTTGGGGGCGGGGGGGGGTAATTACGTGCTGTGCTTTGTGCACACATGGGGGTCGTGCTGTGCTTTGTGCACACATGACCACGCTGTCTACTGTTTTCCTCTGTTTTTTTGGTTGGTTTAGGGGCTAGACCTTTTGGGCTCACAGTGGAGGGTTTAGGATCTGGGGTTTGAGGGTAGAGATCTTTTGGGCTTGTTTTGGGAACCTTTTGGGCCTCCACTGGAAATATGGGGTTTGAGGTTTCAGGCTACAGATCTTTTGGGTTTTTTTGGCATTTGGGGTTTAGGGTTTCCGGGCAAGACCTTTTGGGCTCACAGTGGAGGGTTTCCGGGCAAGACCTTTTGGGCTCACAGTGGAGGGTTTAGGGTTTGGGGCTTCAGGGTAGAGATCTTTTGGGGTTTTTTTGGGAGCCTTTTGAGCTTCGACTGGAGATATGGAGTTTGGGGTTTCAGGCTCCAGATCTTTTGTGCTTTTTTTCTTTGGGATTTGGGGTTTAGGGTTCAAGGGCAAGACCTGATTTGGGGTTGAGATTTTAAGGGTGCACGACTCTTGGGCTTGCTTCAGGTTTTGGGGTTTCGGATTTCAGGGTGCACGACTGTTCGGCTTGCTGGACGCGTTCGGATTTAAGGACAAGTTTTGGCCACATCTTAAAAAAAAAACCGCGAAACGCTGTAAATACCGGTGTTTTCCTCTGTTCTGAGAACGCGTCTGCGCGAAGCAGGGCCTGAAATTTACCGTTTTTGAAGCCCGAAAACACTGTAAATACCGATGTTTTCCTCCTGCGCCTAAAGTAGTTGAAAGTAGTTTCCGGAAATTTTTACACGTCGATTTTTCGTGTCCGTAAACGGACAAAGCCAGGAAACACTGTAAATACCGAGGGTTTCGTCTCTTAACACGAAAATGGCATGCCACAAAACCCCTGCGATCAATTAAGAACGTGACGCCTAGTAGTAGTAGTAGTGGTAGTAGTAGTAGTAGTAGTAGTAGTGGTAGTAGTAGTAGTAGTAGTAGTAGTAGTAGTAGTAGTAGTAGTAGTAGTAGTAGTAAAACTAAACGTAAAAGTAAAAGTAGAAGCAAAAGTACAAGGTACACGTAAAAGTGAAAGTCGAAGTAAAAGTAGTAGGAAAAGTAGTAGTAAAAGTGGTAGGAAAAGTCATAGTAGTAGTGGTAGTAGTAGTCGTCGTCGTAGTCGTAGTCGTAGTCGTAATCGTCGTCATAGTAGTAGTAATAATGATTATTCTTATTCTTATTATATCATCATAACAGGATCACACTCATTACATTCGTAATGATAGGGGCCCTGGCCAACCGTGGAGGGGTCCTGGCAGCAAGAGCCAGCTGCGAGCCCGAAGAAACTCGCTGAGCTGCACCTCGGGTCTGGCCACTCATTAAGCACCGGTTTAGGGCCTTGAGGGTTTAGGGTTTAGAGTTTAGGGTTTAGGGTTTAGGGTTTAGGGTTTAGGGTTTAGGGTTTAGGGTTTAGGGTTTAGGGCCTTGAGCTCAGGGCTTAGGGATGCTTGGGGTTGGGGCTTCGGACGATAAGGAGTACAACGCCCTTGGGGGTGAAGGCTAGGCACACAAGGATCCTTCAAGACACTGCCCATGCGCAATGTTCGCCTTCTCTAAACCCTACACTGTCGGATGGTTATGCGTGTTAAAGAGGACCTCTCATCTTTCGTGCAACCCCAACAAAAGGCCACGGCTACCCAGCATCCTATGACCTTGCTGGTGAGCCCCCGTGCAGGGCTCATGCATATCCTACCAGTTGATCACTAAACAACAATGGAAATGTTAATGAGAAATAAATTGGGGGGTAAGGCAAATCAGAAAGGTCTTCCTTGTTGTGGCAGCCGTGGGTTGACGGTCACCAAGCCGGACGCTGTCAGGAGCCATGCTTGAATCGGGATATGTGGCCATACTGCTCAGGACGGGTTGGTGGGTAGGAGGCAAAATTACGTGGACTAAGCGCAACATGCGCCATGGACATCTTTTGCCAGGCGCTGCAACACGTCATCGGCATGAGCCACGATTCAGTATTGCATGTACTTTTTTCCACCCGCCCGGCAAAATCTAGCCTGGCTTATAGGTCATCCTTCTGCCGGAGCTTGCTGTACTGAGAAGTGCACACTCCACGCGCAGCTTCTCCTCCCGCTTGTTGCTTTGTTGCGCGATTGCCAGACCCTGGCTACATCAACCTGAGCTCAGCAGAATACCATGAGCCCCTGGGTTCCAAGAGCTGCATGGACTTCAAGCAGGTGCTCCCTTACGTGCCTGCTTCTCCATCTTCTCCTTCAGTTGCAGCATCTTTGACTTCAGCTCCTGAGTGTAGGGTCTGCTCTCACCGAAGCCGTAGCACTGCAGCTCATACGCAAGGCGGCGCCAGAACAGCAGGCGCTCTGTCTTGCGAGAGTCGAGGAGTTTTCGGTCTGCTGCGAAGCAGACATCATGAGCAAGTTGCCTGAGAAGAGAAGGAAACATCACTCCGACCTCTTGCATGAGGTGTAGCAGCTTCCAAGCTTGCTCCTCCACTTGCGACCCTGCCATTGGAATGGCATGAAAGAGCCTACATATGGATTTGCGCTTCTCATCGGAAGCCGGGTCATCCTGCTGGCATGGAATGCACTTGCAGGCCTGTCCAAAGCTCACCTTCATCCAAGCTTGACGTTCAGCAGTTGGTCGAAAAGCCAGAGAGTTCTGCTCGGCGCGATGGTCAAGCTCGGCGTAGTGCACTGATATTTCCTCTCCGGCTTTGATGTGGCGCGTCGCACGAACATAGCAGTCAACTTGTGTGCTGGCAGTCACATATTCAGCGTTTGGAGAGCAGCTGTGGTTGAAGCGTGCAATGCCACAGCACAAGCCCCAGCGTCCCTCTCCGACAGGGATGGCATTGGTAAGGAAGATGCTTGCCACCACAAATGACTGCTCTGAGGATCGCATCAGCTCAATACTCTGACGCAAGCCACTGGCCAACCCGCCTTCATCCAATTCGGGGTCATCAAGGAAGTCTGACATGAAACTTGAAAGGGACAGCACTTCTGCTTTTTTCCCGTCCTCCAAGTCATCGAAGCTCTTCATGATGCTGTCTCTTTCTTCAGCAATTTCCTCCAACTTCGACTGGATGCCCGCGTTCTTGAGCTTCACAACCATTGCAGGCTGATCCCAAAAAATCAGCTCGCCTGGCTCAATGTCGCATTTGGCAAAAACTCCCAAACCTCCGGTCTTCGAGGTCTGCAGCTCCCAACAACCGGGCTTCGCCTCCGGCGAAGCCTGAGGCTCCTGAGTGCAGCTGCTGCTGCCATCTTTGGAGAAGGGGTCACGGTAGTGCAGGGATGGCATCGGGTCCGCTTGTAATGGTGCGGTGAGCTCGCATGGACGGGCTGAGTCTTGAGGCTTCGTGCCTTCAGCCTCGGCTTGCGCTTTCTTCCGGATCCGCATGAGCGCATGCTTCACTTGGTCCTTCTTCACATCACCGAAGTCCTGCTGAAGGCGGTCCCACGCCTCCGCTGGCGTGATCTGCGGGGTTTCGCGATGAAGCACTCGCAGGAGATCTTGCCACACTGAAGGCTCTTCCGCTGGCTTCGACATGGGAGCCTGAAGCCTGAAGAAAAGTGGCAGCTGATCTACGCACAACCACACCACTGAACCGGGCAAAAGGGTTGCAGACGCAAACTGATTGTGGACGTCATGATACCATGAATGCCATGACTCAGGCATCTTACGATCTACCAAATGCAATTACATACACCAAGGCCTCGCCACCCCTCCCACCCCCACCCACCCCCACCCACCCCCCTCACCCCCCCCCACCCCCCACCCCCCCCCCCCCCACCCCCCGCCCCCCCACCCCCCTCCATCCCGGGAACACGATACTCCTCAATATTGTTTCTTACGCAGTGCTGCGATTTGATCTGGCTTCAAAAGGTCTGAGGGCGGCACCTCGAGCCCGTCGTGCACTCGTAGCACACCTCCCGCGACAGATATGCGGCCAGTTCTTGAAAAATCACGGGCCCTTCTCTCTTAGGGTAGTTACATGGTCCCTTAGTATGGGCCCTGAATTGGGGAACCCCTTACATACCCCATAGTAAAGCCCAAGGGCCATACTTCAGAACCCTTTAAAGAAGGTAAGGGACCACTTTCACTTTCATGCGTCATGTCAGCGCTCGCCGCTCAAGCGACATATGCGATTTCCCTCAAATTGAGTAGCTCCCTATGGGTCGCCTCGACCTCGGGTCTTGCGGCGTCAGTTCTTTTGTGGGATCCCCTGGCCCCCCTCCCCTAATCCCCTCCTTGGCCAAGCCCTCTTTTTTTGGTAATTTTTCGGGCTTTGGCATGCTGGAGGAGGGTGAGATTCGCTGGGAATGGACTACTTTCGGAACCCCCCCCCCCCCCCCCGACCTTTTCTGATCGGCCCCAAGAAGGACCCGAAGGTCCGAATGCCCAAGCCCTAAGCCCTTTACACCCTAAACCCTAAACCCTAAGTTTTTGAACCCTAAACCCTGAACCCCTACACCAAAAGTGGGCCTTCAAGGCGCCGCCATGATGGTCCTTGGCTGATCCCGGGCCCCAAATCCCACAATCCCAGAGAGGTCAGCACCTTCCAAGCAACCTCAGGGAGCCCCAAATTCGGCCAACCCTAAACCCTAAACCCTGAACCCTAAACCCTGAACCCTGAACCCTAAAGCCTAAACCCTAAACCCTAAACCCTAAACCCTAAACCCGAAACCCTAAACCCTAAACCCTAATCTTTGGGCTCCCAGAAAGCCAATGGTCTCAGGCTTCCGGGCTGTTAAAGGGTGAGGCGTTCGGGCAGGTCCAGGTAGAGTTTTTTGTGTTTTTGTTGGCTTGTTTTTCTCGAGCTTGTGTTGGTTTTGGGTTCCGCAATACGGTAAACTGTCAGTAGCAGCATGTCTCAGACTCCTCGTGAGCAACAGAACATGTCATGTTAGCGGGCCAGTTCAAGTTTCAAGTAGTTTGGTTTGCAAGATTAACACTCTGCAATAGGTCCAGCCGGCCCGCCGCCCAGCCGCACCACGAGCCATGAAGGAGCCCGGATGAGGAGCCATGAAGGCAGCCAAGTCGGAGCCAGGATCTGGCGACACACCCATCCAAACCCCGGGCCCGCCCATCCAGGGCTGAAAGTTCCCATCCAGACTCTGCCCAAAGGGAGCTTGGGAGGATCCGGCGCTGCATCCATCTAAAGCACCCGACAGAAGGCATGAAGAGAGCCATGAAGTGCGGCCCACCTTCTTTCTGAGGAGAGGACCCCAAAACCGCACCTGCTTGGGGAAAACAAAAATCTGAAAAGGAACCCCCGGCCCGTTCGGGGAGGCCATGGCTGCTGCCTTGGGTTAAGGGTCCTGGGGCTTTGGGCTATTGTTGTTTTTTCGGGCAAGGAGGGAAGAGCAAAGGGCTTCGGAAGTTGTGTAGTTTGAAGGCTTTTTGGTCGTTATGCGTGGGCGAGGCGCAAGGGATGAGGCTCAAGGGGAATAGCGGGCAATCAGGGCTTTAGGTTTTAAGGGGGAATTCAAAGCTTTGCACCTGGCCCCTTCGAACCCTGTGACAAAGCACTCTCAGATACGATCTGCTTAAAGCCGGTTGTTTCCTGGGGGGTTTGAAGGCCAGTGGTGCAGCACCTCCGACATGCAGCCGGGACACTGGGTACCAAGTCATTTTCTGGCACGCGTCAGGCTGCCAAGCAGGTGCTTGCCACTATAAAGGGTAATGAAACCCAGCTCTTGATGCATGCACTTTGCACTTTAGACCTTCTCACCAAACACACTACTGCTTGAAGTCAAAACCGGAATATGTCTCAGTGAGCCTTCAGCAGCATTCACAGACCATTTGCAACGGCGTCAATGGCTTCGGGAATGGAGATCTGAGAGCCCGCGGTTTCATAACTTGATTGCCACACCTGAAGCCTCAAGCTGACGTTCGTCACTATCAGCCCAGACGCAGTTTATCTCTGCAACCCTAAACCCGTACACCCTTACAACCCCTACACCCTAAGCCCGTCTAAGCCCTGGGGCTTTAAGCGTCTAGGCGTTCAAGGATTTGCACTTCAGGGTTTAGAGCTCGGGCCATCAAAAAAACCTTGGGACTGTTGCAGTTTGGGGGCTTAAGGAATACTAGACCTGCTGTGGACCCGAAAGCCTTAACCCCTACACCCCACGCGCACTAAACACCCCAAGCCCAAAAAAAAACCCCACACCCTAACAGCCCAACACGAAACAGACGAAACACCTTGAAAGCAAACTTCGGCTTTGAAACCCTCTTCTGCCGCGACGGCTCAAAGGATAAGGGGAGGGGGGCAGAGTTTAAGGCTTTAGAGCATATTAGGGGCTTTTAAAGCTTTAAGGCTTTTTTGCTTCACAGCTTGCGCAAGGCCCAACATGCCCGGAAGGCCAACCCAAGCCCGCAAGGCAGCATCGGACACACCACATTCTCGCTGAAAGCGTAAACCACGCCTGAACATTTTTCGAGATACTCACAATAAAGTTTTCTGGAGCATGTACCACCGCACAGATGGGAATCCACACTTCAGCCCCACTCAAAAGCACAGACAAAACACAAGCCCGAACATCGAGATTTTGGTAGCCAAGGCGAGAGCAGACACCTTCCAGACAGACGAGTCTAGTACCCAGCAACACTTCTTGCCTTGTCAAGGCGATCCTTTCTTGCTGCGTCCGAAAACAATAACAACTTCCTCAAAGCCATCATCAAACTCCTCGACCTTGATAGGACCTCTCGTCAATCGACTCAGCAGCAAGCGCCTTTGCTTTTTTCAACGGCGTGATTAACACCCCAACGTATCCTCAACACTGCTGAAAGGTCGGAAACATCAGAGCCCTGTTACGAAGCTCAAGAAGGGTTTCTGGAACTAACGCAGCATCATCAGCATAAGCCAGCTCTTCAAAACGACAATCCAACAAAGCAAAATATTTGTCTACTCTTTTCGATTCGCGCAAGCCATCGCGGCCCTCCCGCGGACTTGCACTGCCAAGCCTCAAAGATGGCACTCAGAAAAACGCTGAACAGAAGAGGTGCAACGCAGCATCCTTGTCCCAGACCCGCTTCAAGCAAATTGCCCACGTCACACAGATCGTAACCCTTAACCAAATCAACAAGCAGCTCATGGAAGGGCTGGGTCTTGTACTGCGCAACCTCCATAGCAGCACGCAAGGAAAGGATCATAGCCATAGTACCTCGTCCCGCACGCAAAGCACTGCTGTAATCGAGCTCTGATGATTCTTGCAAACACCTTGCCAGGAACTGTGCCAACAGAACGCGCCGCCATTTTTTACACAGAGTGAGATCCCCTTCCGGGAAGCGGCGCGAGAAACGAGTCCTTCCACTCAAATGGCATAGGGCGCTGCCCTCCCACACTTGAACCATGTATTCACGCATAATACCGAGATTACTCACATCCAGGGCCTGAATTCACTCAGGCTCAAGAATATCCGACCCCAGCCCCGCCTTTTCGAAGGCTTTGCACAGATACTCCAGCGAAGAAGGCATCCAGCTCAGAAGGTACACCAACAGCAGGGACAGTCAAAAGCTCCTGAAAACGCTCTTGCCATCGCTGTAAGCGGTTAGATCTGCTTCTCAGCAGAACGCCATTCTTGTCCAGTCATTTTCGGGATTGAAAAGACCTGTTAGCTAAAACTGAATGCATTCCGTCTACCCCGCAACCAGCCCCTTGCTAGCCACTGCCCGCGTTTGTTAAAGCAACTTGGCATGGCTGGCAAGCTTCCATTGTGGCTGCAATCCTCAATAGCCCGACGGATGCCATCGCCTGTCCATTGATGTTCTGACACCGCAGCTGGTGTAATGTTCCTACGATCCAACTCCGCAAGGTCATCCAGCTTCTGAGGCGGCTCCTTTCCCACAACTTCAACAGCGCGATTGTCGTTCCCCGCAACTATGGTGCAATTGCCACGCCTGTCCGCAAGTCAACTTTGCTTGGCTGATCAACGGTGGCTGTGCTCGAGTCTTCTGGTTTTGTGTGGTAGCGAAAAGAAAAGGAGGCTCGGCTTGCCAGGCCAGGGTTCATGTTGGGGAGGACCCCCTACAGGGGCTGCCCACCAAAACGGCCCCCACCAACAGGCCTTCCCCCCTTTTGCAGCCTGCGTTGGCCGACCCCTTATCAGTGCACCCGCTCCATCCGGGTGCGTTACACCCGGACACCATGATTGAGGTGCAGGTCCGTCTTTGCTCGGTTTTTTCTAGGGATTCAGAGCTTATTAGGGTTTAGGGTTTCAGGGTTGTTCACCTCATTATGCGTTGCGTTCTCGTAGTGAATTAAGGAAGTTGATACCTTATCTTCCCCTTCCATGGATTGTATAGGGTTTAGGGTTTCGGGTTAGGTACGATGCCATATGACAAGGGATCATCTGGGATTCGAGCAGTTCTCTGCCGGATTTGTTTGGGGGGATGGCACTCCCACCCCAACCCCGAAACCCTAAAGCCCACACCCACGCCGAACTCCTTTTTGGCCATGTGTGCCGGGATCCCGCCGTGCGCGGGGTGGGCGTGGGTCGAGCCCTTTGCCTCCGTAGCCCTTGGAGGGTTGGGGTTTTGGGATCTGGCATTTGACCAGCTGGTTCTCACTCGGGACTGAAGGAATTCGGTATCTTTTATCCCCCCCGAACACATACTTTGGGATGTTCCCCCTTACACTAACAGTCCTTGATAGGGATTTTAGGGTTTAGTTATGCTGCATTTCAAAGGGTTCTTGTCGCAAACAAGGGCCGAGTTCAGAACGCCAAGTGAGAGAAAAAAAACGCTTTGAAGTCAGAGAGGCTGCAGGGGCGGGGCCCTTACAAAACCTGAAGGGGAAAACGCAAGTGAAGCCTTGGCCCGAAACCCTATGATTAGGGTTTAGGGTATGGGGTTTAGGGTTTAGGGTTTCGGGTTTAGGATTTAGGGTTTAGGGTTTAGGGTTTGGGGTTTGGGGTTTGGGGTTCAGGGTTACAGGTCTAGGGGCCGGCGATGGGCGCCTAACCATAAGACCCTAAGGCCCTGGGACCCAAGACCTCAGACGCTAAGGGCTTCGGGTTTATTTAGGGTTGAGGGTTTAGAGTTTAGGGTTTAGGGTTTAGGGTTTAGGGTTTAGGGTTTAGGATCCCTGAGACCCCAAACCCTGAGACCCGCTCGCAGAACTTGAGTGTCGGGCCCAGGTCTTGTACAAGCACGACGATCACTCAACAAAAGCCTCTTGTCAGGCTCAGTGCGCAGAGTGTTTAGGGTTTAGGGTTTAGGGTTTAGGGTTTAGGGTTTAGGGTTTAGGGTTAGGGTTTAGGGTTTAGGATGTCGCCCTAAACCCTACTCCCTGAACTCCAAACCTTCAACCCTAAACCCTACTCCTACACGCTAAGCCAGAGGTTTCAGGCCTTAGAGTCCAGAGCTTAGGAAATCATAGCGCCCCCCCCCCCCCCCCGCCGTCTCCGGGTTGAGATCGTAGAGCGTAAGGTTTGCCCTAAACCCTAAACCCTAAACCCTAAACCCTAAACCCTAAACCCTAAACCCTAAACCCTAAACCCTAAACCCTAAACCCTAAACCCTAAACCCTAAACCCTAAACCCTAAACCATAAAACCTAAACCCTAAACCCTAAACCCTAAACCCTAAACCCTAAACCCTAAACCCTAAACCCTAAACCCTAAACCCTAAACCCTAAACCCTAAACCCTAAACCCTAAACCCTAAACCCTAAACCCTAAACCCTAACCCTAAAACCTAACCCCCCTTGCAGGCTCTGGGCTGGGGCTCCACCGAAGGATTCAAAGAAAATAAATACAGGTGGGCAGTCCAAAGAGGGAGGGCTCGCTGCATACTAGGAATAAAAGGTATATAGGGTTCAGGGTTTCGGGTTTCGGGTTTCGGGTTTGGGGGGGGCCCGGAGACCCATGTTCCCAAGACTTCCGTCCTCGAGTGAGTCGCAAACACCACAGGTCATAACACTTCAGGGCCCCGGTTCCTACCTTGCGTGTGCGCCCCAATCCACCACCCAATGCCATACACTGGGCTTACTTTATGCTACCCCTCTTCGGGGCTTAGGCTTCGCGGTCTGAGGCCTCTTCAGAAGGTCATCTCTGAAAACACGCCAGAAACCCCAAACCTCCTTAAGGCACCAATATAGGGGTCGGGATGACTACTCATAAGTATTCCCTTATACTCCCTTTAGGGTCCCTTTATGATTAAACTATAATAGCCGCACACATCCCAAAAGCCTGATCCCTCCAAAGCCCACGGAGGT
The DNA here is from genome assembly GCA_905221605.1 of Symbiodinium natans. Classification (NCBI taxonomy): domain Eukaryota; class Dinophyceae; order Suessiales; family Symbiodiniaceae; genus Symbiodinium; species Symbiodinium natans. The sequence continues at coordinate 2,359,279 of CAJNDS010000001.1, forward strand.
GCCCAGGCCGAGCCTCAAAATCCCCCACACTGCTGATCTCTGCCTCTCCTGGGGGCTTTGGCTCACAGTCTGAGGCCTTCAGGTTTAGTGGCTTCGGGATGCATCTTCAAGGCAGGGTTGCCCTACAAGAACCACCTCGCAAACACGCCCAGGGTCCGCTTCGTTCAATTCTCGTTCTCGAGCGCACGGAGCGGGGACGCGGTGTAGTTGGCCCAGTCACCCCAGGCGCTTCCAGTCAGACCATCCTATTTCACAAACTTCAGATCACAAGCAGAACGAAAAATGTCGACGCACAGGCACACGTCGGTCAACAACTACATGAAGTCATCATGAACCACACATGCGAAAACCCTACCTGGAAGAACATTCCGATGATGGCCATCATTGCCAACCTTCCGTTGGCCAACTCCGCCGCAAGTTTCTTGGTCTTCTCAGCCGGGTCGCTGGAGGTCAAGACCTTGAAGCCGAAGTCGCCCGCTGCGGCTGCGGTGCCAGCCGACTGATCCTGGGAAACCTCGCAGAATGCCATGTAGGCAAGGATCTGTCCCCAACCTGCGGCAGGAACTTTCGAGATCGCTGCAAGACCATTTGGCACGTCAGCGAACTTCAACCCGGCGGACGGAGAAAGGTACCCCGGGAACTTGCCAGTGATCCTCGGATGTCTGAGCCGATGCTTGTCGTAGCAAAACGTGCGGAGCTCACGAGACACAAACCACATCAAACAACAGCGTTGCGCGATATTGTGCGAGAAAACGATGAAAGTAAACAACAGGAAAGGTCAGACATCTCGTCGCCACCTCTTGTTATTTCCTAACTCATCAACACTGCAACTCTTCAAACCACGTTGCTCCGGAGTAATGTAGCCCATTGCCGCAAGCATCGCCTGGGCTTTGAGAACATACCAACATACACCAAATTGCACCAATGAAAAACAGCAAGGATCCTGAAAAGCAGGCTCAAAGGGAAGATGCTCAGAACTTTCCAGGCGCCCCAACTACATCCAAGTTGCGATTCGGCCGTGCTTGATCTCGGTCTGGCGGCGGCGCTTGAAGTCCTCAACGCTACCGTCGGCGGTGAACCCAGCGGGATCCCAGAATCCGACGGGATCCTGAACACCAAGCTCGTTCTCGAAGGCACGGAGCGGGGAGGCAGTGTAGTTGGCCCAGTCACCCCAGGCGCTTCCGGTCAGACCATCCTACTTCGCAAAATTCAAACACACAAGCAGAGAGCATCCAACATGAGGATGTGCATGCACACGTCGGTCAACAACTCACATGAAGTCATCAAGAAGCGTGCGCACACACACACACACATGACACATGCGATTATCCCACCTGGAAGAACATTCCGATGATGGCCATCATTGCCAGCCTTCCGTTCGCCAACTCCGCCGAAAGTTTTTTGGTCTTCTCAGCCGGGTCGCTGGAGGTCAAGACCTTGAAGCCGAAGTCGCCCGCTGCGGCTGCGGTGCCAGCCGACTGATCCTGGGAAACCTCGCAGAATGCCATGTAGGCAAGGATCTGTCCCCAACCTGCGGCAGGAACTTTCGAGATCGCTGCAAGACCATTTGGCACGTCAGCGAACTTCAACCCGGCGGACGGAGAAAGGTATCCCGTGAACTTGCCAGTGATCCTCGGATGTCTGAACCGATGCTTGTCGTAGCAAAACGTGCGGAGCTCACGAGACACAAACCACATCAAAGCGAGAAAACGATGAAAGTAAACAACAGGAAAGGTCAGATATCTCGTCGCCACCTCTTGTTATTTCCTAACTCATCAACACTGCAACTCTTCAAACCAAGTTGCTCCGGAGTAATGTAGCCCATTGCCGCAAGCATCGCCTGGGCTTTGGGAACACACCAACATACACCAAATTACACCAATGAAAAACAGCAAGGACCCTGAAAAGCATGTTTAAAGGGAAGATGCTCAGAACTTTCCAGGCGCCCCAACTACATCCAAGTTGCGATTCGGCCGTGCTTGATCTCGGTCTGGCGGCGGCGCTTGAAGTCCTCAACGCTACCGTCGGCGGTGAACCCAGCGGGATCCCAGAATCCGACGGGATCCTGAACACCAAGCTCGTTCTCGAAGGCACGGAGCGGGGAGGCAGTGTAGTTGGCCCAGTCACCCCAGGCGCTTCCGGTCAGACCATCCTACTTCGCAAAATTCAAACACACAAGCAGAGAGCATCCAACATGAGGATGTGCATGCACACGTCAGTCAACAACTCACATGAAGTCATCAAGAAGCGTACACACACACATGACACATGCGATTTATCCCACCTGGAAGAACATTCCGATGATGGCCATCATTGCCAGCCTTCCGTTCGCCAACTCCGCCGAAAGTTTTTTGGTCTTCTCAGCCGGGTCGCTGGAGGTCAAGACCTTGAAGCCGAAGTCGCCCGCTGCGGCTGCGGTGCCAGCCGACTGATCCTGGGAAACCTCGCAGAATGCCATGTAGGCAAGGATCTGTCCCCAACCTGCGGCAGGAACTTTCGAGATCGCTGCAAGACCATTTGGCACGTCAGCGAACTTCAACCCGGCGGACGGAGAAAGGTACCCCGGGAACTTGCCAGTGATCCTCGGATGTCTGAGCCGATGCTTGTCGTAGCAAAACGTGCGGAGCTCAGGAGACACAAACCACATCAAACAACAGCTTTGCGCGAGAAACATTGTGCGAGAAAACGTTGAAAGTAAACAACAGGAAAGGTCAGACATCTCGTCGCCACCTCTTGTTATTTCCTAACTCATCAACACTGCAACTCTTCAAACCAAGTTGCTCCGGAGTAATGTAGCCCATTGCCGCAAGCATCGCCTGGGCTTTGAGAACACACCAACATACACCAAATTACACCAATGAAAAACAGCAAGGACCCTGAAAAGCATGTTGAAAGGGAAGATGCTCAGAACTTTCCAGGCGCCCCAGCTACATCCAAGTTGCGATTCGGCCGTGCTTGATCTCGGTCTGGCGGCGGCGCTTGAAGTCCTCAACGCTACCGTCGGCGGTGAACCCAGCGGGATCCCAGAATCCGACGGGATCCTGAACACCAAGCTCGTTCTCGAAGGCACGGAGCGGGGAGGCAGTGTAGTTGGCCCAGTCACCCCAGGCGCTTCCGGTCAGACCATCCTACTTCGCAAAAATCAAACACACAAGCAGAGAGCATCCAACATGAGGATGTGCATGCACACGTCGGTCAACAACTCACATGAAGTCATCAAGAAGCGTGCGCACACACACACACATGACACATGCGATTGTCCCACCTGGAAGAACATTCCGATGATGGCCATCATTGCCAGCCTTCCGTTCGCCAACTCCGCCGAAAGTTTTTTGGTCTTCTCAGCCGGGTCGCTGGAGGTCAAGACCTTGAAGCCGAAGTCGCCCGCTGCGGCTGCGGTGCCAGCCGACTGATCCTGGGAAACCTCGCAGAATGCCATGTAGGCAAGGATCTGTCCCCAACCTGCGGCAGGAACTTTCGAGATCGCTGCAAGACCATTTGGCACGTCAGCGAACTTCAACCCGGCGGACGGAGAAAGGTACCCCGGGAACTTGCCAGTGATCCTCGGATGTCTGAGCCGATGCTTGTCGTAGCAAAACGTGCGGAGCTCACGAGACACAAACCACATCAAAAAACAGCGTTGCGCGAGAAACATTGTGCGAGAAAACGTTGAAAGTAAACAACAGGAAAGGTCAGACATCTCGTCGCCACCTCTTGTTATTTCCTAACTCATCAACACTGCAACTCTTCAAACCACGTTGCTCCGGAGTAATGTAGCCCATTGCCGCAAGCATCGCCTGGGCTTTGAGAACATACCAACATACACCAAATTGCACCAATGAAAAACAGCAAGGATCCTGAAAAGCAGGTTCAAAGGGAAGATGCTCAGAACTTTCCAGGCGCCCCAACTACATCCAAGTTGCGATTCGGCCGTGCTTGATCTCGGTCTGGCGGCGGCGCTTGAAGTCCTCAACGCTACCGTCGGCGGTGAACCCAGCGGGATCCCAGAATCCGACGGGATCCTGAACACCAAGCTCGTTCTCGAAGGCACGGAGCGGGGAGGCAGTGTAGTTGGCCCAGTCACCCCAGGCGCTTCCGGTCAGACCATCCTACTTCGCAAAATTCAAACACACAAGCAGAGAGCATCCAACATGAGGATGTGCATGCACACGTCGGTCAACAACTCACATGAAGTCATCAAGAAGCATGCGCACACACACACACACATGACACATGCGATTATCCCACCTGGAAGAACATTCCGATGATGGCCATCATTGCCAGCCTTCCGTTCGCCAACTCCGCCGAAAGTTTTTTGGTCTTCTCAGCCGGGTCGCTGGAGGTCAAGACCTTGAAGCCGAAGTCGCCCGCTGCGGCTGCGGTGCCAGCCGACTGATCCTGGGAAACCTCGCAGAATGCCATGTAGGCAAGGATCTGTCCCCAACCTGCGGCAGGAACTTTCGAGATCGCTGCAAGACCATTTGGCACGTCAGCGAACTTCAACCCGGCGGACGGAGAAAGGTATCCCGGGAACTTGCCAGTGATCCTCGGATGTCTGAACCGATGCTTGTCGTAGCAAAACGTGCAGAGCTCATGAGACACAAACCACATCAAACAACAGCGTTGCGCGAGAAACGTTGTGCGAGAAAACGATGAAAGTAAACAACAGGAAAGGTCAGATATCTCGTCGCCACCTTTTGTTATCTCCTAACTCATCAACACTGCAACTCTTCAAACCAAGTTGCTCCGGAGTAATGTAGCCCATTGCCGCAAGCATCGCCTGGGCTTTGAGAACATACCAACATACACCAAATTGCACCAATGAAAAACAGCAAGGATCCTGAAAAGCAGGTTCAAAGGGAAGATGCTCAGAACTTTCCAGGCGCCCCAACTACATCCAAGTTGCGATTCGGCCGTGCTTGATCTCGGTCTGGCGGCGGCGCTTGAAGTCCTCAACGCTACCGTCGGCGGTGAACCCAGCGGGATCCCAGAATCCGACGGGATCCTGAACACCAAGCTCGTTCTCGAAGGCACGGAGCGGGGAGGCAGTGTAGTTGGCCCAGTCACCCCAGGCGCTTCCGGTCAGACCATCCTACGTCGCAAAATTCAAACACACAAGCAGAGAGCATCCAACATGAGGATGTGCATGCACACGTCGGTCAACAACTCACATGAAGTCATCAAGAAGCGTACACACACATGACACATGCGATTTATCCCACCTGGAAGAACATTCCGATGATGGCCATCATTGCCAACCTTCCGTTCGCCAACTCCGCCGAAAGTTTTTTGGTCTTCTCAGCCGGGTCGCTGGAGGTCAAGACCTTGAAGCCAAAGTCGCCCGCTGCGGCTGCGGTGCCAGCCGACTGATCCTGAGAAACCTCGCAGAATGCCATGTAAGCAAGGATTTGTCCCCAACCTGCGGCAGGAACTTTCGAGATCGCTGCAAGACCATTTGGCACATCGGCGAACTTCAACCCGGCCGACGGAGAAAGGTATCCCGGGAACTTGCCAGTGATCCTCGGACGTTTACACCAATGTGTCTTCGCAGCAGTCGTACAAAACAGAGCACACATCAAACAACCGCGTTGCACGATAAAACGATGAACGCAACAGAACCATCCCAAGAACTACAGAAGGTCCATCAACACTGCAGCCCTTCAATCAAAGTTGCTCCGGAGTAATGTAGCCCATTGCCGCAAGCATCGCCTGGGCTTTGAGAACACACCGGCGAACAACAGCAAGGATCCTGCACAGCTTGTTTGAAGGGGAGATGCTCGATATTTTTCCAGGCCCTCAAGTACATCCAAGTTGCGATTCGGCCGTGCTTGATCTCGGTCTGGCGGCGGCGCTTGAAGTCCTCAACGCTACCGTCGGCGGTGAACCCAGCGGGATCCCAAAATCCGACGGGATCCTGAACACCGAGCTCGTTCTCGAACGCACGGAGCGGGGAAGCGGTGTAGTTGGCCCAGTCACCCCAGGCGCTTCCGGTCAGACCATCCTATGAGCAAAGGGCAGAAGTGCTTGTGAAACAACAGCTTTTGTTGCTCGACATGTTACAGGAACCGACGTGCCTGAAATCAGACGAACTAAAAGCAACACGCTTAGTCATCACAATGTAAACAATGTTGCCAGTTGGCATCGGAACAGAGTTGGACCAAGTTCAGGCTCGCAAGCCGAGTTCGATAAGAATGCGTGTCAGGCACGTGACAGTCACCTGGTTAACTGCATGAAAATGATCATGTCACTATCAGCAAATGCGAACCATGACTGCACTTGCAGCACGTGTAAAGACATGTCCGACACAAACTTGCCTGGAAGAACATGCCGATGATGGCCATCATCGCCAGCCTTCCGTTGGCCAACTCTGCTGCGAGCTTCGTCTTCTTTTTCTCGGCATCATCGGACGTGAGAACCTTCCATCCGAAATCACCCGCGGCACCAGGAGTGCCGGCGGACTGGTCCTGGGATGTCTCGCAGTACGCGCCCCAGAGGATCATCTGGGTCCAGCCTGCGATGGGAACCTTGGAAATGGCTGCAAGGCCAGTCGGCACATCGGCGAACTTGATGCCCAAAGTTGGGGAAAGGTAGCCGGGCCACTTGGCGAATTCAGGGGTAATATAACCCATTGTTGCGAGCATGGCAATTCTTCCGTGCTTAAGCTCCGTCTGACGTCGGCGAGCAAAGTTCTCCGCGTCACCGTCCTTCGTGAAGCCTGCAGGATCCCAGAATCCAACTGGCGCCTGCACACCCAGCTCGCTCTCGAAAGCGCGCAGAGGCGAGGCTGTGTAATTGGCCCAATCTCCCCAGGCGCTGCCGGTGAGGCCATCCTGCAAACGGGCCCAGGATTTAAAGCACCTATCAAGATCTGCCTCGTCACAACGGCAAACCAAAGAGCGAAAGTGCCTTCATACAGTTGCAACACTGTCTACAGCGTGCATCATCGAACACGCGGCACATCATGCAGAACATGTGATGCGCTGCGTTGATGCCTGGAAGAACATGCCAATGATGGCCATCATTGCAAGGCGGCCGTTGGCAAGCTCGGCAGATAACTTCTTAGTCTTCTCAGCTGGGTCGCTGGAGGTCAAGACCTTGAAGCCGAAGTCGCCCGCTGCAGCTGCGGTGCCAGGCGACTGATCCTGAGAAACCTCGCAGAATGCCATGTAAGCAAGGATTTGTCCCCAACCTGCGGCAGGAACTTTCGAGATCGCTGCAAGACCATTTGGCACATCAGCGAACTTCAACCCGGCCGACGGAGAAAGGTATCCCGGGAACTTGCCAGTGATCCTCGGATGTGCAAACCAATGTTTCGTTGCAGCAACACAATAGCTCACGAGACTACACACCCAACATCAAACAACACGTCGCACGATAAGACGATGGACGCAAGCAACACAAAACGCATGAGAAGGTCAGATAGCTCATCGCCTCTTCCTGACATTTCCTGACCCATCAACACTGCCGCTCTTCAACCAGAGTTGCTCCGGAGTGATGTAGCCCATTGCCGCAAGCATCGCCTGGGCTTTGAGAACACACCGGCGAACAACAGCAAGGATCCTGAACAAAGGACAGGTGCTAGGCATTTTCCAGGTGCGCCCAGTACATCTAAGTTGCAATTCGGCCGTGCTTGATCTCGGTCTGGCGGCGGCGCTTGAAGTCCTCAACGCTGCCGTCGGCGGTGAATCCGGCAGGATCCCAGAAGCCCACCGGATCCTGCCTGAATGAAATGAGGGCCAAGGCAGCTTTGGTTGTGGGATCAACGTCTACAGTCCCTTAAACCTTCCAGGGTTGATTGCTGCGCATCCTTGGAGCCTTGCAACTTGTTTTTGTGTTCCGCAACTTGTTTTTGTGTTCCCACGAATCTGGACAAACCGCACGCCCCAGCTGCCCCCTAAAACCCCTAACACATCAGAACCCCAAACCCTGTCTCTTCACGGCACTCCGGCGTTGCAAAAGGAAAGGTTAGCCTCGCGAAGTGACTTGCAGGTTTGGCAGCCCTGTCCGGCTCCAAAAGGCACGGTCCACAGCTACCCCGTGTGAAGTGGTGGGTAGGCATGGGTAAGCATGAGGGGCAGCGCAGTTGTGCCCATTCGCCTCCTGCCCGGCCTGACCACTTCTGCAAAGGATATGTTTGCTTGCACTGCAGTTTCGTTTATCCTAAACCCTAAACCCTGAACCCTAAACCCTAAACCCTATAAACCCTAAACCCTAAACCCCCTAAACCCAAAACCCCTTATCTGATGGCTTGCATTGCAGGGGGTGTCCCTGCTCGTTTCCCTTGGGTGCCGTGAACCTGTTGAGGCTTTGCTTTGCACCTCTAAGGCTGTCAGCGTTTGGGCCCTTTGGGGTGGTCCTTCGGGGTTTAGGGCTGAGGGTTTAGGATTTAGGGTTCAGGTTTTAGGGTTTAGGGTTTAGGGTTTAGGGTTTAGGATTTAGGGTTTAGGGGTCTTGAAGTGGTCTTAGACTGTTTAGGAGTTTAAGTCGGCACGACAAACAACAAAAACAACAAAACAACAAAACAACAAAACAACAAAACAACAAAACAACAAAACAACAAAACAACAAAACAACAAAACAACAAAACAACAAAACAACAAAACAACAAAACAACACACAACACACAACAAATAACAACAAACAACAGACACAGGGATCAAAAAAAACAACACACACACACAGAGACACACACACACACACACACACACACACACACACACACACACACACACACACACACACACACACACACACACACACACACACACACACACCCAAGATGATGATGGCCCCCCTCCAACCAAAACCCTTCCCCCACACCTTGGAGAGCTCAGGGCTCAGCGCTCCAGGTTTCGGGTTCAGGGTTTGAGCATTTAAGAGTTGAGGGGTGCTCTTACAATTCTCAACAAACCGGAACCTGGAGCAAACCCTGGAGCAAACCCTGCAGCGAATGCCGCCAGGGTGCACCCCCAGCTCGCTCTCAAACGCCCTGACAGCAACCTGGCATAGAGCTTAGGGTTTCAACCTCGACGCTTCCTCTCCAGCTTCGAGCTGAAGGTTGAGCGTTTTTAAACCCCGACACCCAGACCTTAACCCCTACACCCCTAAATCCCTTTAGACCCCTAAGCCGCTACGCCCCTGAACCCCCAAACCCTAAACCCTAAACCCTAAAAGGGGGGAAGCCGGGAAGCTTCGCCCGAAGAAGCTTGACATGAGAAATTCTAATTTGCTGCAGCCTGGGCATCCCTGAGCCCTCCACCTTTCAGGGTTCAGGGTTTAGGGTTTAGGGTTTAGGTTTTAGGGTTTAGGGTTTAGGGTTTAGGGTTTAGGGTTCAGGGTTTAGGGCTAGGGTTTAGGGTTTAGGGCTGAGGCTTAGGTTTAGGGTTTAGGGCAGGGTCTAGGGTTAAGAATCCGGAACCCTATAAACCCAAAAGCCCGGAATCGCCGAACCGCTACAAAAGCAGGATGCAAGCACCTCCCTGAATCTCTAAGTCCCTTGCAAGGCAAAGACTGTCTCAGGCTCATGGCACGTGATCTTGTTTTCATCCCGGGTGTAGCGTTAAGTTTTGGGCCTAGTAACCTGATAACCCTCCGAAGAATCCTTCAATTCGCGAAAGTGGTGATTTAAATCCAACGGCCGAATTCAGAGAGAAGCGACTCGCATATGAAGCTGTCTGGGTCCTTCATGGTCTCGTGACCTTCAAGTCTTAGTTAAGAATCTACAAGTCTGGGGACCCCACGAAGGCCCCCTAATTCAGATCAGACCCACGGATCCCGAACGAGTCAAGGCCCTTCAGCTTTCGCCGGGCGCACCGCGCTCTGTGAGCTGCTTGCCTGGGTCGGCAGGGAGATGCAGAGGGAGAAAGGGCGAGAGAAAGGCGAGAAAAGGAACGGACAGAGAGAGAGAGAGAGAGAGAGAGAATGAAAAAATAAACTACCTCCTAAAGCCGGGGAACTAAATCGTGGGGCTATGAGGGGCCTTCAAAGTGCAGTTTGTGGGCCACGGGGCTTTGCTTGCCTTTCTGATCAAGTGTCGGCCGCCTTACTGCAAGCACCAAACCCTGCAAACGCCCAAAACAGAAGCCCTCGACCATATTGTGTATTTCTCTCAGTAAGGGTCCATCTAGCATACTCCAAACTATGACCCTTATTCTCGAAACCCTAAAAAGGGCACCTCAGTTTTCGGAAAACCCCATCCTCAGCCCAACACTCTCAGCCCTGGCAGCAATAAACGCCTTAAGCGCCTTGAACCCCTTGAACCCCGAGAACCCTCAAGCCCCACAAGCCCCAGCACAATTCATCAGATGCTGAAATGAGGTAGGATTCCCTTTAGTGGCATCCCCAAAAGCACATCCAATAGAATCATTGCTGTAGCTGCTTGAACCTCGTTACATGGAGATGTTCATGAATGTGTCACGAATGTGTGGCGTTACCATGATGTCTTAACGCCCATATGAGCACAGATTTCTGGAAGAAGCCTGTGAGGCCCGAAATCTGAACAGCTGGAGACCCCTTTACCTGAGATCGGGAAGTATGGAAACTTGGCAACCCAAAAGTCTCGATGCAAGGGATAAAGCTGGAAGGAGGATCCCCAATTCCTAAACCCTGAACCCTAAACCCTAAACCATAAACCCTAAACCCTAAACCCTAAACCCTAAACCCTAAACCTTAAACCCTAACCCTAAACCCTAACCCTAACCCTAAACCCTCAACCCTCAACCCTCAACCCTCAACCCTCAACCCTAAACCCTAAACCCTAAACCCCACGCACGCTTAACTTTCCAAAAAGCGTGGTAACCTGAACCCTGAGTCCATCTAAACAAGAACTTGCGTGCAGAGAAAAGTCAGTCTCTTTGGTTTGTAATATGCCTTAGGGTTTGGGGTTTGGGGTTTGGGGTTTGGGGTTGAGGGTTGAGGGTTGAGGGTTTAGGGTTTAGGGTGTAGGTTTTAGGGTTTAGGGTTTTAGGTTTTAGGGTTTAGGGTTTAGGGTTTTGGGTTTAGGGTTTAGGGTTTAGTCAAACACCTGGAGGGCAAAACGACTTCCGGGCCCCCAGCGCGCTTGGAGGAGGCGGCGCCAAGTGCCAGCGCCGCCGACGCGGCGCCGACACCAATGCTCAGGGCCTTGGGGTGCATGGGTCTTTAGGGTGCTTGGGTCATTTTGGGTTGTTCGGGCTTAGGTTTCGGGTTTCGGGTTTCGGGCTAGGGCGTTAAGTTTGGAGCTTAGAGCTTAGGAGGGTTGAGTCGTTGTGTTAATGCAGGCTTGCTGGGGGTGGGTTTGCCTGAAGCCCCAACTCCCCCCCATGAAGCGTCCCTGAAGCCCAAAGCCACCTTCCGATAACGGGGGTTTCGTTTTTTTGTTTCGGAACCTGTGGGGGGGGGGGGGAGTGGAACGGGTAAGCAGGGATTCTTTAGTAAGCCCTTGAGCGCTCCGGGGTTTGCGTGCTTAAGCCGAGGGGTTTCGGGCTTAGGGTGTCAGGGCTCGGTGGTCTGGATAAACATAGGATATGGGGCTTTCCCTAAGCCGTCCGCCTGAAACCCTGCAAGCTCAAAAAACACAACACTCTATTTTGAACATGTGGAACCCCCCTTTATCTCCAAAGCTTAAGACCTTCCGACAGGTACATCAACTAAACGAAACCTGCTGCTGACGGCTGAGCGTTCAGGTTAACATGGCACAACCCTGCATCTGTGATCCGGGCACTGCTACCAGTGCTGCTAACAGCAGTGGCCGCGTCAGCAATCTGCGCAGTGGCCTTCAAGGTTCTATTGTCCGGCTGTAGAGCCACTGAAACTCAAGAAAGAATCACAGTGAGTCGCTCTGACTCCTTGATCGAAAACCCCTCTAAAGTCTTCGGCACATCACTTAGGGAAATCCCCAATCACATCCTGCTAGAATCACTCTCCCTCTTTCTCACCCTCTCTCTCACCCTGTCTCTCGCTCTCTCTCTCTCTCTGTCACTCTCTCTCTCTCTCTCTCTCTCTCTCTCTCTCTCTCTCTCTCTTTCACTCGTCTCTCTCTGTCTCTGTCTCTCTGTCTCTCTGTCTCTCTGTCTCTCTGTCTCTCTGTCTCTCTGTCTCTCTGTCTCTCTGTCACTCTGTCTCTCGGTCTCTCTGTCTCTCTGTCTCTCCGTCTCTCCGTCTCTCCGTCTCTCTGTCTCTCTCTCTCTCTCTCTCTCTCTCTCTCTCTCTCTTTCTTTCTTTCTTGGGGGCGTGGGGGCGAACCCCCTGGCTGCGCGCCTGCCCCGGTATTCGGGGATCCTCAGTTTTTCTCGGGGAGACGAGGTCAGGCTTGGCGCTTGTCCCCTTTTGCCCAGTCCTCTCTCTCTCTCTCTCTCTCTCTCTCGGTCTCTCTCTCTCTCGTGCTCTCTCTCTCTCTCTCTCTCTCTCTCTCTCTCTCTCTCTGTGTCACTCTCTCTCTCTCTCTCTCACTCGTCTCTCTCTGTCTCTCTGTCTCTCTGTCTCTCTGTCTCTCTGTCTCTCTGTCTCTCTGTCTCTCTGTCTCTCTGTCTCTCTGTCTCTCTGTCTCTCTGTCTCTCTGTCTCTCTGTCTCTCTGTCTCTCTGTCCCTCTGTCTCTCTGTCTCTCTGTCTCTCTGTCTCTCTGTCTCTCTGTCTCTCTGTCTCTCTGTCTCTCTGTCTCTCTGTCTCTCTGTCCCTCTGTCTCTCTGTCTCTCTGTCTCTCTGTCTCTCTGTCTCTCCGTCTCTCTGTCTCTCTCTCTCTCTCTCTCTCTCTCTCTTTCTCCCTTTCTCTCTCTTTTTCTCTTTCTCTCTTCCTCTCTTTCTCTCTTTCTCTCTTTGGCTCGATTCTTCATGATTCTCGAAGAGATTAAATGGCTTTGAAACGCATTTTCGAGGATTTTGGAGGGGTTTAGGAACAAATTTTCGATGTGTTTCAATTAGAGGCATTTTCGAGGGACTTTAGAATTTGGAGCGGTTTTGCCCGGAACTTTGGCAACAGAGAAGGCGAGAGAGAGAAGGCGAGAGGGAGCGCGAGAGGGCGGGCGAGCGGGAGATGGAGCGGGAGAGGGAGAGGAAGAAGAAGGGAGAGGGAGAGGCAGAGGCAGAGGCAGAGGCAGAGGGAGAGGGAGAGGGAGAGGGAGAGGGAGAGGGAGAGAAGCCTCGCAGCGCCAACCGTCCACTCTTGCCCATCATCGAGTAAACAAGCCTCAGGCAAAGCAGCTCAAAAGCCGGTAAAGCAGATTCACCCCGACGCAGTTTCTAGTGCTTCCCAGAGGTTTTCAACACACAGTCAACGGACGCTCCATGGCGCAATCAACAGCTTCCTCAGGGATCTGAGCAGCGAGCACCAGAGCTCCCGTACTTGGTCCCTCTCCAACCTCCCCACTACTTGGGGGAAGAGTTCTGACAGCGCTGTGGAACCTTCCACGCGGAGGTGTCGGTACGCTGCTTCCCTCTCCACCGCCACCTCCAGACGCTCGATTCTGCTGCTACGATCTGCTTGTTCGAAAAAAGCTCGCCACTTTGTTCTGTAGGTCTTCCAACTTCCTTTTTCGGTCTGCATCAGAGATGCGCTCAAGCTGCTGCTGGGAGCCTTGACACAGAAAAATCCTTCTAAAAACCACTCTAACTATGAAATCTCTCTAAAAACCATTAACATCCACGTGAAATCTCCTAGATTCCATGAAAAATATATTTCGAAATCAAGTTCAAATTCTTCAGAAATCCCAACCAAGCCTCCAAAATCACTAATACTAACTGTCTCTAGCATTCTTCTCATCAAAACCTTTGAAAAAGAACACGTGAAATCCATCCTCGAAAAATTGTATGTATGAAAATATAAATACAAATAAAAATATAAATAGAAAGATAATAAGAATATAAATATACATACAAGTATAAATATAAATAGAAATATAAATATAAATATAAATATAAATATAAATATATATATATATAAGTATACATATATAAAAAAATAAGTACAAATATAGGATATATATATATATATATATGCTACCCCCCCCCCCCCCCTCATAGGCCCACGTTTTCGCGTGTTTTAGCGTGTTTTACACACAAAAAAGCATAACTTACTACTTTTTTTGCTGCCCAGATTCCTTCTCATTTAACGGGATTCCTATGAATTATAACAGGTTCTTTTTAATTTGTTAAGGGTAGGGTTCCTATTCATTTTAATAGGTTCCCTATTAACTTTTCTCGGCTCCGAAAAATATTGGCAGGATTCCTACGAATTCAATAGAGGATTCCTATTTATTTCATAGGATTCCAACAAAGTTTCATAGGGTCCATGATTTTTATAATGAAGCTCCTACTACTGCAATAAGATTCCTATCAGTTTTAGGGTTCTTATTCATATTAATGGGATTCGTAAGGCTCATATTCATTTAGTAGGCTTCCTATTAATTCTTGTTAAAGGAATCTTATTCTTTCATAGGAGTCCTATTACTTCCTATTAATCTTAGTAAGAAAGCTTCTCAGTCTAGTAGGAGTCCTATGAATTACCAAGCGTTCTTTTTGATTTGTTAAGGGTTCCTTTTCATTCTAATCGGCTTCCTATTAGCTTTTATCCGAACAAAATTTGATAGGACTCGTATGATTTCAATGAAAAGTTCCTACTTATTATCATAGGATTCCAATAAAGTTTCATAGGGTTCCTAAATTTTTTTTCATAGGGCTCCTACTCATGCAACAAGATTCCTATCAATTTCAGGGCGCTTGCTCATGTTAATGGGATTCGTATTCATGTTTAATAGGGATCTCCTTCATTTGAAAGGGATTCCTATTGGTTTAGGCTCACATTGCTTTTAGTAGGATTCCTATGAGTTAAGGGTTCACACTTTTTATAGGAGTCCCATTGGTACACCTGGAAGGCCTGAAGTGCTGTACTGTCCCAATCTTTTGGGACAGTGAAGCAAAAACACCGTACTGTCCCAAAAAACTCAAAAAAACCAATCTTTTCAGGGTCTCCAGCTCAAAGATTGGGACAGTAATTACAGCGTTTTTGCATGACTGGACCCAAAAAGATTGGGACAGCACAGCGTTTTCTGCACCTGGAGGGCCTGAAGTGCTGTACTGTACTAATCTTTTTGGGACAGTGAAGCAAAAACACCGTACTGTCCCAAAAAACTCAAAAAAAAAAAACAATCTTTTCAGGGTCTCCAGCTCAAAGATTGGGACAGTACAGTGTTTTTGCATGCCTGGACCCAAAAACATTGGGACAGCACAGCGTTTTCTGCACCTAGAAGGCCTGAAGTGCTGTACTGTCCCACTCTTTTTGGGACAGTGAAGCAAAAACACCGTACTATCCCAAAAAACTCAAAAAAAAACAATCTTTTCAGGGTCTCCAGCTCAAAGATTGGGACAGTACAGCGTTTTTGCATGACTGGACCCAAAAAAATTGGGACAGTACAGCGTTTTCTGCACCTAGAAGGCCTGAAGTGCTGTACTGTCCCAATTTTTTTGGGACAGTGAAGCAAAAACACCGTGCTGTCCCAAAAAACTCAAAAAACCAATCTTTTCAGGGTCTCCAGCTCAAAAATTGGGACAGTACCGCGTTTTTGCATGACTGGACCCAAAAAGATTGGGACAGTACAGCGTTTTCTGCACCTGGAGGGCCTGAAGTGCTGTACTGTCCCAATCTTTTTGAGACAGAGAGGCAAAAACACCGTACTGTCCCCAATCTTTGGCCTGGAGACCCTGAGAAGATCGGTTTTTTTGAGTTTTTTGGGACAGCACAGCGGCTTTGCATGCCTGGACCCAAAAACATTGGGACAGTACAGTGTTTTCGACACCTGGAGGGGCTGAAGTGCTGTACTGTCCCAATCTTTCAGGCTCAGAAAAGCAAAAACCCTGTACTGTCCCAATCTTTGAGCTGGAGACTCTCAAAATATTGTGCTTTTTTGGTTTTTTTGGGACAGTACAGCGTTTTTGCTTCTCTGAGCCTAAAAGATTGGGACAATACAGCGTTTTTGCATGCCTGGACCCAAAAACATTGGGACAGTACAGAGTTTTCTGCACCTGGAGAGCTTGAAGTGCTGTACTGTACCAAACTTTTGGGACACAGACGCAAAAACACTGTACTGTCCCAATCTTTGAGCTGGAGACCCTGAAAAGATTGGTTTTTTTTGGTTTTTTTGGGACAGTACTTTTTTACTGGTCTGAGACTACAAGATTGGGACAGTACAGCGTTTTTGCAGTTTCTATTTGGCCTGGGAGGCCCTTAAACCCTAAACCCCTAAACCCTCCGGTGTAGCCAGGGCACCTGAGGCAGGCAAAACTATAGGAAAAGTGTGGGCCTATGGAGGGCGGGGGGTACCATATATGTATATATATATATATATATATATAGAAAATACCCATTTATTTGTGTGTAAATTTATTTCTTCATTCTTTTATTCTTATCTTGACATTTATATGTATATGTATTTTATTTCCATATTTATATATGTGTGTGAGAGAGAGTGTGTGTTTTAATGGTTCCGTGCGCCGTGTCAACAGTCCCCCGCCCCCGCCCCCGTAAACCCTAAGCCCTAAACCCTCACCCCTAAACCCCTAAACCCCTAAACCCCTACCCCTAAACCCCTAAACCCCTAAACCCTAAAACCCCTTGAACCCCTTGAAACCCTCAAACCCTAAACCCGAAACCCTAAACCAGCCAACCACAGGGGGCCGGGGGGTACCATACCATGTGCACGGGGGAGGGGGGTCGGAAGGGGACTGGGCGACACTGCACCAGAATGTATGTTTTTTTTGTCTGTCTCACTCTATCTCTCTCCCTCTCTGACCCTCTGTCAAAGACTCTCCAATTTTCAAGAACCCCGTTTACCCCAAAAAACCACTAAGCCACTGCCGGCCTCAACTGCACGGGTAGCTCGGAGGCTCTTAGTCTGCGCTGTGGGGGCGACGAAGGCATGGCTGCAAAAAGCAGCGGCTCCTGCGGCGTGGGCTTGGAGTTTGGGGGCTTGAGCCCTGAACCCTAAACCCTAAACCCTGAACCCTAAACCCCAAACCCTTAACCCTAAACCCTCCTAAAGCCCAAAGCCTAAACTCTAACACCTAAATGGGATTCTTGGGGCTTCTGGGACTTGGGGTTTTCGGGTTTCGTGGTTTTCTGGGTGTGAGGGATTCAGGGCAGCTTTGTGGGTTTCGGGGGGGGCCAAGGTTCAGGTTCGGAGGCCTTCTTGAAAGCCTGAAGATCCCAAAGCCTAAAAATATCACCACACGAAACCCTCATCTGCAAAGCTCCAGGATGCATGTGATAGGGTTTCAGGTTTAGGGTTGAGGGTTTAGGGTTGTGAGTTTTGGGGATGGACGTTACAGTGCTTAAGGGCTCCCGGGATCATCTTCTTTAAAGGGTTCAGCCCTTGGGGGGGCGTTTTAAGGTCTTCGAGGCACCCCCGGCATGAAGAAGAGTCCTGCGGCGCCAAGGGCCAGGGACAGGGTGCGGCCGGTGGAAGACATCTTGGCCTTGACTTGAAGGCGCGGGGAACTTAGTATAAGGGGTTAAGGGCTTAAGGTTGAAGGTTTAGGGTTTAGGGTTTAGGGTTTAGGGTTTAGGGTTTAGGGTTTAGGGTTTAGGATTTAGGGTTTAGGGTTTAGGGTTTAGGGTTTAGGGTTTAGGGTTTAGGCCTCGACTTGAAGGCTCGGAGGTTGGCAACAGGGTCTAGGGTTTTAGGGTTTAAGGATTGAAGGGCTGAAGGGGCGGCAGGGTTTCGTGTTTTAGGGTTTTAGGCTTTAAGGGTTTAAGGGGATAAGGGTGTAAGGGTTTAAGGGTTTAAGGGTTAAAGGGTTTAAGGGTTTAAGGGTTTTAGGGTTTAAGGGTTTAAGGGTTTAAGGGTTTAAGGGTTTAAGGGTTTAAGGGTTTAAGGGTTTAAGGGTTTAAGGGTTTAAGGGTTTAAGGGTTTAAGGGTTTAAGGGGCAACAGGCTTTAGGGTTGAAGGCTTGGAGAACTTAAGCTTGGGCACAGGCTTGCATGTTCCCCAAAGTCAGGGCATCCTTGTTCTAACCTACTTGCTAAGTTGCCTGATCCTTTGAGTGGGCTTGGGTTTTTACGCTTAACGTACAGACCGCAGGCTAAACCCCCAAGCAGCGCATTTAGAGTTTAAAGTCTGAGGCTTAGGCCTTGTGTTTCTGGGTTGACACTCAGGGCTCTGGGACTCGAATGCCACCCCAAACTTTTTCCCCAACATGCCGTCTCATGACTGGGAGGGGGGGTACCCTAAACCCTAAGCCCTGAATCCCTGAACCCCTCTGAATCCCCGAGCCTGAGCCCTGAACCGGTTTCGGGGTGTTTAGAAGTTTTGGGCTGTAGAGTGCTCAATGTTGGGGCCACACTCTGTCAAGGGAGCCGTACTCGCACCCTTAACATATTCCCAATCTGGCCCTCATATCGCTGAAAACGGGTCCCCAAACCCAACGATTCAAGGTAGAGCCCCATGGCTCTAAGCCCCAGATAACTGGACCCTACGCCCCAAAATTGCTGGCTCAGCCCTCGACCCACCAACAACTCAAACCCGAACCCTGAGCAAACCTCCTGAACCTGTCCTTGAACCCTAAACCCCAATCCCTCAACTCCACACCCCCGCGCCACCCAAGCCCCCACCGTACTCCCCTGGGGCTCCAGAGCTTCAGTGTTTTAGGGGCAGAGGTTTTAAGAGCAGCTGAGGCTTCAGGGCTTCAGGGTTCTAGGTTGCAGGCCTTCCGGGTTCAGGGTGTAGCGTCCGAGTCGCCGGCAGTCGAGGGAAGGGAAAAAAATTAAAATCCGGAAGGCGAGCACGAGGCGCGTTTCCCTGGCGCAGTTGCTGGGGTAGGTCGCCGGGGTGTGGGATCTGAAGCGCCCGGAAGGGTGTAGAGTTTGGGGTTTTGCCGTAGGGCTGGGTTGGGGGCTCATCTTGGGGGAGTGTGCCTTGGTGTTGAAAGGGCACGGACGGCTTTCGAACCGGACACTTGCCCCCAACGAGCATGGAACCCTGCGCAGCTGCTTGCTTCACTAAGCAAATGCCTGCTTGCCCTGTGTCGACTGTCGACCACTACCGACCAGCCAGGATCAATGGCCTCCTTTCCCGCAAGGCTCTGAATCTTCAAGCGCCAACCCCATGACCCCCTGACCCCCTAAACCCTTGAACCCCTGTGCCCTTACACCACGAACCAAACCCTGAAGTCAACACAGCACCAAAGCCTTGACTCTATCCGTCAAATGCGTGGAACTTCATGCTGGGGCTTGAGAGTTTAGGGGACGATTTTGAAGACTTAACGTGTCGGGCTGTGCAGGGACTTTGTTTTTGGGGCTCAAAGTTTCGGAGTTTGAAAGGTTCAGGGGTTGACCAGGCACTGCCTGAAGGCAACGAGCAGGTAGCTTGTAGAATGGGAATGGTGTCAACCAGCAACGATGGATACCGCAGCGGCCCCCAAGGCCCTAAAACCCTAGATTCCTAGATCCTGGAACCAAAACCATCAACACTGGCAACTGAGATCCCGGCCCAAGTGCTTTGCACTTGCACTGCTTCCGGGCTCGAGCACACCAAGCAGCAGAGACGAGGGGTGAGGTGTGCGTGTATGGGGTTGAGGGCTTAGGAGATTTCGAGGGGTTAGGCCTCGGGAAAGGGCGGGCGCGTTCAACTAGCTTTTCGAAACAGATCAGATAAACAGAATACAAAACGAGGAGTATCAGACAAGAGAACCCTCTACATCGTAAATCTTGAAACCCAAGCTAAAGTGTCTCAGGACCGGATGGCCCAATGCTGTCAAAACTCACCCTACGCAAGCCCGCCAAGCGAAGATAGACCTCCCCCAACTGTACTTGAAAGCTCGCATAACTTCGTAAGTAGGGTTAGTAAGGTGGTTATGGGGAATCGGGTTTCTGGGGGATACCAAGTAGACTTACTAAGTCAAAAGAGCTTCTAAGGAACCTCTGGGTTGGGTTCGGGTTTCCGGCTTAGGGTTTGCGGTTTTTTTGCTTCTAGGCCTTCAGGTTTAGGGTTTAGGAAAGCGGCGATAAAATCACTATGCTGCGGCGGCTCGCGGTCAAGGTATCTTTTAAACAGCGGGGACCATTCTTTGAACATCATCCGGTGTAGTTCTCCATGCTTAATAGCAAACTCATGTTTGTTGGCCTCGCACTGAAAACACGGGGCAATAAAAGGAGCAGCGTCCCGAGAAGCATATGTAAGTTTGCGACTGCCAGTTGTCCAAGCCTCTATGAGTCGCGACTTGTGCTGATCAACCCAGCTTGCTGACAATAGACACTGTGCTTGGCAAACGCGTCACGCACGGCAGTTGCCTGCTGAAGAGTGGGAAACAAGGGGGGTCATCAGGGAACAGACGCGCCCAAGTTTGCTGTATCTTCGTGCACAAGTCAATGAATTGTTCGTAAGCAGGGGTGCCAGCAGCGGGGTGCGAGCAAAGTTTAGTGCTAAAGTTGGGAGAGCCTTCGAAATCGCTAAAACATAGGTGCAACTCGCAAGTCAGCGGCGCCGCATTCCTGAGACTTCGGGTGACTGACCGCGCCCAAAATGCTTCCGGGTAACAGGATGATTCTGTAACTTACATAAGGAAACGCAGAATCGTTGCGCTTGTCTGGTCCAGATGCTGAACACAGCGTTGACATCTCCAATACGTGTGGCAGCATGAGTGGCGTCACAAATCTCTTTTGGCCAGTGCTCTTGGTCAAGAGAGATTGACTGTTCCGGAGTCGCAGGTGTGATGGCATTGACAATAGATAAGCTTATTATCAACAAGCTCAGGGAATTCTACACTCAACTCAAGGGGTTTTATATGCGTAGTATAAAACGAAAACCATTGAAAACTCCAGAGGAAATCACTCTACTCTAGGCATAACTCCAGAGATTCCTCCACAGCGTATCAAAATAGATTTTCCTTCATCAAGTGCATGTACAACATCGAAACATATGACGTTCATCACAGAATATCTTGTGAAAGACTTCAGATGACCCAATTCACAAGAATTCCCCGCGACAGTCTTGTTTCTTGTTCACGCTAAACTCGAAAGGGGGTCGCTTTCGTGTTGCCACCACTCCTGCCTCGGGTGGCAGGAATGAAACCTCTCAACCATCTGAGCAACAGGCGCACCGCTCAACCCCCTTGGGATGGGTGGGTGGGAACAAAAGTTTTGAACGGTTCTGTGCTTGAACCTAAGCGACAGCAAGTTAAACAAATCATCATGCCCAAGAGCAAATCAGCGTTAAAAGACAGAGCATGTTTAGTTGATGGTAGAATAGTAGAAAATATTATCCGCAAGCGGACATATCTTCTACGCTCAAGTAACATGCGCAGTACAAAAGGAAAACCATTGAAAACTCTAGGCACCAGAGATTCCTCCACAGCGTATCAAAATAGACCTTCATCAAGTGAATGTACAACATCAAAACATATGACGTTCGTCACAGAACGTCTTCTCAAAGATTTCAAAAGACAAATTCACAAGAATCCGCGACAGTCTCCTTTCGAAAGGGGTTTGTACGCAAGTGATCGCTTTTGTTTCGTGTTGCACTAGTCCTGTCTCGAGCAACAGGCGCACACTCAACTCCCTTTTTTCGCTTGCTTGGATGCCTACAGGGCATGGATTCCACGCCGTGGGTTCAACAAGAAGCGCCGCAAATCTTCAAGACCTGTCTCCTGTCCCATTTAATGTGCGAAGGGACTCTACCGCGAACCGACAGCAAAAAAATCAGATCACGAGGCACCCGACTTGACCCTCTGACCAGCTGCATGCTGGGAGGCCCTTCTGCATGCCAGTTGGCAATGTTTCAGTGAGCCGGTCGCTGTGCAATGCAGATTCAACCAAACCAGGCGAACCGCACTTGTGGTCAGGGAGGCGAAAACAACCAAGCCTCACAACCCAAGCAGCTATTTTCACTCTTGAGCGAAAGACGTTTGAAGAAGCTCGTGCCTTGAACCTGTGCCACACGTTGCCGCTAGCTTGGCTGGCTTCCTTCTCAAGCGCTGATTTGGAAAAAAACCAAAAGCAAAGAGACAGGAGGAAGCAAAGATACACTGGAGGTGGAAGCAGAAGATGAAGACAGAATCAATGTTTTGACAGGCGCTCTTTTCAACTTCAAACTGCCTTCAAAAAACAACGATTGGCACGGTCGCAAGCAGTTGGATTTAAGCAACATCCACAAGCACTCTCTACCATTTTGAAATGCAAGTTGTCCGTTTGTTTTCAAGTCTGAAGAACAAAATTTTTCTCTTCCGGTGAATTGTTTGCCGAAAGGCAACTGTAGTTTGAGTGGAAGTGGTCTGCTGAGATTTGTGCAGGGCTAGAAATTATTTGAAGCGACTTGGCTTTAAACCTTTCCCTGGTTTTATTACCTTGAATGCGTGGGGTTTCTGAGGCTTTGCATTTGATGTGGATGGTTACACCGCAGGCTCTAGCTGCTGTCACTGGCACGATTCGCAAGAGGCGCCCGCTTCAAATATCAAAAAACGCTTTAAGACACAGCCTGTTAATTTTTTGTTTTTTCTAAAACACCCTCATACGCATCCACGTGCTGCGAGGGCCATCCTGCCACTGTGCTGCACTTCCGTGCAAAAGCCGTGCATTGCACTGCAATGCTTGAGGGCGGTGCTCCATCGCGTTGCATAGAGGGATGCAAGTGTTCGAAAGCATTCACCTGGCCACTCTGCAAGAAGTGGATCTGCGTGTGCCGTTTCAGTTCTCTTCCATTGACAGTTGAAGGCATAGAAAAAGCACCACAGCGACCAAAACAAACAGGAAAGGCACCACGAATCAAAAGCACAGAAAGGCACAGCGACCAAAAAATGAAGGCACAGCATGCAGGCTGCCAAGAAGGCATCTTGGCCGGTCCTTGCAAATTGCACCAAAAACTGGTTTCTGGGAGAGTGGGTTCTGCTTGGCCCTTTTGCTGCCCGCGCAGCGGCCAATCTTTTTTTTGATGGTGCAGAGACCTGCTCAGAGGCGGACTTCTCAGCAGTCTGCAGCTGGGATGCTGCAGGGACTGCACGGCACGTCGGCGACGTTCTAATACCGGCACCAATGACTTAGCTGCCCGTCACCAATAGCAATGCTGCGCCACGTCTGGTATATTCAGCTGTGCTGTGGTTTCGCGCGAGTTGCGTTGGCCTCTTGTGGCCTCTTCAAGGCCTCTTCTTGCGGGAGACCATGCGCTCAGGTTTCCGACTGCAACGGCCCGGTGGGCTCCGCTGTAGTTACCCTAGAATTCTTTGCGTTCGATGCCGTTGCCCCTGTAGTTTGGCGCAAACAAATCCAGCTCATGGCCTCTTCAGGCCTCTTCTACGAGAGCCACTGAGGTTGCGGACCGCAACGGCGCGCGCGGTGGAATGGAGCCTTGGTTTTCGACGCTTCAGCTTCGTTGGGTACAGCAGGAGCCTACAAGCTGCATCACGGGTTTTTCCGCTCGTTCGTGCACTGGCGCGGTGTTGGCAGTTGCGTGGCAGGAAGGCTTGGGGGAGTTGCCTTGCCATTTCTTTTGTTTCGACATACATGGCCTCGGAGCTCTGCCGCGTTTTGTCACACCACCAAGCTGTTTTACCAATTGGTTCCAGCAAAGAATCAGACTTCCACTCGGAAGAATCAAGACCATGAAGCCGCAAAACCTCCACCCCAGTGGCGCTGGAGGTCCCGACCATTGGCACTGGAGGCATTCTTTCGGGCACTTCCTCGATTGGAGATGTTCCGGCTTACTCCGGGCGACTACAGATATGGTAAATTGACCAAGAGGATTGGCGGGCTGCTGACCATATGTGGAGAAAGCTGTCAGATCGTCGTTGATGGGCGCAGCTTGCGCCTCGATCCAATTGAAGGGAACGATCCAAGGCGTTTGTCAATTCCATGTTGGGGCGGCAGGTGGGCAGACATGGAGCAGTTCCTCCAGGTGCCGTCACCATCCAAGCCAAGTATGATGGAGCTGAGGAAAGCATGTTCTGATGCCCTTCTTCGGGAATTGAAGCGCCACATGACTGACCTCCCGCAGCCTTTCCACGACCTCGGACCCACCATGAAGCTAGTGCTAGACATGTGGTTGCCGGGCTTGGCGTTGGAGCGACTAGAGATGCTAGGCTAATTCCTGGCCATGGCCTCAGAGGCAGAAGTGGAGGAAGAACCCTCTGAACAGTTTCATTATCCTCAGAAGGCCGCCGTCAAAAGAGCAACCAGGCCAGCACAAGTCAAACCTGGCTCCAACACGTGGCCCATCACCCAACTGCATCGGATTTATCCCAAGGCCATGCTCATTTTGATAACACCAGAACTTGCTGGCGTCCCTGAGAAGCACAGAATGTGGCTCACGGTCGCAGGCAAAGTGCCGTCCAGAGGAAGCGCTGCGCTGGTTACCTTGCAGTCTGAGAGTGGTGAGACGACATACCAGGGTGTCTTCACGGAACTTACCCCACCCAGAAAGCTTAAACTAATGTTGGGGAGAACAAGGCGACGCAGCCTGTGCACCTCAAGGTCGCTCTGCTGTTGAATGATGAGCAGCATACAAGCTTGGTGAACCAACTGACACTGCCCAGGGTCAGTCAGCTTGTTGTACTCCCTAGTGGAGCATCCACCCCTCTGTGGGACGCACTTCTGCAAAAGCCTAAGGAGAGGGTACTTGTGGCTCTAGGGGTGCCTGTGGCCGATTGCCCTGTGGACTGGATCCGTCAGCCACATTGGTTGCCTGGCTTCCTTCTCGATCTGGTGCTGGTACTGGTCGTGGGACTTGTGGTTAAGGGATACTGGCACAGGTCATGGGCTCAGCTTATACACCTGACAATGCTCCCGGTACTCCTGCAGGGGCGACACGAGGCACAAGTCCAAACTACATCTCCTTTGGAGGGTCCTGAGTATGATGATCCGTTACGTGACTTCATTCAACTCTGGCTTGACAGAGACCAAACGTATGAAAAGCCATGGTCGCCACATTTCCTGGCAGGCATTCTGGAGGACACTCTACCCACAGCCTCGGTTGACGGCCAGGAGGGCGCCCGCACTCCTGCGCTATGGCAAGCGGACAAGCTACACATGCCACCGGACTCGGTGAGTCTCGAGAATGACCCGAGGAACAGAGCGATGGTCTTTGCTCTCGCTGCAGGTCCGGCCTTTCTGTCCTGCCTTTGCAACACTTATTGGGGGACAGATGGGCACTTGGCTGCACTCCTCGGCACCTGCACTTATGGACTGGGAGCAAATCGCTCCTCCGTCTTCGTCACTGGAGCTCCCGGCAGTGGGAAAACACGCTCATGCGCTTTCATGGGAGTCCTGGTCGCTGGCCGTACCAGCAAACTCACCCTCTACACTGCCCATGGCAATGAGTCGGTGAGAGCCTACATAGAAGCCGCGGACCGGTTGACCGCAGGGAGCAACAGCTTTGTCCGAAGTCGCATTGTAAGAGTCCCAGCCAGTCGTGAGAAGGATACACATAAACTCCCCTTCGACGCCCATGACGCGGGGCCTGGCCCACTAGTGGCTGCCACACATAGCACTATCATTGCACGCCTCAGCTTTCCCTACTCGGTATTGGTCAATCGGCTGAAGGAGGTAGAGATCCTTTTAAGAGATGAAGCGCAACAATTGGGGACTCCAGGATCCAACTGCCTACTGGCCCACATACGGCAGGCACTAGACGTCATGATTGGGGACCACAGGCAGCCTGCGGGAGGGTCTCGCCCGAACTACCATTTCGTAACTGAGCTGCTCGAGAGAAAGACTTGTGGCCTTAACTCTAGCCCTGCCGCCCTTTTCACGCCCACCACGTTGCCGGAAGCCTTGTTGAAACAGCTGCAACATGGCCCAGAACCACGCCTTGCACGCTGCCATGAGGCTCATGTGTGCTTCGCCTAGTTCCTCCTCAGGTAAGCTTGACCGAAGAAGGTACTTGATTTGCAAAACAATTTTTTGGCATATTGGGAGACCACCCTCTTAATGCCACAAGGATCCAGCCTGCAACACTTGCTGGAGCGCCCTCTTCGTTGCCCTGCAGGGCGATGGATGAAAACCTGCAGGTGGGTCAGCATTAAGGACCATCCTGAAGGTGAGACCCAACTTGGCACCAGCTTGGAGCTCAGTTGGCTGATCACGGACATAGTACTCACTTTCGGGCACCAAGTCTATGACAAGGCACCTATTGGCTTTGGATCCTGTCCCCCTAGTGCAAAGGTGCAGTGCAGGCCTCAGGGAACCAGGTACCTGCGTGCGTACAAGACGGCAGAAACCTCCAGTGGGAGTCGCATTGATGTGTTAAGGGAAATTGATCGCAGTCCCCACAATAAACTTGAGGCCCGCCGCCTGCATGACCGATTCCGCCGGCTTTGGTTTGGAATGGCTGAGGCAAAAATGGATTCCAACATGGAATTCACTGCAAGGCCGGGCACTTTACACCCGCATGCACAGTTTGTTTACCCCACGAGGCAAAGGCTCCTACCTTACGTTCAGTGGGATTAAAGTATCTCTTCAGCGCCCCGAAGTTGGCAACAAGGAAGTTTTTGAAAACGCCCATGTCCTATGTGCTAGGATGCCTTTCAGAAGGCACTTCTGGGATGGACGCCCGTCATTAGCTACAGCTTGGGTGCTAACCTAACTCCAAGCTCAGGGACTTACCCTGGAGCCAAGTACTCATGCACCTTCTGGGTAAGCCAAGCTTGGCACCACCGAAAAAAGGGCCTGCACTGCAGGTTGATGCTCCTGCTTTTGAAGACATGGCTGGCATTAAGAGCGAGCAACGCTTTCCAAGGTAAATCCAACTTTGCCTCAAGTCAGAGCGGAGAAATGGAGGGGCCTCGCGCTCGGTTGCACATGTGGACGCCTAGTGTTGCGCCCCCGCAAATTCTTTGAAAAGAAGGCTGGAGTTACAATTTCTCCCTTTGTCAAACCTTAAGCCGCACAGAAACCCTATGTCCATTTTCGTGCAATGTCAAGAACATGACACTAAAGCTCTCTAGTCTGCAATTCATTGACCTAGAAGCAAGACTTGGCAGCAATGCGCCACAACTTGAACTGCTAGCGTTTGAGGCTCGCCAGCGGGCCTATATATTGTGTGGAATTTCCAGATCCAACTCTGAAGCGCCGGAGATTGGCTTGTTTGGCAGCTTTTTTTTTGATTCTGCTCCGGCTGCCAAAGTAACCTGTCCTACCAAATTTGTAAGCACTCTGCAACCATTTTACCTCATAAAACATGTTGCAAATTCCTAAAGAACCCAGAAGCACCCATCGACTGCCAGTATAAGCCAAGTCCAAAGCTTTATCACAAATCTGGATTGGGTGTATAACTGTTTCAACGCAAAACAACAGCATGGTGTCTGCTGACTTCCAAACACCTGCCGACTTTACGTTTATAACACCCATACGCATCGATGTAAGGAATCACTGTGTTGGTTAAGCTCATCCGCCACCAGATCACAAAAATGCACTTGTTTTTTCTGGAGGCACAACTTGTTGCTGCCTTGATCAGAAAGCTTGTGCCCTGTTGAACAGACATTCTTGTGCGAATGTTGGCATTGCTGCGCCAACTGTTACTTCCTTAGCCAAGCACATTGCAATCTGGTGGGTTCTACAATGCTTGGCTGCAAGAGCCCATTGGTAAGGCCTTTGTGATCCACCTAATGTTTGGGCGCCGCACCCAGGGCTTTCTGCTTAAGCTCATCTCCATCCATCAAGGTCTTGCAATGGAAAGAGCAAATTCCTGTTGTTCTTTTCTGTCTTGCCTGGATCCGTTGCTTTGGGCGTTACATAATTCCTCTTTTATCAGATTAACTGCTCGCATGGACGATAACAGCGCAGCATCCAAGGCCTACAATGGGTGGGACAAGCGTAAAGAATTTCGAACCAGCGCACAGTGCTGGATTGCAAGTTGCTCATTGCTTAAGCTGGCTTTGCCTCTCTGCAAACACTCTTCAGGAACGTCATATTAAGCATCTTCCGTTTTGGGTTGCGTGGATGGAAGCAAGCCAGTGACTACTGGATTCATGATGTTCCTGGCAGACTTGATGCACAACAGGTAGTACTTTCTTGTAAGTGGCTGCAACTGCTATATTCTTGCTTCCCTTGTAACATGTCTCGGAGGCTGGGCGGCGTGAAGTTGCGAATTCGCGCCTTCCAGTCTTCCAGCTGGTCCTCTCCATTCCGAGGTGATTAAGATGTCGTCGACGTTGGCCAGAATCAGCACTTTGTGCTGCTTGTACGTTCCGGCAAAGGACTTGGGCAAGGGGAAAAACCGGATTAGCATGAAAGGTGGTTTTGATCTGGCAAACAGTTCGCATTTTGCGAACCGCACGTATGCGCTGACTTTGTTTCACCCTTTACGTCGAGTCCAACAAGACCGGTCTACTGTGCTACTGATGTAGTAAAGAGGTGTCAGTCCAAAAAAGCATTTTGCAAACCGCACTCTGTGCTCTTTCAACACAGCACGAATTCTGCCACTGCTGGTCTACCTCGACCTCTTCGAGAAAGAGCCGTTGCACCGTAGGATCGATTGCTGTTGCTTTGCTTTTTCTTGGGTGTGGTGTGTTGTTTTGTTTGCTGTGTTGCTCCTCCGAGTCTGACCGTCTCACCTTGTCGCAATAGACCGGCCCACTGTGCTGCTGATGTGGTAAAGGGGCATCCGCTTTTCAAAAAGTCTGTCACGTCGTCCCTTACCCAGACGGTCTAGAAACTCTTATCTGTCGTAACGACTTTCTTGTCACCAGGAGACAAGGTGGCAGCAAACACTGCCCGAGTCTCTCACCTTCTTCTGGCTCAAAGCGATCTCTCTGGACCGTGCGGCGTGGTCAAGGGCATCGTTTTCTGCTTTGGCTTTTTGGCAATGCCTTGACTGGCTCACGAAGGTTGATGGGCGGACTTTCCATCTCGTCAGGGTAAGGCGATTGAAAAGGTGAAACTCGGCTCTGATGTGGCACTCCTGCGATTCTTGTAGACTACGGCCAGTGACCTGCACACGCAACTCTTAACCGATGAAGCAGTACCTTTGGGCCGCTGAGCTTCTCGCGGAACTGGTTCAGCCCTTATTTCTTCTCTCGGTGATCCCTGCACATAGTTCAGCCATGTTTAGCAGGCCAGGGACATATGAGAGAGTTTTAGTGCTAAGTTTCACCTTGCGGAACCTCGGTTCCGCAGAGCCAAACCTGGGTTGCGTGAGCGTGTTTCGATGGGTGATTTGAACTTCAAGGTAGGTATGGTGTGCGTGTACGTAGTTTTTGGGATGTGATGAAAGTCGTTCGTTTGTCGTTGGAACGTTGTCCTTTCGTTTCGAAGCCTAAGTGTGTAGGACAACTGTTTTCTCTTCGAGGTGAAGTGCCTTTTGCCCATAGGCAAGTGTAGGCAACTGTAGTTTGACTGGAAGTGAAGGTCTGCTGAGAGTTTTGTAGGGCTAGAAAGCATTTGAAGTGACTTGGTATAGCCTTGCTTTGAACCTGAAGGACCTCCTCAGCATGCCTGGAAGCCTGCAGTGAGTGTTTAAAGCCGCGTCCGATCTTTGGCTCAAGATGAGCTGGCTCAAGACGAGCCTGGCTCAAGGCTCAAGGCCACGAGCTTCTACAAACGTCTTTCACTTGAGCGTGAAAAGGTGTGGTAGCTGCTTGCTCCTGTGTGGGTTGTAGGGCTGGGTAGTTTCCCTGATTCCCTGACCATAAGTGCGTAGGGTTCCTTAGGCTGTTTTGACTTCTAACGAATTGTGCAATGGCTTCACCAGTAAGTGATCGGAGCATCTCGTAACACCACCCATCAGGTCTTGGCGCCTTTGCTGGTACCTTGGAGAGGAGAGTCTTCCACTCTCCACTCGAGATGGGTGGTGTCTTCCTCTTGAAGCGTCAGGCGAGGCGTGCTCCCTGTTGTGCCATGCAAACCGGCCGGAGCCCACGTTTCAGCCCACCATGCTCGGCGGGCATGGGTCAGGGGCAAGGTCACCAAAGGGCCTTTGAACGGTGACCTCTCCCGTCTTTATCGCCCTGAACAGGGCCGGAGGCCCCCTTTACCGTAAGCTCGGAGCCAGGCCTCACATTTTTCAGCTTGCTCTTGACTTTTGGAGGTGCAGTTTCCGTTGCTGCTCCAGTATCTCTCTTTTATGGCCGGGGCATGGGGCCGATCCCACATCCACATGTGGGCTCCAACAGCAGCTGGGGAACGACAGTTACTCCAGTGCTGCAGTAAGGCTCAGTAAGGTTCAGTGTGTTCATCCACTGGTCTGGTGAAAGTCCGGGTCTGCCGGACATGCCCGGAAAACCCCCGCATGTAGCCGAAACCTCACGGTCTGAAGGGTGCATCCCCAATCCGTCCAAACTTCTAGCCGAGCTCATTGCCCCCATGCTGGTTGGCTCTTTTGAAGCCACAACAACCCCTCGCAATAGGGACTCAAGGGAAGTTTCCAGAACTTGGGGCACTTAATGGTAAGCCCTTTAACAAAAGCTAAGAGGTCTCCTAGGGCCGTGGGGTTACACCCTCGTCAGGCCGACTGCAGTTTCCAAGTAAACAGAGATGAACGCAATGTCCCTTTTTCCAGAACGCCCCACCACAGCGACGTACCCCTTCCCTTCCACTCCAAATGACCGGAGGAACCTAAAGTTTCGACTTTTTTCGCAGGTTCACGAACCCCGCAATTATCGTAGAAATTACAGGCGATGCCTCTTTGAAAGCTCGACTTTACCAAGAGGGTGCAGCACAAGTGTCGCAGTGGGTCGAAAACGCGGGAGCCGGGAAGGTGTAGCAAAAGGATGTCATTTTCTTGTTGCTCTTTCCCAAAATCCTAGAGGGGTGTTGCGATTTTGTTGGTTTTCGGGGCTAAGTGGCCGTGGTGGACTCCCGTTCCGTAGCCGTGGATGATCCTTGCGTGTGGGGTCATTTGCTCGCATCGTTTGGTGTTTTCTGATGAGTTTGATCATAAAGGTTTCGGCATGAACAAGACTCGTGGCGCGTGCGGCTGCTCTCAGCAGCTACTTTGACATTTTTGTGTCATGCTAATCCATCCGAACTTGTCAGTGAAGGCCAGACGTGTTAAAGCAGCGAGCTGCTTGGGAGTTTGCTTTGCGGGCCCCAAGTGGTTATGGAATGGTCGCGTCCGGCCGAGCAATCTGGGCCGTGTTGCCTCAGTTAGCCGCCTTTTGCTTGACTTGCTGGAGAAGAAAACGGACACGAGCGTGTACGTGCATGTGACACGTGCACTGGCATTCGCAATTGATTTGTTTCGTCGCGTCGAACGCGGCCATTGCACACACAGTTGGGAATTTGTCGCTTTGGGTTCTAAGTTGTCTTGTGTGAGCACAAGTTGTGCGATGGCTTTATGCAACATTTCTGATATCCTACCGTTTCGGGTATCTTGAACCCTAAAACCTTGAACCGTTGTGGAACTCGAAATATTTGAGGGCGCAGAGGTGTGGTGCCACGTTGGGCACTTTGAAGTGTAGGTTTGTTGGTTGGTTGGTGTGAGGAGCTGTTCAACCGAGTGCGACGAAGTCACTCTGATAAGCAGGTGCGGCTCCGCAGAAGTCTTTATCGTCTTAAATTTTTTGGCTAAGCACGAGATCTTTGCATGCTCTTCGAAATTATTGCCTTAGAATTCCGTTGGTTTGCAGTCCTGAGCCCTGGTGGCGACGCATGGTAATGGATTGATGTTGTACATGGTGGTAAATCAAAGTGGATCCTTCATATTTTCCCTTAAGATTTGCTTCTGATAGCCTTGAAATGTGGAATGCGCAATGAGGCACAGCCCCATTGGTCAAGTCTGCCTCCGTTTGGTTGCTTGATTTTCTTGCGTGTCATCCACTTGATCAAGGACCCAGGAGGTGGAGGTGCTGTTGGGCCCTGTTGCCTTCGCCATGGATGAGACGCCGATTTCTTCAGTGTCTCCGTCGCGGTCTCGGTCAAACCGAGCCCTTCAGATCGAGCGAACCCTGTCCGTTGCCTCGACCGTTGTTGGCCATGCGCAAGACAAGTTGTTCAGCCGCCTCGCTCGAGTGATCGCGCGACTCCCGATTTTGTGCATTGTGCTGTCGCTGGCAGTCTATCTGGCATGTGTCCCGGGAATGGCGCTATTGAATGGTTCAGAGAACATGTTTGGCTTCATCAAAATCATGACGGGCTTCTTAGAAGCATTTTCATTCACGGCAACCGACGAGTACCAGGACTACAAGCGTGGGACCGATGTCTTCCCAGACACTAGGAGCCTCGTCTTCATTGCCAAGCCACTAGGCGGGCGCAGCCTTGTCTCATCAGAGGTGCTCCGGCAGATACACAGGGCGGAAGTGCAGATCCACGACACGACTCGCTTTGAGTCGGTGGATCGACATCAGTTGGGCTTTAGTGACGTTTGTGAGAGGCTGAGCTCGGGATCGCCCTGCATGGCAGGGAGTGTGATCGCCACGCTCCTCGGAGACGACGTTGCGGTGCGCTTGTCCGAGCTCGAAGTGCTGGAGCAGAATGTGAGCACACCGGCCAATGCTGCAGCTGCCTTGGTGGTTGCCGCCATGAGTGTGCAGCAACGGGCAACTTTGCCGCTTCTCGTTGCTTCGCCGCTCCCTTTTCCAGGGCTTGGTGCTAGCGACTTAGGGATATTTGCAAACAATTTTGTTTTTCGAGTCCTTCAATTCCTAAGAAACAACCAAAAAATGTTAACTTTGCTAGGGCTGCCGGGTATCCAAGTTCAGTCTAGGCGAGTTGTCTCTAAGCCAGTGGCTCTCGGCCAGCACTGCCGCCATGTCCACTTTCACAGTAATGGACACAGATGACGGCGTTCTCTTCGAAAAGCAGGCTGCCAGGGACATCAACGGGAATGGCTACCCCGAGAATGCCCTGGTGAGAATTAACCAGTTCAGCTCCTCCACGATTGCCATGGAGAGCGTGCAGATCGGCATGGACAACGTTCCCCTCATCGGCCTCACCCTCTGCCTCATGGCAGGCTACGTGGTGCTGATGCTGGGCACCGACACCCGGATTCCCGGCAACTCGCAGGTGAAGCTCCTGGTGGGAGCCTCTTGCATTCCGGGACTGTCTGGGATGGCCAGCTTTGGTGTTTTGGGATACATGGGGCAAGGTGTGAGCATCTTAGGAACCCTGGTGCCATTCTTAGGCCTTGCTGTCGGTGTTGATATCATCTTCTTGCTGGTGTCCTCTGTCAACTCAGTGGGGCCTCACGTGAAGGACATGGAGGAAGTCATGGTCAGGGCTCTTCCCCGCGCTGGAGCTGCAGCAACCACCACGACCTTGACGTCAGTTTCTGCCTTTCTTATTGCTGCCGTCACCAGCACCGACCTTCCGAGTTTCTTCTCATTCAATGTGGGCCTGGTCATGGTTCTGCTCTTGAACTGGATGGGCATGCTGATCATGTTCCCTGCCATGATCATCCTAAGCCAGCGCAACATGACCGCGCGCCCGGAGCCCGAAGGCGGCTTCGCCACCAAAGCGAGGTTTGTCATGGGAGGCGGACGGAAGCTCCGAGGTGTCATGAATGCCCGGCTGGGCCGTGCCGTGGAACGCAACCTGCCATTCCAGATCTGCGGTGCCTCTGTTTGGTTGGTGCTTACCATCCTGGGCATCCATTTCGGCCTGCAGACGGGGCGAGGCATGCCAGACACGTACTTCGTGACCGACTCCTCGAAGGTGCACGCATACTTGGAGGATGTCAGCAGCTCCTTTGTCGGCAGTGTGCCCATGGAGCTGAACTTGCTTTTCGATGAGCCGAAAGTCCTGAAGGCATCGTACCGCAACCGCATGTCCGACTTGATTGCGGCGCTGAACAACCGGTCTGACCTGGCATTGCCAGTTGATTGCTGGCTCCATCGTGCCGTCGGCTCCTTGAGCAGTTCAGCCTCAATGTGTGAGGTAGACACTGCAATTCTCACGTATCTGAATGACACGACGACAGGATCCATCAGTGCACGGGATGCCCGCGGCGGCATCACCGACCACCTGCAAGCAGCTCGGTGCCGCGTAGTGCTGTGGCAGCCTTCAGACGCGGACAAGCGCAGTGAGCAAGCACAAGACATCTTCAGGCAGGTGAAGGGCGAATTCCCCGAGGTGAATGCCGTCCCATACCACCTGAGCTTCCCGACGCAAACAGCACGCTATCGTGTCATCAAAGACAAGACCTTCAGCACAGCGGGCTTTGCCTTCATTGGCGTGTTCGTGGCTGTGATCATCACCATGCCCGTTCACCTGGCATTCCTGGCGGTCGGGAATGTCATGGCGGTGACATGTGTCTTGTTCGGCTTCATGTGGGCCTGCAACATCACTTGCAATGTTATCTCGTACAGTGTCTGCGTCATGGCGATCGGCTTTTGTGTCGACTACAGCTGCCACATCGTGCACTTCGCCCATCACGGCGTGCCGCCGGGGACACCTTGGGACAAGCGCATGCGCCACTCGCTCGAGGCCGTCAGCTTCGACGTGATGCAGGGATGTTCCACAGCCTTCCTCGGCGTCGCCATGCTGGGTTTCGGCACCGCCCAGGCCTTCCGGATCTTCGCACTCTTGTCGGTCGTCATCACTCTCGTGGGTGGCTTCTTTGCGCTCGTCGGCTTGCCATGCTTGCTTGCTCTCCTTTCAAGGATCGCACGTGCCTGCATGGGGTCGGAGACGCCGGAGGATGAGACGAGCGCGCCAGCTCTGCCAGCGACAGACGCATGTGACGAGGGAGAGGCCGCAAAACAATACCTTCAGGACATGGAGAACCCTCTAGATGTCGAGCTTTCTGCTGAGCACTTTTCCATGTAGGCATGCGCATTGTGGCTGTTGGCCATGCCTTTCATTCCCATCTTCTCTCGGCATGAAAGGTTTCACATGCTTAGGATTTATCAGCGTCGACAAACGTCGACAAGCTGTTGTCACAAACGTGATGAAACCATGACTCGGCAGTTCTGGACGCTGGAAAAGACAGGTGCATCCTATCAGTCGATCTTTCGATCATCTGCCCCGGGTTTCGGGTTTCATGTTGGAACACGGGCCTCCGGCCGGAAAACCATGTTGATCATTCATTCTGCTGGTCCCGATGGCCATGTTGCCGCAACTGTTTCGTCACTCAGACAGGGTGCAGAATTCCACAGTGCCGCTGCGGGCACTCGCTGTTCACGAAGTTTTTGTGCCGTCTGACCCAAAAGTACACTGTCAGAGCAAGTTTGACCGCGGAAGGCAGGTACACTTGACATAAGTAGCGTACAGCGCTTGCAATGCCAATGCCACCGATCGCGCTGAGCAATGAAGGGTATCGCGCGCCCTGTCTGTGAGAGGTTTCTCGTTGCTTCTTGAGCTGCGTGGCTATCGTCATCGAACTCCAAAAAGCTTCTTGTTTTTTGGTTCTTGTCTGCTGAGGACAGGTTGCGCGGGGAAGTCGACATGCACATGGAGCATATGTTGGAGGATTTTCGCAGGTTGCAGACGACCATGGCCACAGTCTTGAGTGTCAAGCTCGAGCTGGAGAAAGAGAATCTAAGTTGGCATTTTGGGGATCTAGCTTGTATTTTCCTTTCTTTGGATTTACAACAGGGGTGGCCCTAAAAATTACATGTTTTCACAAGCTGTACAGAACCAACCCAGGAATGCGAGTCTCAGGGAAAGGCTGGAGTTGACTCCCTCGACGGAGTTGGCCAACTCCCGGAGCGACATGCCGAAAGCAACACCGAGCTTGCTGTCGGTAGCGCTCCGCGAAGACCTTCCCCCGGAGAATTTGGAGCTGGAGTTCGCCGAAGCCTTCCCAAAGAAGGTCCACGAGCCCGCTGAGAAAATGACGCGCCCCGGTTCGTCTGACAGCAAGACGCGCGGGACGCTGGTCATGCGAGCCGATTCTGGACCTTTGGCGGGCCGTTAGCGTAGATTTCAGTCTGCGTTGTGACTTCGCAGGGCTAAGGTCGGACAGTCCATGGAATCCATCGTTTTCACCTGCCCCACGAAGTCACGTCCAAAAGAATCGTCTTCCTGCGTTCACGATCGCCATCGCGGCCGTGTGTCGGATGTCGGTGTTTGATGTCATGCTCATTGGTTGACAGATGTTGAAATGACCACTTTTTGCTGTCAGGAGTGGAGCGGGTGCTCAATGTGTTCACGAAGGAAAATATGTGGCTTGGTAGCATTTGGTAGCCCAGTGGTACCCTTTGCCCTTGTTCTGGGTTCTAGCCCCAAAGAGGGTGCCGTTATTGTAATGTCCCTAAACCCTAAACAATAAACCCTAAACCCTAAACCCTAAACCCTAAACCCTAAACCCTAAACCCCGAAATCCTTATTGCAATATGGTTGCTGGGCTACCAAGGTGGATGTTCCTCACACAGACCGCACCTGCATTGGTGATCGTGCAGCCGGGCTAAGCTGAAGCAGTGTGCTCGCCTAGTTCGGCTCGCATCTCTCTTGGGGGCAGTCTGCCCTAAACCCTAAACCCTAAGCCCTAAACCCTAGACCCTAGACCCTAAACCCTAAACCCTAAACCCTAAACCCTAAACCCTAAACCCTAAACCCTAAACCCTAAACCCTAAACCCTAAACCCTAAACCCTAAACCCTAAACTCTACACCTTAACCCCTAAACCCGAAACCCTAGCCCTAAACCCTAAACCCTGAAAGTTGGCCTCCCCAAGGTTGAATACCTTGGCAATGGGGGTGGCTGTGGACAACCATCCCGAGCATCCCTTCTGGGGCATCCTGGAGCTCATGTTCGTGCCCTGGTTTAGGGTTTAGGGTTTAGGGTTTAGGGTTCAGGGTTCAGGGTTTAGGGTTTGTGCACTGGTGTCCTGCTTAAGCGCGACTCCTCCTGTTTGAACTTCGTGGTCCAGCAATACAAAGGGGTTTAGGGTTCAGGGTTTAGGGTTTAGTGTCCCAGCATTTGATACGGGGGCCCTAATATGGACCCGCCAAATAGCGGCATTCCCTTCTAATGAAGGACCCCACCCTTATTTCGGAAAGCCCCCACCTGGTCGCACTTTGCGGTGCCATTCCTTTTCGTATCATGCAAGGATGTTCTTTTTTCCAGGCACATGCTGCTATTTTGGGATGTTCCCCCTTATACTCACAGTCCTTAGTAAGGATGATCGTATCCCCTGTTAGAATCCTTGTTCAGGACTGTTAGTATAAGGAGGAACATCCCACCTGATATTGCTTAAAGCATTTATGTCCCATGCAGCGCGTCATTGCTCTCCTCGGCGTGCCTTCTCACGAGGCCCTGTGCTACCTCATGGAGTTTATCCACAAAACGCGTATGCAGGGGATCAGGGGCTACTTCCGGGGGCCCGACTGGAAGCGCTCCTCTCAGATGGCCCAAGCTGTTCAGTGGAAAGAAAGAGACAAGAGTTCCGTACATGAAGAGCCCCAATTTCTGCCATGACCCCCAAATGTCCTGCGGGAGGTGGAACAGCTTCGACTTCTTCTGCCTGCTCCTTTCCTTCACGGACTCCCTATTATTTTTTCTGCTCTTGGCGGAAGCCATCAACTTCTCCATGAACTCCGCGTCGTTGATCAAGGCAGCTGTTTTAGGGATGAAGGTTTAGGGTGTGGGTGGCCCTAAACCCTAAACCCTAAACCCTAAACCCTAAACCCTAAACCCTAAACCCTAAACCCTAAACCCTAAACCCTAAACCCTAAACCCTAAACCCTAAACCCTAAACCCTAAACCCTAAACCCTAAACCTTAAACCTAAACCCTAAACCCTGCACCTATACCCGAAACCTCATGGCAAGTCGCAAACCGTTCGCGAGGTACTCCGTTTGGCGAGATTGCTCCGATTGGTCCGCACGCTGCACTATGAGTTCTTCAATGAGCTGCGCCTGACGCTCGCAGGTTTAGGGTTTCGGGTTTAGTTAGGGTTTAGGGTTTAGGGTTTAGGGTTTAGGACTCCTGGGTTTAGGGTTTAGGATTTGGGATTGCCGAGGGTTTCAGGGTTTAGAGTTTAGGGTATTCAATTTCCAAAGCCCTGAACACCACGACCTAAATCCCAATCGAGCCTAAAGCCCCAGGTCTCTTAGCATCCTAAACTTTGAGCCCTAAAGCCCTGAAGCCAAAGCCCAACCCGTCAACAACTTTTCCCTCACAGCCCTAAACCCTAAACCCTAAACCCCAAACCCCAAAACCCAAAACCCTCAACCCTAAACCCTACATCCTAAGCCTAACCCAAAGAAAGGAATCTACCAGACCCGGACCGGAGCCCAATCACAAAACCCTGCAGCCAATAGGGTTTAGGCTTTAGGGTTTAGCGTTTAGGGTTTAGGGTTCAGGGTTCAGGGTTCAGGGTTTACAGTTTAGGGCTTCAGCAACTGAAGCTCTGGAGCTGCTCCTTACTCCTACAGACCCCACCCAAACCCCACACCGAATCCGAGGATCATCCTGGGTGTCTTCTCGGGGCTGAGGGTTCTCTTCTGGGCCATCGCCCGGATCCCAGATGGCCTACGACTCCCCCCCTCTGCAAGGGTCTTCGGGTTTTGGGATTTAGGAGTCGGGATCTCGGTGCTGCGGAAGTAAGGGAAGGGACTGCAGTGCAAACCCTGGGCAAAAACCAGCCATTCCGTCTATCTTGCAGTCTTGCATGCTGAGGTCCTCCTGTTTGTGCTGATCTACGTGTTTGGAATCGGCATGGCAACCATCGCAGGCCAGGATCAGGCCGCCTGCATGAGCCAGTCCTCAAGGGGGGGAGGGTGGTGCCGTCTTAAAGGACCGGATTACGGGTTTAGGGTTAGGGTTTAGGGTTTAGGGCAGGATTTTTCTCATCAGGCTGTGTGAACCCCCGCCCAGCGGGCCCACAAGCAAGTTCGGACAGTTCTGGGTTGGACAGCCGTGCAGGTCGAGTTTGCCACCTTGCAATCGAGCATGTTCACGATATTTCGCCGCTCGGTGCATGGACGAATGGTGAACGCCTCCAAGCCTCCAGCCCCCGCAACCCTAAACCCTAAACCCTAAACCCTAAACCCTAAGCCCTAAACCCTAAACTCTAAACCCTAAACCGCCAATCAGATCGAAATCAGTGCTGTGATGTGCAAAGTGACTGTCAACAGCATCTCCGTGGCAGAGTGACTCCTCAACAGGCCTCTATGGCAGACTCCGCTTGCCAGCCCCCGAAAGGGAGGCTTAGGGTTTAGGGTTTAGGGTGGGGGGTGCCCTTTCAGACGCACTTCAAGTATGGTTCGCCCAGGATTGGCACGTGCACCTGGGACCCTACTTACCTACAGATGATTAGGAAGTACCCCCTATTTCGTAGGTACCCTTAAAAACTGAAGGTAAATATACCCCCTGTTTCGTAGGTACCCTTAACACTGAAGGTAAATGGTGTCCCAGGTGTGGCTTAGGGTAGCGTTCATCGCATCACTGTGCCAAGGATGCCTCACCGAAGGCTGTCGGTGGCTGAGTTGTATGCAAGCACTTGGTCGTGTCTCCCCCCCAAGTTGGTGGTAGTGCTGGGATGCTCGTGCTGGTGCTGGTGCTGGGATGCTGGGATGCTGGGATGCTGGGATGCTGGGATGCTGGGATGCTGGGATGCTGGGATGCTGGGATGCTGGGATGCTGGGATGCTGGGATGCTGGGATGCTGGGATGCTGGGATGCTGGGATGCTGGGATGCTGGGATGCTGGGATGCTGGGATGCTGGTGCTGCTGGTGCTGCTGCTGCTGCTGCTGCTGCTGCTGCTGCTGCTGCTGCTGCTGCTGGTGCTGCAGCTTCTGCTTCAAGCACGTGAGGTTGACGTGGGTTCGTTATACCCACGTCGGCTTGCGCGCATTGATGTGCAGGGTACTGTTCCGTACGCGTGTTAAGGTGCAGGCTACGACGGCAGGCCTCTCACCGAGACGCTTCGCATTGAGACTTTCCGAGACTGGTCAGGCAGCGCGCTGATCAACAGCTGCTTCTTCCCCAACATTATAAACCTCAAATTCAAAGCTTTCGTCTCTAGCCTAAACCCTGTGCAGGAGTGATCATGATCTGCTACATCCTGGTCTTCATGTTGGTTTCGGCGGCTCTCCTAAATTCTCCGTACTTTAGCACCCAAAAGGCGCCAGGTTCACAATTCCGGATCCTACTCAGCCACTAGAGGTAGTTGCGGGCTGCAGGAATCTCTTGTAGGATGTTGTTTTCTTTTTGAAAAATGTTGGCCTTCAGGGTTGATCCCGAAGCCCAAGTTCCAAGACCCGATCCCGAAG
This sequence comes from Symbiodinium natans, assembly GCA_905221605.1. Lineage (NCBI taxonomy): Eukaryota > Dinophyceae > Suessiales > Symbiodiniaceae > Symbiodinium > Symbiodinium natans. The sequence goes on from CAJNDS010000001.1 coordinate 2,399,319, forward strand.
CCACGTGCAACTTTGGCACCAAAGGTCGGCGTTTTCAACCTCATCATGGCGATTTTCCTCGACAATGCCCAGAGCTTGGGTTGTTCTTTTGGTTTCCTTTTCGGCTTAGGGGCAACCCCCTTAGGCCCTGAAGCCTACACCCCAACTATCAACAAAGAAGGTCGTCATCCTGAAAAGACGCGGACACCCTTCTTTCGCTTTTGTTACCTGTTCAAAAGCTCCGAAGCCCCAAATCCAAGAACCCGGACGCAGCCTTGAATCCCGGGATGCCCCGGACCCCCTGAACCCCCTGAACTACCTGAATCCCCTGGTCCCAAGACCCTCAACCCTAAACCCTAAAACCCCCCCCAACACCCCAAAACCCCCTGAACCCCCTAAAGGCCCTTAACCCCATAAACCCCGAAACCCCCGAAACCCCCGAAACCCCCGAAACCCCCCCAGCCCCGAAAAGGTCGTGAGCCAGCAGAACATCCGCAAGCAGAAGGAGATCTCGGAGACCGCTCTGAAAGCCGAAGTGAACATAAAGCTGCTTGGATCTGAAAGGTTGAGGTTTAGAGTTTAGGGTTTAGGGTCTAGGGGGGTTTAGGGGGTTTAGGGGGGTTTAGGGGGTTTAGGGGCGTTTAGGGGGTTTAGGGGGTTTAGGTGGTTTAGGGTTTAAGGGGTTTGGCTTGGGGTTTTAGGGGGGTTTTAGGCGGTTTAGGAGGCTTCAAGTTTAGGGGGTCCAAGGGGCTTAGACTTTGCTGGAACTTCGGAGGCCTGAGGATGTTTAGGCGTTGGCGCCCCCCTGATAGAGTTCAGGCTCCATGGCGGAGCCCTAAGCACCTGAACCCCTAAACCCCTAAACCCCTAAACCCCTAAACCCCAAACCCTAAACCCCTAAACCCCTAAACCCTAAACCCCAAACCCTAAACCCTAAACCTTAAACCCCAAACCCTAAACCCTAAACCCCAAACCCCAAACCCCAAACCCCAAACCCCAAATCTCTCCTGCTGCTCTTCCGCCAAGGCGCGTGGTGGCTCAAATCATCAGCCCCTAGCTTAGTGTGTGTGCGTGGCGCTTCCAAGCAGAGGGTTTAGGGTTTAGGGTTTCGGGTTTCGGGTTTAGGGTTTAGGGCTTAGGGCTGAGGGGTTAGGGGTTGTAGGGGTGGTTTCCACATGGGGCAGTTCTCTGCACGTTGGTCTCTTTTTGAGGTGCTGATGGTACCTGCACGATCGTGTTCATGTTGTCATCTTCGTCAGCTGCACCCCCCCCCTTGTCTAAACCCTAAACCCTAAACCCTAAACCCTAAACCCCAAACCCTAAACCCTAAACCCTAAACCCTAAACCCTAAACCCTAAACCCTAAACCCTAAACCCTAAACCCTAAACCCTAAACCCTAAACCCTAAACCACATGGGCCCATAATCTTACAGAAGCCCTCGGTGTGATGTCCTAAACCCCCATGTAGCGTGCAGGGCTGTAGTTCAGGATGCTCAGGAATCTGGGTTTAGGTTTAGGGCTTGGGGTCTACTTGTGGCATTGAGCATGGCTGAAGCATCTCCTCGTATCCTAGCTAGACTGTTGACTTTACGCCGAACTGGACTGGGGCTCAAAATGTTTTTTTGCTTAGGTTAGGGTTTGGGTTTATAAACCCTAAACCCTAAACCCAAAACCCTAAACCCGAAACCCTAAGCCCTAAACCCTAAACCCTCAACCCTCAACCCTAAAGCCTAAACCCTATTGTGGGAACTTCCTTTAGAGTTCCTGAGGTGAGGAGGACGGCTGTGACATCATCGAGCAGGACATCGACAAGCTGGATATGAGGAGTCAGTCTAAGGCAGACCGCTCCCTATACCTTAAACCCTAAACCCTAAACGCTAAACCCGAAACCCTAAACCCTTAACTCTTAAACCCGGATCCCTCAGGCAGAGAACCTAAACCCGAAACCCTGCGCCTCGGCCCGTACTCGGATCATGCCCAAACTTAAGGGGAAAGCCTCTGCAGCCCTTCGAAACCAGAAGCGGTTTAGGGTCCAGATAGGGCTGGGTTTGTTCGTGCTTTCTTGTTACACGTATTCCCGTTCAAGTATAGGACGGTGCCTTTGGGAGTACCCCCCGCCGAATCATGAAGAATGTCCTTCTGGTTTCCGAAAAAGTCCCGATTCCCTGCGGTTGCTCTGTGGAGCGTCGTGCTGCGCAGGTCTTGGAGAGAGCATTATCGAAAGCTTCTGTGACAGTGCGCATACCTCAGATTGTGGTTCGTGTGGCCAAAGTGTTTAGGAGGGGTTCCTGATCCCTAAGCCTTAGAACATAAAACGGCTTCTGCAGATCATGACCAGATTTCGATGTCAAGAGTGCTTAAAATTGTTAAGACATGCTAAGACATTCCGACAGCAGCCCCGGCTTAGAAGCCCAGGTGACTTAGTAGGTAGCGTTAGTAAGGTGGGTTATGGGCATTATAGTAGGAGAGCTTCTGAGTGAGTGCCTTGCACATATGAGCGACGGAAATGATAGAAAGATTGGCGTTCGAGGCGCTCCAGAACCCTTGAGCTCAGAGGTTGACGGCCTCGCAACCTACAACCTCAACCCACCCCAAGGGATATCAGGCTTCGGTGCATTGCAAAGAAACAGGTCATGAAACGCTCAGGGTTGAGGTGTAGAGGGTTTGCGATGTTTCTTTTAATCATTTTTGTGCATCTTGTTAGGAGGTGGGTGCTCGGGTATTAGGGGTTTAGGGCTTCCTGGCAGGTCGCGCGACAGGTTCTTGACTTGGCTTGACCACGAAGACTTCACTGAAGTCCTCGAGGGGGCTTTCATAGACACCTCCATTCGCCGTTGCCTCAGGGGTGGCAGGGCGTTTTTCTGTTGCAAGAGTTCCTGGCAACTGATTGCATCAGATTTCGCCCCCCTCCCTAAACCCTAAACCCTAAACCCTAAACCCTAAACCCTAAACCCTAAACCCTAAACCCTAAACCCCAAAACCCAAAACCCAAAACCCTAAACCCTAAACCCTAAACCCTTTTTTGAGGTGCACAGCTCTTCGACATCCTGGACGCGGATTCCGGCGGGCTCTTGAGTATAGATGAGCTCATCTCGGGGCTCATGAGCATGCGTGGAGATGTGACCAAAGGCGACTTGGTGAAGTTTAGGGTTTAGGGTTTAGGGTTAGGGTTTAGGGTTTAGGGTTTAGGGTTTAGGGTTTAGGGTTTAGGGTTTAGGGTTTAGGGTTTAGGGTTTAGGGTTTAGGGTTTAGGGTTTAGGGATCCGCTACCTGATGTCTTTGTTCAGATATGAGAGCTCTGAGCAGGGTTTCTGTCGTGTGGGGTGTAGGGCTTAGGGCTTCGGCTTAGAAGGCAAGAAGCCTGGCAGACTCCAGTCACCTCCAGTCAAACGCCGAAGAGAAGGCACTGCAGTAGTAGACACAGTGCAGAGGCCCATAACTTGCTGTAAACCTACAACTCAGCTAGGAACCCTCGTCCAAGGTGACATCATGGCAATGAGTTTGAAAGTGCGGTACATGTGTCAGCTGATGGAGAACTTGGGTAGCCATCCTCCCAAGCGCAGAGAGTCAGCTAAACATGGCTGACCTCACAAATTTGTAGCTTCGAGGGCTTCAAGCGCTTGTGCGTTCGGGTACTTCCCGGCGGTGGCAGGACAGCCGCTGCCCTTTTGCATAATCTTCTTCAGTGTGTTTGAAAGTGCGCTCTTGACGCTGTTTCAGCGTATTGAACAGCCTCCCGCGAAGCGGAAAGGTTGTTTCGTTCTCTAGGCGGACCAGGCAATCACAAGGGGATCGACTGAGCAACGAATCTTTGTTCTTGTTGAAGTAAGCACACAGTACCCGACTTGTGCCAGCTGTCCGCAGGTTAAGTGTAGACGCGACCTCGCTTAAGTGGGAGGTTTCGCCCTTGCTCTTCCTCAGGCAGCCTTGTCGTGTTTGTGTTGCATCGTGCTGGAAGCGCGAAATGCAGCACCTGCCCATTGATGATGCAACGCCCTGAGAACGAAAAAGTATCGGTGCAGTAGTGCGCACCATCAACCCTACAGTAAAAAGCCAGCGGTCGCTCGGGTGCATTTCAGACGACATGCAACTGCTTTTGAATGCTGAATGTGCTCGCCCTTGTCAAGAGGCAGCTGGTTTAATAAAATTAAGAAAATCCAGCGCAAGTTTCTTGCATCCCTTGCTGACATCGGTGAATCTGTGGCCGGGTATGTTGACAACGAGATTTCGGGTATGGGTGTAGTGTATTACTAAGGGTTTCGGTGTAGATGATCTTCTGCACATGGGTGCTGCTGGCATACCTGCACAGTCCCAGCCTCAGTGAGGCAGAGCGTTGGCCCATTTATGCTCCCACACACTAAAAAAGGACTCATGCCAAGGCAAGAAGAGGCTAGATAAAGGGCTGCCAGGCGATTAGAGGTATGCCCTCAACTTTGACCTATGCCCACACGCCACGCCCAGACGTAGAAGGGGGCGAGAGGGCCAGGTGCTGTCGGCCCAAGCAACTTCCTGAAAGACCCAAACCCTAGTCCTTCTAAAGCCCTAGTCCTTCTAAAGCCCCGGCCCAGACAGTAATTCGTAGATCTTGGGATGTTCTTCTACTATAACAGTGCTTAATCGAGATTTTCATAGGGGGTACTATCATCCCTGTTAAGGATGGTTAGTATAAGGGGGGAACATCCCAACGAAGATAGATACAAGAAACATACGATCCTTGAATCGCAAGGTTGTCGTGTTTCGGGACCCTTAAAACCTTAGTTTTTGCTGGTGACCTAACCCTGTGAAGAAGATGGCGCCATGACCCGGTTTTTACCAACCCTGAACCCTAAACTCTATAAAGCCCTAAACCCTCTTTCAACCATGGTCTCTTCGGATCCCGGAGTCATGGTCTCTTCTGAACCCCGAGTATCACTTCCAACCCTAGTTCAAGGAGTCGGTAAAGTGGCCTGTTTTCAAGGCTCGGTTTTGAGTAACTAGGGACCCGAAACCCGAAACCCGAAACCCGAAACCCGAAACCCTAAACCCTAAACCCTAAACCCTAAACCTAAATCCTGTTTCGGGTGTTCTTGGCGGCCTAGGGCATTGGAGTTGTGGGTCCAGCTGCAGGGCCGAAAGGGCCAAGTTGTTCCCAGGGAGTGCAACGTGCGTTGGTTGAGGAGTACACCGTTGTTTAGGGTTTAGGGTTTAGGGTTCAGGGTTTAGGGTTTAGGGTTTAGGGTTTAGGGCTACCGAGTATCCTAAACCCGAAGCCCGAAATTGGCTTGACTGTTGGGGCGCTGGCCTCTCTGGGTTTTTTTGCTTCCTAGGCCCGGCAGCCGTTGCCAGCCCCACTGCGGCCAGGAGCTTGGACAATGCTTGCTGGATTTTTGTTTTTTTGGGTTCTTGGGTGTTTGGGTTTTTGGTTTTTTGGGGTTTAGGGTTTAGGGTTTAGGGAGGAGGCAAGAAGTCTCCAGATCTCGGAGAAAGGTGCATCTTGAGTGAGGATGAGGTTACAGCCAAGAAGGATTTCACGCTCCAGCTGCTTCTGTTGCACAAGAACAATGGGTTTCATGCGGGTAGGCCGAAGCCGTATTAGATCACCACGTGACTGCTTCGTGCAAGGGCTTAGGGTCTTTGACAGGCTCACCAACAGACAAAAGTCGTCAAAGTAAAGAAGTGTGATCTGCTGAAGGCGAGCGAGTTTCTTGGCCCGTGGCTCGGAATGGAGTTTCAAGGCGTTGCGTGTTGAGAGTTGTTTTGTCGCCGATAGCCGATACCCAACATGTCAATCCCTCGCGCAGCACAACTTGTTTTGGGGTCGGAGGCCACACTACGTGTGAACACGATGAGAAGTGGATGGAGGTGCTTGGTCGATTTGCATCAGGTAGCCGATTGATTGTCCTCTCCAGAAAACCCCCAAACTTTGGGATGCTCCCCCTTACACTAGCAGTCCCTAGTAGGATTACAGAACCCCCTATGAGAATCCCTATTAAGGACTGTTAGTATTAGGGGGAACATCCCAACCCCAAACCCCAAACCTTCAAGAAGGAACGTGCTGTCAGGCGAAGAGGAAGCTGTACCGGCTCCTACTGCAGATCTCCGACCATCGCAGGCCTCTCTGCAGCATTGGCCCACTTGAGCGGTTTCAGGGTAGGCCGCCTAGACCTTGTCTTTCAGTAGAACCGTGTTGACCCTAGATCCTAGCTAAACCTTAATCCCTGAACGAAGAACCCTGAACCCCCAAACCCTAAACCCTAAACCCTAAACCCTAAGCCCTAAACCCTAAAACCCTAAACCCTAAACCCTAAACCATAAACCCTAAACCCTAAACCCTAAACCCTAAAACCCTAAACCCTAAACCCTAAACCCTAAACCCTAAACCCTAAACGCTAAACCCTAAACCCTAAACCCTAAACCCAAAAACCCTAAACCCTAAACCCGAATTGCATTCAAAGGTGGGATGCGCCTCGCGCTGTCGGTACCCTCTCCGCAGGCCTGACACAGGAGGACGCCAGGGATCTGGACTGCGGCCTTGTCGTTTGCTGTTTCTACTGACTCCTCGGGGGTCCTATTGTAGGCTTTGAGGGGGGTGAGTCGTGTGAGTGCTGCTACAGTGGAGAAGTGGGTACCGCAAGTTTCCCAAACTTCAAGACCCCCTACTTGGCTGGTTCTTAGTAGGGAATGCGGGCGCTCTAGAATCCCTTGAAGGGTATATATATATATATATAAATATATGTAGGGCCCTCATTCCCTCATCTCGTTCCCAAGAACCACGGGGCCAACGCTGCAATGCTTGCGGAACTCCAGGACTTCCAGCGCTGCCCGCTGGGCCTCCTCGCGCTGCAGTCGCCCTGGCATGTGGGTATTTGCCAAAATAGCGGTATACTTCTGATTATACCCCGAATAGAATAGAATCCCTTAAAGGGACCCAGCAAAAAAGGGTACCCCTGTGTGCGGCAACAGCCATGTGGGGGTGCAGTGTTTAGGTTGATGGAGCCTTGGAGGCTTTCAAGCTTGAGCCCGCCGCAGCCGCATGTCCTTCTGACCATGGCCTGCCTAAGCTGCCTCGAGGGCCTGCGCCTCTTCGTGCCTGGCCATGAGTTCTCTGGGGAAGCCGGGGCCCCGGCTGAGAGTGTGGAGGCTCAGAAGGCCCGGCGGAGGGAGGGATGGGTGGCTGCCCAGCTGGCTGCGAAGACTTTCTTGCGCCAGTGGATGGCCGAGCATCCTGGCGAAGAGGTGCCGGAGGATGTATACCGGGCGTGCCAGGAGGCCTTGAAGAGCCACCTCCCCGAGCCTTGGAGACGAAAGCAAGAGTCTGTCTTAAAGGGTTTCGGGTCCGAATCTACTCGAAACGAATACTTCGGGAACTCAATCTTAAGACACTCTCAGCCCCCCCAAAGGACCGTTGCGGTGAACGGAAGGACGCCGAGCTCCGGTCCTTCGTGCGCCACAGCCACTTGGAGCTCTTGCGCCAGGAGGGCCCACCACAGCGGCTTCGCAGCCCGGCTGAGTGGGAGGCGCTCTTCCCGCGGTACCCAAGCGAATCCCCCGATGGCCACGGCTTCCTGAAGAGCTTCGAGGCAAGCGACTCCGAGGGGATCTCCCAAGCCTTGGAGAAGTACGGGTTTTGTGTTGTGAAGGCCCTCTCGAAGGAGCAGTGCGAGGCGAGCGTCGTGGCGATGTTCGAGGAGATCAACGCCTTGCGCGTGCAGAAGGGCATCGAAGGCCCGCCCGTGGCAGTTGAGGACGACTCGACGTGGTTCGACAGGAATTGGCCTTCATCCTGCAAGTTCTTGGTGGATGACGTGGCCTTGCACAGGCAGGCCTTCGCCAACCGTTGTTCTGCAAACGTCTACCAGGCCTTCCGCGGCATCTGGGGAGAGTCGCGGCTGCACGTCTCCGTGGACAAGTGGGGGGTGGCGCGCGGGGCCAAGGATCGCCCGAGGTGGAGGGTCGGGCTGAAACCGCACTGGGACGTGAATCCCTGGCAGTGCCTCAGAGACCTGGAAGCGGGCGTCGACCCGGGCTATCAAGGCCTCATCGCCCTCAGGGATCAGGACCCCCTTCTCCTTCTGCTTTCTTTCAGAAGACGAGCCAGGGTGAATGAGGCAGTCTTCTTCTGTACACACAGACCCAGAGGCAGCAGTTTTCTGAGCCCCCTGATTTTTTTCATAAGCCTCTTTTTTGCCTCTGAGGACCTGGAGACCGGCTGCCACCTCACGCTGCCTGGCTGCCGGCACTTCCTCAAACAGTGGTGCCTGGAGCGGCCGTTGAGCAAGGTCTCGGGCTCCGCGAAGTCCTTCCGCGCCTCGGAGGAGGACCCCATCCTCCGCTACATGCAGCCGGTGCCCCTTCGGCAGGGTGAGATGGTGATCTGGTCCTGTGCCCAGCTGCACGGCAGCACCCACAACCTCAGCAGCAAGATGCGCCTGGCGCAGTACGTGCGCATGTTCCCGGCGCCGAGCGCGGCTTGCAAGGCCAACTACGACGAGAAGGACAGCTTCAGCTGCACCCGGGTGCTTCGCAAGTGCCTCAGAAAGGGTCAGTTAAAGTGGCGCGACATCGAGGACTTGAATCTCGATGGGCTCGGACGGCAGTTGCTGGGCGTGGACCTGCTCTGATCTGCCTTGCAAAGCGTGGGCGTACCTGATGTGAGAACATGTGAGAACTGCGAGACTCCGCCGTCTTCGGCGGAGGAACCGCTTTGTTTGTGTACAGTGTACAGCCGGCTGCATGCAGTGGTGCCTCCAGTTCTAGTACATTCGAAGCTTGCTTGTGCTATAGACAGCCCCTCAACCCTAAACCTACAGTTTCAAAGCCCTAAGCCCAAAGCCCAAAGCCCAAAGCCCTAAGCCCTAAGCCCTAAGCCCTAAGCCCTAAGCCCTAAGCCCTAAGCCCTAAACACTAAACCCTACAACCCTAAAACCCTAAAACCCTAAACCCTAAACCCTAAACCCTAAATCCTAAACCCTAAACCCTAAACCCTAAACTCAAAAGCCCTAGGCCCTGGGCTGCGTTGCAGGATCTTCTTCGAGCTCGCGCTGCTGGTGTCTGATCCCGTGGGCTCCTCCGAGGCTTGGCGTTTAGGGTTTAGGGTTTAGGGTTTAGGGTTTAGGGTTTAGGGTTTAGGGCTGGAGTCGGGCCGGTGGCTTCGATTTCGATGGGGGTCAGGGGCTTCGCCACGAAGACCAAGATCCTCAGAGGTCCCTCTAAGCCAAGTGACCCGAAGACGTAGACCCCTAAAACTGCCCTAAACCAGCGAATTAACCTCAAGAAGCCTTTTCTCGCTTGAAAGCATCTTTAACCCCCGCAAAAACCCGGAGCAAGTGTCCTGGGCCACGGGAGGCCTTGACTCGTGAGCCGTGGCCCGAAGCACAGGCTGGGCTTTCTTAGATTTCGGATTTGTGGCTTCTATTTGGGCCAATTGGTAGGGCTCCCAGGCAGAGTCCCCAACACCCCCGAAGCCTTGAAGAACTCGCCCTAACCCTCAACCCTAAACCCCAAACCCTGAACCTCTAGGCTTTTGGCCCCTCCAGGCGGGAGTTCTTTTCTTAGTGGCTGGCAAAACCTCAAACCCTGAAGCCCACGAAGCCCCGAAACCCAACATTCCTGGAACTTCCCCAAGCCCCCAAACCTCAAACCCTGAAGTGGTTTAGGGTTTCGGGTTCACGCCCGAAAAAACGAGGAGCCCTGAACGCATCCAGCCAGAAACCCCAAGCCCTCGCCAGGAGAGGCACTGGGCACATCTTGCCGACGTGCTCTCTCGGGCCTGGGTTGTTGAGGAACGCAAATGTCTACTTCTCGGACCCTTGTATGTAGGGTAACCCCCCTCCCCCAAAGAAAGAAAAGTTGAGTGTGCCTTCGGATTGTGGTCGCGTGGCTTGCGTTCCTGAACAGTACCCTTTTCGTCCATTTTCGGCCCCGGGTCTGGGGTATGGGGGGGGGGGGGGCTTAGGGGTTTAGAAGGCTTTTGGGTTAGGGGTTTTGTAGGGTTTTGGTGTTGTTTGGGTATTGCCGCTGCGAGTTTTTGGTAAGTGAAGTTCGGGGTTCACCCAGAGACTCCAATGCTCCTTAAGTAAGCAATATTCCTCAAACCATATAAGGAACCCCTCTATGTTTTCAGGAATATTCCCTAATTCACGGGCGTTGGAGTCCCTGCTTCAGGTTTCGCTTGCAATGCCTGCTCGCAGCTTTTGCTCGCCAGGCCGCATGCAGAGAAGCGGAGGCGTGCACGAGGGTTATCCTAAGACATGTCTCCTCCTGGTGGCACTACGAGTTCTAAGTTTCTATGAGCATTCAGAGCCCTAAGCCCGAAACCCCTAAAGCCCCCAAACCCCAAAGCAGCAAAAGCCCCAAGACCCAAGAACCAAGCTCCTCCACACGGCCGGCCGCGAACACTGCGGGAGCTCAGCCATGGACGGCCGCTTCGCCCGGTTCTCAGATTCCAAGGGAAGCCGCAGTGGTTCATGGGATTGGTTCCCCGACTACCCCCCTCTCTGCTACCCTCCGTAGATTCTCCCCATAATTCAGTTTAATTAAGGTAAAGTATAGAGGGGCGTAGTAGGGTGGGTTTTTGGACTTCGTGGTTTAGGGTTCAGGGTTACCAGTCGCAAGAGAAGGGCGCATTCATTCTCATATGGTTGCAGGCCACCTAGATTCGGTTGGGGTTTGGTTCAGTTGTGTTTGTTCTCCCCCGTTTTCTTCAGGGTTTCCGGTTTCCGAGTTAGGGCTGTCAGGATTTGGGTCGGATTTAGGGTTTTCCACTCAGACCTTAAAACCCTAAACCCTAAACCCTCAAACCCTCAAACCCGATTAAACCCTCTTAAACCCTGTTAAGCCCTATCAAACCCTATTAAACCCTATTCAACCCTATTAAACCCGATTAAACCCTAAATCCCCAAACCCCAAACCCCAAACCCAAAACCCTAAACCCTAAACCCGAAGCCCTAAGCCCTAAGCCCTAAACCCTTAACCCTAAACCCTAAACCCTGAATCCTAAACCCCCAGCCCTAAACCTTAAACCTTAAACCCTGAACCCTGAACCCTAAACCCTAAACTCAGGGCCTAGGCCGCCCCCCTACGTTGGGGGGCGGCGCTTAAGCCCTTCGACCTCGATGGCGCAAGCCGACCCAGGTCGCTCGCCCGCCTCCCACAGCATGGGGGTCGGTACAGTACTGGTCGACCCGCGGGCCCCCCTTGGCCTCCCTGCCCAGCCCGCCTGACTGGACCCTGGCCCCTCTGGCCCCTTGCCCTGACCCCTGAACTGTTTGGGAGAAACCCCGACCCCCTCCATTGCTTTGATTCTCGGACCCAACCCCATTCATGAAACTGAATAAGTTGTTGGAAGCGGACTGTTGCCTTGAGTTTAGGCCTAAATCCTAAAAGGAATAGGTTTGGGTGGCTTTGCCGCCTCGGACGGCGTGGGGAGAAAAGTGTTAGATGGCCCTCCACAATCGGGCCAAAGCTGTCTCTTCGCACCTCACGAAGCTTTCGAGCTTGTTCCGAAACCTAACCCTCACAGCACCTACGCCCTATCACAGCAAACCCTAAACCCTAAACCCCAAACCCCAAACCTTAAACCCGAAACGAGGACGAGCTCCTCCTGGGCCTCGCCCAGAAGCACAAAGGGATCGAGGAACGCGGTTTGAGTTGTAGGGTTCAGGGTATAGGGTTCAGGGTTCAGGGTTTAGGGCATCCTTCTGGGCACTTGGGGGAGGTCTGGGTGGGACTGATGATTGGGGGTTGGGGCCATGTTTTTTTGGGGGCTTCGTCTTCGAGATTCGCTCCGGCCTCCAAGAGGCCCTAAGCCCCCAGCCAAGTTGGACTGGGGTCCTTGAGCTGTATCAGAGAGCAGTCACATTTCAGGACTTGCTGTACACTCTGATGACGTTCCTTGAGCGCCGGACGGACTTCTTCCACGTCAAGGAGACGCAGCAAGCCAGCAAGGGTTATAGGGGCTCGTAGGCCTTTATCTGGGTCCGCCATACCGTGCCTGCAGGACGGCGAGTCGGATGCGAAAGGCTTCAAAGAGGGCGAAGCTCCCACCTCAGCCATCTCGTCGTCAGACGCGTCACAGTCAGCTCCATCAACAACTGCATCAGGGACTTGAACCTGCTACCCTAAACCCTACACCCTAAACCCTGAACCGTAAACCCTAAACCCTGAACACTAAGCCCTAAACCCTAAACCCCTAAACCCCTAAACCCCTAAACCCCTAAACCCCTAAACCCCTAAACCCCTAAACCCCTAAACCCCTAAACCCTAAACCCTAAACCTACTGCAGGCTGAGAAGCTGCTCAAGAAGCAGTTCTGCGAGTTCCAGGCGCGGAAGCTTCACCCGCAGGGAGCGCTGGCCATGTACCAGTAGCATTCCACCCTAAGCCCTAAACGCTAAACCCTAAACCCTAAACCCTAAACCCTAAACCCTACACCCTACACCCTACACCCTAAGACCAGACCCTGAAGCCTCTTCCCCTCTGAAAACCTCTCCAAAATCGGGGAACTTCATATCAAGGGCTCTATTGCTGTCACCCCCTTGGTTGTACCGGAGTAGAATATGGGGACAACCTCAGTAGAGTATGGGGGCAACCTCAAACGGTAGCTTAAATCCCTACCCCCCAAACCCTAAACCCTAAACTCTGAACCCTAAACCCTAAACCCCCCTAAACCCTTTATGGGAGCAGCCTTAGTGGGTTACGAGAGTGGGACCCCTTGAGTCTGCATGTCCGCCAGGCTCGGTACCTTGCGCGTTCCCAGCCGCATCTCCTGGCGCAGCCCGCGCAGGGACAGCTAGGTGGGGGGTTTAGGGTTTAGGGTTTAGGGTTTAGGGTTTAGGGTTTAGGGTTTAGGGTTTAGGGTTTGGGTGGGTTGGGGGTTGGGGTTTAGGGTGTAGGGTTTAGGGTTCAGGGGCGGTTTAGGGGTTGGGGTGGGGGTTTAGGGCGTAGGATGGTAATTCTGTCAGCTGGTTGAGGGTGGAGGATTCTGGATTGTGGTGTGTTGAGGGGTGGGTGGTGAGGGTTTCGGGGTTGGGCTTCAGGGTTCAAGGGGTTGGGATGAACCCGGAACTTCCGAAGGGCTCCCAAGATTTGAACACACCGAACCCCCAAACCCCAAACCCTAAACCCTAAGCCGGAAGCCAGGCGGCTATGCCGCTGCCGCCTCGCAGGCGTCAGCAAGCCGTCAGCAGGCAGAACATGGGGAGGAGGGGGTAGCGTTTTGGGGCCGAGGGCTTGCATGTCAGCGCAACATGTTGCTGTTCTTGACCCTAGACCCTAAACCCTAAACCCTAAAACCCTGAACCCTAAACCCTAAACCCTAAACCCTAAACCTCTAAAACCCTAAAACCCCTTTCGGCCTGCTGCAAGGCGCCTATGGGAGTGAACCCGTCGCCGCAGCTTGGTGTAGGCATTCCAGGATCCAGATGAACCGTTTGGATCCTGCACCCTAAACCCTAAACCCTAAACCCTAAACCCTAAACCCTAAACCCTAAACCCTAAGCCCTAAGCCCTAAACCCTAAACCCTAAACCCTAAACCCTAAACCCTAAGCCCTAAGCCCTAAACCCTAAACCCTAAACCCTAAAACCTAAACCCTAAACCCTAAACCCTAAAACGAAAACCCTAAACCCTAAACCCTAAACTCGTAACCCTAAACCCTAAACCCTAATCTTGCTTGTCCTTCGTAGGGAACATAAGGTTCCTTTAAGAAGCGTGTGCAAGCAGCTCTAGGGTTTGGGGTCTACGGTATAGGACTTAGGGTTTAGGGTTTAGGGTCTTAGTTCAGGGCTCAGGGCCGTCGGAATCGGGCCGGCAATGTGGGTAGGAAGCCTTCGGGGTACTTGGGGCAAAACTATATATGTGCTTAGCTACGCGATAGCGTGAGCGTGCGATAGGAGAGTGCGTCCACGCACACCCCAAACCCTAATGCCCAAAGCTTGAAACCCTAAACCCCTAAACACTAAAGCCCTAAACCCCTAAAGCCCCAAACCCTAACCCGCTAAACCCTTTTGCCCAAAACCCCAAAGCCCCAAACCCCTAAACCCGAAACCCTGAAAACCCCAAAACCCCAAACCCCTAGACCCGAAACCCTAAGCCCTAAACCCGCAAACCCTCTCCCAGGTTAGAGGGAGGTGATCCGGGACTGTGGGAGCTTTGGCTTTGCCAGTTTGCGGCCTTGAGGGTAGGGTTGAAAGTGTTAGGGTATTCGGGTCTAGGGTTTAGGGTTCAGGGTTTAGGGTGTAGGGGGTTGAGGGTTTTAGAGGTAAGGGTGTAGGGGTTTAAGGGTTTTGGGGTTTTTAGGGTTTCAGGGTCTTCGGGGGCTGGTGGTTGGGGTTTTAGGGGTCTGGTGTTCAGGTAGTTTGGGGACTCCTCAGGCGTTTAAGGGGGTTTTATGGGTTTTAGGGGTTTTGTTGTTTAAAGAGTTTTGTTTGAGTTCTTGTTTTTTGTTTCTCAATTCAGGTTGAGGGTTGAAGGCTTTATGGGCATTATGAGAGGGTCTCTAGGGGATACAAGTAGACTTACAAAGTCCTCAGTCAGAAGAGCTTCGAAGTAGGGGCAAGAGTACTGGTGGTTGTGTTTTACAAAGGGACTGTCCCCCAAACCCGAAAGAACAACTCGAACCCCCGAAAGGCCTCAAGATCCCGAAGGTCTTATAATTTAAGGCCAAGGCCCTGAAGCCCTAAACCCCTCGAACCCTAAACCCCAAACCCTAAACCCTAAACCCTAAACCCTAAACCCTGAACCCTAAACCCTAAACCCTAAACCCTAAACCCTAGGCCCCTAAACCCTAAACCCCTAAACCCCTAAACTCTAAACCCCAAATCGGAGCCCCCAACTGTGAAGCCGGCCTTCTGCCTCTCTCTCCGAGGAGAGACACCAAAACCAGGGCCAGGGCTTCAGTTGGAATCAGACACACCAGGCCTTTGGGGTTAGGGGTTTAGGGTTTGGGTTTAGGGTTTGGGTTTAGGGTTTAGGGTTGAGGGTTAGTTTGGAATCAGACACACCAGGCCTTTGGGGTTAGGGGTTTAGGGTTTCGGGTTTGGGGTTTAGGGTTTGGGGTTTAGGGTTTAGGGTTTGGGGTTTGGGGTTTGGGGTTTAGGGTTTAGGGTTTAGGGTTAGTTTGGAGTCAGACACGCCAGGCCTGGGTGTGGTTGAGAGGGTTGAGAGGGTTTGGGGTTTGGGGTTTAGGGGTTTGGGGATTGGGGTTTAGGCTTTAGGGCTTGGGGTTTGGGGTTTTGGGCGTGGGGTTTAGGGTTTAGGGTTTGGGTTTCGGGCGTGGGGTTTAGGGTTTGGGGTTTAGGGTTTAGGGCTTGGGGTTTGGGGTTTTGGGCGTGGGGTTTAGGGTTTAGGGTTTGGGTTTCGGGCGTGGGGTTTAGGGTTTGGGGTTTAGGGTTTAGGGCTTGGGGTTTGGGGTTTTGGGCGTGGGGTTTGGGGTTTAAGGTTTGGGTTTCGGGCGTGGGGTTTAGGGTTTGGGGTTTGGGGTTTAGGGCGTGGGGTTTTGGGGTTTTGGGCGTGGGGTTTGGGGTTTAGGGTTTGGGTTTCGGGCGTGGGGTTTAGGGTTTGGGGTTTGGGGTTTAGGGCGTGGGGTTTAGGGTTTAGGGCATTCGGGTTGAGAGGTTTCGTAGAGCTTGAGAAGAACACTTTCAGGGTTTAGGCCTTGGAGGGCTATAGGGGCCTACACAAACCTCTCCGAAATTTGCGCTTCACAGTATGATACATCAAATCCAAAGTAGGTTCTCCACCAAACCCTACATCGGGTTTATAGGGTCTTATAGCCCTAACCCTAAACTCCTAAATCCTAAGCCCTGTACCCTCCCCTCCCACGTGCCTCAAACACCCAGGTCCCTCGAAAGGTCCTGAACGGAAACCCGCGGAGCAGTAAGTGATCCCAAAACCCTTTACCCCCCAGTTCCTTAGGTACTGAACCCTAAACTCTAAACCCTCAACCCCAAACTCTAAACCCTAAACCCTAAACCTCAGACCTTCCTGAGCAGGAAGTGACCGTGGAGCTGGGGGTGGAGCCCTGCAAAGCGGCGGACCTCAAGGCCTTCTAGGTTGTAGGGCTCTTTCGTTAGGGTTTAGGGTTTAGGGTTTAGGGTTTAGGGTTTAGGGTTTAGGGTTTTGGGCTGAGAGGAGGGTTGGGGTTGGGGGGCTTTTGGTTAGGGGTTTATGATTTGGGGGTTTAAGCTAGGCCGATGGACAGAGAAAGGGAAGCATCTGATACGTTGGCTTGCATCAGATAATTCGTTTGGTGCGGTCGTTAAATCTTAAGCAAGAAATGTCAGAACATTTCGTTATGTTATCAAATGTTCACAGTTGAATTGAATGCTTGTTGTAGTTGAAGAGTGAAAAGAATTCAAGGAAGAACTCATTGAATGCAGGCAGTGCAAATAACTTCGCAGATGTTAGCAATCAGTATTTATCAACAACGTGTCAGTATTGCAGGCATGACTTGAGCAAGGAGTGCGAGGGAAAGACGATACAAGAGATACTACAAACGCGCTAAAATTTTCAAAGCTTTTAGTCTAAGTTTGTGTATACGAGTGATTGTTCAGGTGAAGTGAAAAGCTCCATCAAGAAGTTGAAGGAAGAAGGTAAGGAACGACGAGATTTGCTTGGCAGTCTTACGAAGGGCTTGAAAAGTTAGAAGGCAACAAGGAACACATCAAGCCTGACGTGAGGAACGAGCCTCGTGACAGTCGCGACGTTGCAAGTCCAAACTACAACAATCGCCAGAATTCATACATTAAGAAACTGAATTCCAGCGAGATTAAGCAACCCAAGCAAACAACAATGAAATATGACAATGTTGTATATGACGAGGAAAAGCAGTTCTATTTTTAATGACATATATAAGGGGAGCTCACTTGCACAAGTCATTGAAGATAATGACTTTGTCTCGTGTCATCTACCAACCCCAAGCCCCGAACCCACCCAAAAACCATAAGTTCTATCAACCTGAGCACGCCCACTGGAAAGATGAATTTTAGAAACCCGTATTTGATTAGGCTTATGGATCATAGGGGCAAAAGCGTGGTGGGGGGGGGGTATGGGGGGGGGTGGGGGCGGGGGGGGGGGGGGGGGGGGTATGGGGATTGTATCCATCTTCGCGATGGGCGTGCCTATGCCTAGCTTAAAACCCCCCCAATCATAACCCCTAAACCCAAAACCCTAAAGGGTTTAGGGTTTAGGGTTTAGGGTTTAGGGGTTATGATTTGGCTAGGGGTTGAGGGTGTGGGGTGACATGGATCGACTGTCTAGAGTAGACCAATGCGCGTGGGTCACTGCGTGGGCTGAGGGGTTTTCAGGGCAGGGATTTACGGGGTTCAGTGGCTCAGGGGGTTTAGAGCTCCGGAGCTTCAAGGGTTTAGGATGAGGCCTAAACCCAGGACCCAGGACTCTAAACCCTAAACCCTAAACCCTAAACCCTAAACCCTAAACCCTAAACCCTAAACCCTAAACCCTAAACCCTAAACCCTAAACCCTAAACCCTAAACCCTAAACAATAAAACATAAACCTTAAACCCTAAACCCTAAACCCTAAACCCTAAAACCCTAAACCCTAACACTAAAGCCTAAACCTAAACCCTAAACCCTAAACCCTAAACCTAAACCCTAAACCCTAAACCCTAAACCCTAAACCCTAAACCCTAAACCCTAAACCCTAAACCCTAAACCCTAAACCCTGGCCCTACTGCGAGGTGGCGCTCCTCGCAAAGTCCGTGAGCATCAAGCGGAAAGGAGAGACGATCCTCGAGGTGCGCGAAGTTGGAGACTGTCGCTTCACTTGGGGTGTGGGGACTCGTCCCCCCTACCCTACAACAAGGTAGGGTTTTAGGGTTTAGGGTTTGGGGTTTAGGGTTTAGGTTGTAGCTGGATGGTTTCCATGGAGAATGCAGGCCTAGCGTGGGCGGATGCAGGGAACACAGGAGCCCAACCCCTTGACTGAAACCCTAAGCCGAGAAAAGGGCCACTGTATCAGGACTTAGTTTACCCCTCAACCCTCAACACCCAAACCCCCAAACCCCAAACTAAACCCCAAACCCCTAAACCTTATGACCCTAGACACTAAACGCTAAACCCTAAGCCTGGTACCGGGGCCCTGAACATTCGATAGCGCGGAAGGCCAACCTCAAAAAGCCCTCAGTCCCAACAGGTACACCCCTCAAGCCACGATGCCAACCCCTCCAAACCAGTCCCTAGTTTACTCGGAACAGCCCCGAAGCAGTTGGGGTTTTGGGGGTTCAGGGTTCGGGTTCAGGGTTTAGGGTTTAGGTTTTAGGGTCTAATGACTCCCAGCCAACGGCCTGCAGGGCAAGCTCTTCGACAAGATCAGCAGCGAGGATTCGACGTGGCACCTGGACAGCGGGAAGCAGGCGGCGGCCCGGAAAGTTGGGCTTCAAGGTCTCGAGTTTGGGTTTTAGGGTTTCGGGTTTAGGGTTTAGGGTTTAGGGTTCGGCTTAAAGGTTCAAAGTCCTTCTAAGTTCTTTTTTTAAACTCGGGGGGACACCTAAACTCCTAAACCCTTAAAGGCCTAAAGCCCTAAACTGTCCGCATCAGCCCATACCCCTCATCCTTGTCTCGCCTGGAAGGTGGTGCTGAACCTTGAGAAGATTCGCCGCTCCGGCATGGGACATGTGAGCCCTCCTCCCCTTTTTTGTGGGAGGTGTCCGTAAGATTAGGGTCCCTTTTTTCTGGGTTCCTGTTAGAAGTTAGGGCCTTCTTGTTTAGGGCACCCAACAAGGGCCCATAATTAATTGACAGAACTTCTGCATGGTATAGCGTCTAGGGTTTGGGGTGTAGGGTGTACATAGCGCTTGGTGTCCGCGGTGTGCAGAGTTTTTGAGGGCTTGCTGGGACGGGAGGCCCTAAACCCTAAATCCTAAACCCTAAACCCTAAGCCCTAAGCCCTAAACCCTAAACCCTAAACCCTAAAGGTGTCGTGGAAGCCGTCCACCCTCAACTCTCACCAGACTGAAGCTCGCAAGAACAAGTCTGAGGCCGTACAAGGCCCCAGAACCCCAAAACTTGGGATGTTCCTCCTACCATCAGTCCTTAATAGGGATTATACTTCGGGGTACCATCATCCCTATGAAGGACTGTTAGTATAAGGGGGAACATCCCAACCCAAAACCCTAAATTGTGTGAAGCCTAAACTGCAAGACCCCAAATTCCGTAGAGCATTTCTTCGAAGAATCACTACCCCTCTGTCGCCTCAGCCGAGCAACCCTAAACCCTAAACCCTAAACCCTAAACCCTAAACCCTAAACCCTAAACCCTAAACCCTAAACCCTAAACCCTAGACCCTAAACCCTGAACCCTCAGCAGCCTCAGCTTCATGCATCCAACCACAGCAGG
The DNA here is from genome assembly GCA_905221605.1 of Symbiodinium natans. Lineage (NCBI taxonomy): Eukaryota > Dinophyceae > Suessiales > Symbiodiniaceae > Symbiodinium > Symbiodinium natans. Next base: position 2,418,630 of record CAJNDS010000001.1, read on the forward strand.
TTTGCTGCTGGGGAGTTCAGAAAACTATCTTGCCAGAAAGAGAAAGCCCGATATGTCATATGACTTTCTACAGCCATGTTCTGGCGACCCTCAACCCTAAACCCTGAACTCCTAAACCCTGAACCCTAAACCCTGAACTCTAAACCCTGAACCCTAAACCCTGAACTCTAAACCCTAAACCCTAAACCCTAAACCCTAAACCCTAAACCCTAAACCCTAAACCCTAAACCCTAAACCCTAAACACCAGACAAGGACCTGCTTTCTGGCCCGGCCTCTTTGAGGGCTCTGGCCCTGGGAGCTCGTAGCACCAGTTCGGCTTTCGGGCGTGGCCGGAGAAACCATGCGCGGGGCGGGGCGCGGGGGGGCGGGGGGGGGGGGGTTTGGGGTTCAAACCCCCCTAAACACCATTTTTAGGAAAATCTCAACCCCCCAACCCCTAAAGCCCTAAACCCCCTAGGGGTTTCGGGGCTCAGGGGTTGAACTAACTTAAACCTGAAGCCCTCGACCCGATCTCGTTGGGGGTTCAAATCTCCAGTTTTAAAGGGTTCAGGGTTTGGTGCCGCAAACCGTAAGATGTGTCTCCCTCGAAGGACATGATGACGAGTTAAGCATGTGCGTTCGACCTTGTTTGGGCTTTTGGTTGAGGGTCGAGCAGTTCAGGTGTTCACGGGCCTTAAGCCCTAAGCCCTGTGCCTGAATCCTCAACCCTAAACTCTGAAAGCCCAAACCCTGAAAGCCCTGAACCCTACGCCCAAGCCCTAAGCCCTAAACCCCAAGCCCTAAACCCTAAACCCCAGCAGGTATCCTGGCAGCTGGTACTGGCATCTCGTTGGCCGGTCGGGGGCTCAAAGCTGGAGCTTTCGCGTGCCTTTGGGCTTCAGGTTTTCACGCAAACTTCGAGGGATAGTTTATGGGCTTCAGGATTTGAAGGCCAAACCTTAAACACTAAACTGAAAACCCTAAGCCCTAGACCCGAAACCCTAAACCCTAAACATCCCTAAACCCTAAACCCTAAACCCTAAACCCTAAACCCTAAACCCTAAACCCCAAGCCCCAAACACCCCTAACCCCTAAACCCTTGCGAAACCCGAGATCTTCGAGATCCTGGCCCTCCTGGCCGCAGCCTTGGAGGCCCAGGTGCACTGGACCTTTTTTCTTTTTTGAGTACGGTTCGGGTTTGGGGCTTGGGGTTTGGGGTTCGGGGTTTGGGGTTTGGGGTTTGGGGTTTGGGTTTGGGGTTTGGGGTTTGGGGTTTAGGGTTCAGGGTTTAGGGTGTAGGGACCCGACTTCCTAGGATGGTTCCAGCCTGTGGGGCGGGTTTGTATCTTTTGTGGTTTTGACTAGCAGCTTGGCATCTAGGGTTGGGGTTCAGGATCTAGGCTTAGGGTCCAGTAGCCCAAACGAGGATGTGGGCTTTGACCAACATGACCCTTGCTGCGTACATCAACTTCCCGCGCGCCCTGAAGAAGGGCTCGAGAGGCCTGAACCTCAAAACCCATTCAGCAAGGGCAAAAAGCTGAACCCGAAACCCTGGCCTGCAACCAATGGGAGCTCGAATCCGCGCGGCAGAGAGGACGGAACAGCCGGCGCCCATACCAAAAGAGCGTGCCGCAGAGAAGTGAGGGTCAAAACCTCACCGGCTTGCCATGGACAGGCCAAAGGATATTGGCCTTACCTACGACGGCGTCAGTGGTCCCCTACTGGGGTCTGAAGGTCCCGGGGCCTGGCTCTTCTCCGAGAGCATTCGATGTTTTTTTTTTTGCTTTGAAATCGGACCCCTCTGGGTCTGGCGCGCTGAAGGCCCGAAAAGGGCCAAGAAGAAAATAGGGGTTTACGATATTAGGGGGTACCTTATTGGGGTCCTCATTATCAGGAGATCCTCCTATTCGGGGGTCTTTTTTCGGGGGTCCCTATTTCGTAATGTTGACCTCGTAATAATAAACCCCCCCCCCTTCAATCAAACCCCCCCAAATAGAGTGGGGGCCCCTTTGAATAAGGATTCCTTTCCTTAGAGAGACTTAGAGAGGATCAGAGAGAATCACTCAGGATTCCTTTCCTTAGAGAGAATTAGAGAGGATCAGAGAGAATCAGAGAGGATCAGAAAGGATCAGAGAGAATCAGAGAGGATCATAGGGAATCAGAGAGAATCAGAAAGAAGGGCTGGGAGGGTTCTACGGGTCAGGGCTTGGTTAATACCCTAAACCCTAAACCCTAAACCCTAACCCTAAACCCTAAAGAGCTTTTTTTCAGGCAGGAATTTCCAGGAACTTTATTCCGAGGGGCAGATCTTTCAGGATTATTTCCAGGGCACCGGCCTCCAAAGCTACCCCCTTTGCCAGAAAGATTTTTTCAATCCTCTAGTAAGGCTCTCAATCAAAAAGCAGCAAGTTTCTCAGGAGTTTGGTTTTCAGGTTTCTCTTCGAAATCTGATCGCTTCATGTTTTCCTATAATTAAATCCTAAACCCGAAACCCTTAACCCTAATTAAGCCCCAGACCCTAAACCCTAAACCCTAAGACTTTAATTGCAGGGGCCCCAGGATTTAGAGACCAGGCCATACCCTTATCCCTAAACCCTAACCCTAACCCTAAACCCTTAACCCTAATTCAAAAAGACTCCACAACACCTAAGTAAACCTAAGCCATGAACCCTAAACCTAATGAAACCATGAAGCGATCATTTGAAGATTTTTTTCAGGCAGGAATTTCCAGGAACTTTATTCCGAGGGGCAGATCTTTCAGGATTATTTCCAGGGCACCGGCCTCCAAAGCTACCCCCTTTGCCAGAAAGATTTTTTCAATCCTCTAGTAAGGCTCTCAAATAAAAATCTGCAAGTTTCTGATGAGTTTGGTTTTCAGGTTTCTCTTCGAAATCTGATCGCTTCATGTTTTCCTAATTAAATCCTAAACCATAAAACCCTTAACCCTCCCTCTCTTTTCTCTCCATAAACAAACAAAGAACAACGGACACCCCCAAAAAAAAACAAGCCCCGACTGGCGTACTTTATTCCCAGGGCTTTATTATTGCGGCCGGGACACCTGGCGCACTTTAATTTACGGGGGTTTAGTAATACGAGGTTAACATTAAACCCCCAAATCAGCCAGATAAGCCTGACAGGCTGTGTTCAAGTGTAACTCTTCAACCCTGAACCCTTGTTGTTCGTGTGAGTTCCAGCAAACCTCTGCAGGTGGGCCCAGATGCGGGGCCTTGTTCACTTCTCTGGGCCAGGCGCTTGGCAACCTCTGATGCGCGTTGGGGGTCTAGGGTTTGGGAGCTTCGGGGGCCCGGAGGGCTTTGGGCTTAAGGGGGCTTTAGGGGGTTGAGGGCGGAACTGAGGGGGGTTTAGGCTTCGGGGGATTGGGTTTTGCTTCTGGGGTTGAGCTCTTCGTACCCCTCGAGCAGCGGTACCTTCCTAGCCCCCTGCGCAGTAGCGCCCCTTTGTGGTTTAGGGTTTCTCCAGTCGCGTATGTTGCGTAGAAGGTGCTGCCAGCGCTCGGCTGAGTGACCACGTAGCGCGATCTTTCGCCCTTGATTTGTCCGCCATGGAATTGCTCCGCCCTGAAGAGGGAAGGCTCACGGAATGTGACACATTGAGTTCTTAGAGAAGGAGTTGAGCTGACAATTCTTCTCAGCAAGCTTGTTCATGCGTGCCGCAAAAAGCCCAACAATACTGGAGCCAAAATGACTCTCGATGTGGTTCATTTATCACCACAAGAAGGTATAAGCTACCCAACATACACATTCCCAATAAATAGGCTCTTAAGCCCCAAGCCCTAAACCTAAAACCCGAACTTATATTGGCCTATGCCTATAGTAAATAGTATATTCCATCATATTCTACTATATTATTCTACATTACGCTATACTGTATCATAGGTACGTAGAATAGTCACAGTTAGTACTATACATGCGCATATTCGCGCATGATAAGTTGCTCAGGAGTATTTTGTACGAAGGTTTGAAATTCAGCCCTAAACCCTAAACCCTAAACCCTAAACCCTAAACCCTAAACCCTAAACCCTAAACCCTAAACAGGGGGGAGGGGATGAAGCCCCAGCCCTGAGACGTGTGTCTGAGGCGCTGGTGCCCGAGGATGCGAAGGCGACGAACCCAGGGGTTTCCAACTGCATGTCTGGCAAATGTTCAGTGTACCATAAGCCGTAAGCCATAAACCCTCATCCCTAGACCCATCGCCCCCACTCTGATATCCTGTGCTACACCCCAATCCGTTCAACACTGCCCGTGAGGGTCTAAACCCTGGACCCTACAAGCCCCCGTGGCAATGACCACCAGACCTTATATCCCCACACCCCATAAACCCTAGACCCAAAAACCCTAAACCCTAAACCCTAAGCCCTAAACCCTAAACCCTAATCCCTAAACCCTAAGCCCTAAAAAAACCCTAAACCCCAAACCCCTAGCCCTAAAACCCATAAAGCAAGCTTTAAAATCAAACTCAGGCGCACCTGAAGGAGGCTGAGGGGGCAGCGGGCGAATTCACAGCCCTGGCGCTTTTTGAAAGTCCGCTGGCCGAGGTTGCGGGTATCCGGTCTTGGGGTTTAGGGTTTTAGGGTTTAGGGTTTTAGGTTTTAGGGTTTAGGGTTTAGGGTTCAAGGGTTTAGGGTTTGGGGTGTAAGGGTTTAAGGGTTTGGTTTTAGGGTTTTAAGGTTTAGGGATTAGGGCGGGTTGAAGTTCACAAATGGAAGCCCTCAAATCCCCCTCAAAGGCCCTGGGCTGTAGACAGGAAACCCGAAGCTCCCACATGGAATTTCATGGGTAGCTCGAAGTGGGGTATGGTAACTATACGTAGAGTTCTATAACTTACAACTCCACACTTATGCCCCAATGTAGGGACCCTGCTTGCAACTACCCATGAACCTCTAAGCAGACCTTGTCTGCAGGGTCTTGCGGCGTCGCAGGGTTTGAGGGTTTGGAGTCCCAGCTTGGTTTTGTTTTCCTTTTCGGTTCAGGGTTTGGGGTTTGGGGTTTGGGGTTTAGGGTCTAGGGTCTAGGGTTTAGGGTCTAGGGTTTCAGGGTGTAGGGCTTAGGTGAGGAGAAGGTGTTTCACAGCCAGAAGCAGCTTCTGAATCTTTGGCTACACCCTGTAACATCCCTAACCCTAAACCGTAAACCCGAGCTCCCAAGCCCCCAACTTCTACAAACTGAATCCACAGCTCGTCCTCTTCCCAAAACGACTACTTGGAGGTTCATGGCACTTAATGACCAGTTCTAACTGTGCTTAGAACTGTATAACCCTTTTGGGGCACTGCAGGGGCTTATAAGTACAGTCATAAGTACAGTTTAATTTGGTTATTAAGTACCATGAACCTCCAAGTAGAGCTCCATAGGCCGCACAGGCCGGAGGCTTCGTCCCAGCCGAAGCCCACAATTCTACCCTAGGCCTCCGTAGAACTTGAAGGCTTGAAGTGCTCGAACCCTGAAACGAATGTTTTTTACTACAGTCTACCATGCTCGACTATATGATGCAAAATCTTACCATACTAGACTATTCTATACTTTCCTCTACTATACTGTACGGTACTGTGCTGTACTCTACTCTACTCTACCTACCCCATGATGCCATATCACCCTGAACCCTAAACCTTAAACCCTAAACCCGAAACCCGAAACCCTAAACCCTAAGCCCTAAGCCCTAAACCCTAAACCCTAAACCCTAAACCCTAAACCTTAAACCCTTAGCCCTAAAGCCTCAAGCCCACACCGCCAGGCCTGGAGCGATCTACTCCCAAAGAGGCTCCGCCATGCGCTGTGCGGGGCGGTTGATACGATTTAGGGTTTAGGGTTTAGGGTTTAGGGTTCAGGGTTTAGGGTTTAGGGCTTAGGGTTTAGGGTTTGGGTTTAGGGTTTGGGTTTAGGGTTTAGGGTTTAGGGTTGATTTAGGGCTTAGGGTTTAGGGTTTAGGGTTTGGGTTTAGGGTTTAGGGTTTTATTGGGGTTCAGGGTTTAGGGTTTAAGGTTTAGGGGTCTAGCGATTTGGCACTTCGGAGATTGTTTTGGCGGGATTTTGGTGGATTTGTTTTGTGGGGTTTGCAGGACTTTCAGGGTCTTCGAAGGTCTTTTTTTGGGCCTTTAGGGTTTAAGGTCTTGGTGATGAGGCCCAATCCCTAAACCCTAAAGCCCAAACCTGTAGGTCCAGTATTCTGCAAAACCGCAACAGCTACCTCTGACCAAGTCGCCCGGTGCGGTTTGGGGTTTAGGGTTTAGGGTTTAGGGTTTAGGGTTTAGGGTTTAGGGTGCGGTTTGGGCTTTTGGGTTTTTTTGGGTGAGGGCCTGGGCTTCAGCTCAGGGGGCTGAAGGGTTAAAGGAGGTAGGGTTCAGGGACCTGATTTGGAGGTTTTGAGGTGAGGAGTCTGAGGCCTAGGGATGTCGAGTAGGTCATCTAAACCCTAAACCCCAAACCCCAAACCCCAAACCCCAAACCCCAAACCCTAAACCCTAAACCTTAAACCCTAAACCCTAAACCCTAAACCCTAAACCCTAAACCCTAAACCCTAAACCCTAAACCCTAAACCCTAAACCCCAAACCTTAAACCCATTAGCAGCTCACAGGCCGGAGTTGAAAGGTTTAAGGATGCGCGGCGCCCTCCTGCGGCGTAATGCCTGAACACGGTCAACAGTATACCCTTCTAATCTCTATGAAAGAGTAGTCCAAACGACCCAAAATCCCTGAATGGGCTCGCATTCTGGCGTTCAGGGAGATTCTACGGATTTGCGTGCAATAGTTCTCGGTGCAAGGACGAGGCTGTCCCTGGCGGTGTGCCCTTGCGCTGCCCAATGGCGCTCGCCACGGCAACACTGGTGCAGTTGGCATGCTTGGAAGCGCGCCGGGTTGAGGGTTCCCACGCTGGGTGCTACTCTACAGGATGACCCAACAATCTGTAGACAGCCCGCCTTTCAACCAAGTTCCCTAAGCCTTCGAAACCCAAACCCGAAAACCCCCTACTTACCCTAAACCCTAAACCCTAAAAACCCTAAAAACCCTAAAAAACCCTAAAACCCCAAGCCCACCGCATTGGCAGGTGCTCGCCAAGTCGCGTTCGCAGGAGGCGCTGCTTGCTGCGGCGCAGGAGCAGGCTGGGTCGGGGATGCAAAAAGGCTCCAACCCCAAGGGTTTAGGGTTTAGGGTTTCCGAGAATGGGGGTATCCTTTTTGGGGGTCCCGTTAAGGGGACTCTATGCTACTTGAGCTAAATGGGGGTACCCCTAGTTTGGGAAATGCCCATACTTTGTTATGTCTTTTTTCATGTGATTGTTTATTTGGGGTTTCGGGTTTAGGGTTCAGGGGGTTTTTATTCAGGAAGGTCGACAGTAGGGTAGGGTTTAGGGTTTTGGGACTTTGCGTTTTGGTGTTTTGCTGGTTTTTTTTGGGGGCTTGGCCTTCAGGGGCGAAGGGGCCTGGGGCTTGTGGGGTTCAGGGTCGAGGGTTTTGAGTTGAGGGTGGTCCAGGCCTGGGTGTTGGGCCTTCGCGGATATGTGAGGCTAGTGAGGTTGCTCTGACGAGTATAGGGCTCTCTCATCTATGGCATCCTGTGGCGTTCATAGAAAACCCCAAGGTGCCAAAACTATTTGCTGTGAAGATTCTACGGGAAATCTTGTATAGCTTAGCTTTGCGAAAAGAACTTTCTGAACAATGAGCCCTAAAAGGGACCCTACTTCAGAACAAATCCCCGCTTGTCTCTCCGCTCCAGACAGTAAAACATCTAGAGTCCTTGTTGAAGGTTTTTTTTGAGGTTCCTAATGCTGTCTCAGGGTCAACCAGAAAATTCCTGTAAAGCAGGCAGAATGCTCCAGACCCTAAACCCTAGACCCTCTAAACCCCAAACCCCAAACCCCAAACCCCAAACCCCAAACCCCAAACCCCAAACCCCAAACCCTAAACCCTAAACCCTAAACCCTAAACCCTAAACCCTAAACCCTAAACCCTAAACCCTGCCGGAGTCCAAGCGGCCTCCCCTGCGCGCCATGCTCGGCCTTGTCGCTCCGCCGGCTCCGTCGGCGGCTGGCTTGAGACGATGGCCGAGTCGAGCCCCCGAAGCTGCGACTCCACGCTGTGGGCAGAAAATCCTACCAGGCGTACCAGTTGGGTATGTTCCCCCCCCAGGTACTAGGAGTCCAAAATGGGGATGACCATAAGGGGGTAGTAGTTACTAGAATCCCCATTCAGGATTTTTTTTCGGGGGTCCTCGAATCCCTATTGAGGAATTACAATCGGGGGTACTAGAACCCCTATTTGAGGAATTATATTAGGGGAGTACTAGAATCGATAGAAGCTGTTCGTAGGGGTATATCACCCCAATGTGCCAGGCATGAGCCTGCGAGCCCACCGACACCACGCCACCCTTGGGCTGCCGCAGGTGGCGGCGATGTGGCCGCTGCTGCTCTCCGTCGCAGCTGCTTGGTCGCTGTTATTTTGGGGGGTTTACGAAAATGAGGGACTCCCGAATATAGACCCCCCAAAATAGTAGGACTTCTTTAGAATAAAGGACCCCAATAAGATACCCCAATTTCGACCCCCGAAAAAGTAGGATTTCCTTAGAAGAGGGACCCCAATACAGATACCCCCTAATTTCGGAAACCCCCATTTTGGGTGGCTCACCACAAGCCTGATCCAGAAATTTAGGAAGCTTCTGGCGCCTCGGCCCAGAACACTTAATATTAACATGGGGGTGTCCGAATATAGGGACACCCTTTGAGGGTTCCTATAATGAGGATTATACTATTTTGGGGTACATTCAGGGTACCCCCTCTTTTTGGAAATGCCCACTCCTCCCTTGACGTTCCTAAACTGTAAGACTCCCGGGAAAATAATGCCATTGGATGCAGAGGTCGTGTGTTCTCAGCGGCGCCGCCTCAAGCGAATGGTCGAGGCCCCGCGCAAGTCTCGCGTCCTGTGGTCTGGCTGCCTCTGGGCATTCCTGTCTGCCATGACAGTCTTCGATACCAGCGGAAATGCCGTTGGCTACCCGGTCTTCTTTGGCTTCGTGCTGACTTACATGCGCTGCTCGTATGCGGATTGTGTGTGTGTGAGCCAATGTTCAACACCCTAAACCCTAAACCCTAAACCTTAAACCCTAAACCCTAAACCCTACACCCTAAACCCTCAACCCTAAACCCTAAACCCCAGGTCCATCCAGGCAAGTCCCGCCCAACCTATGTACGCACAGGTGAACGCAACGGTGTCATTGCCGGAGACTGGCGAGAAGCGCTGACTACTTTTCTCCTCATCGGGGCGGCTGTGACGCTCTGCGGAGCTTTATGAATGCCAGCTCATTTCTTTATGTGATTATTATTGAGAATAATCATAATAACAATAACAAAAATATACCAATAGTAATAATGATCGTAGTATTAATAATAGCGATCAACAAAGTGCCCCACAGGTGGCGACCCCCTGAGACGTCCTAACACCCTGAGTCCCTTGAGACCAGGTTTGCAGGAGTTTGGATCGCCAGCATCCCCTCGCACATGCTGCCGGTTCGGAGATCCTGGAAGCTGGTCGTGCAGCTCCAGCAGCTGCAGCGCTCCGTCCCTTTTGAGCAGGATTTTTGGTAGGGCGTTGGGATGCTCCCTTTTATACTAGCAGTCCCTACATAGGGATGATAGTGCAGTACCCCCCCCTATTACAATCCCTTTTAAGGGTTTAAGGGCTGTGAGTATGAGGGGAACATCCCAAGTAGGTAGCATCTTGATCCTAGGGCTCCGTACCATCTCGCACCCTCGTGAGACCCGGGCAGAGGTCCTTCAGCATCTGCCTCATGCTCTGGCTCGTGACGCTCTTCTTCCGCGTTTACAAGAGGATGGGATGACACTTCAAAGGTCCCTGGAAATCGCCACCTGGCAGAACCTGTCCCAAGGCGCACTCAGAAGCTGCGCAGGTGGCATATCGGACACAAAGAAGCAGCGAGTCCACATCAGTGTCGTGCAAAACCCTTGCAACCTCTGATGCTCTGGGTGGGCGGTGAGGGCCACACTCGACAGTGCTGCCCAAGGGGATGCCACGGCGATGTGCGAAACAGTTCCAAATACGCGCAGCCTTCTTTCTCCACCGGGCTCCCTGGACTAAACCGAAATCCTAGAACCCAATTCCCTAAGACCCTAAACTCTAAAACCCTGAACACCCTAAGAATCTCAAACCCCGAAACCGCTAAGCCCGGGCTGATCCCGAGGGCGTTGGGCCCGAGATCCTGCTTGAGTCCATGTCGACTCCGCGAATCCTCCCTGAAAGCAAGAAAGGCAACCCCTCAACCCTTCGAATGTTAAACGTTGGGATGTTCCCCTTATACTAACAGCCCTACTAGGGACTGTTAGTATGGGGGGGAACATCCGGTTTAGGGTCAAGTAGACCCCTGCACCCTTCAGGGTCTCGGTGGTCTACTTTTAGTCTCTAGGGGTTAGAGGGTCGAAGCCGGAAATGAGTTTTACACCCTTGACCCTCATATAACCCTTAACCTGAATTAAATCCGCATCCCACTCGTGACCTTACGCCTAACCCCCAGGCCCCAAACCCTAAACTCGAACCCTAACCTTAATAAGCCCCCAAACAAGTCCTTGACCCTAGACGCCTCCAACCCTCATCATAAACCCTCGGCCATAACCCTAATTGGCCTTGCAACCCTAAACCCTAAACCCTAAACACCTCAACCCCTAAACCCTAAACCCTAAACCCCAAACCCCTAAACCCTAAACCCTAAAGCCTTGAACCCAGCAACTGGCAGGCTGGCAGCCGCTGGCCCATTGACTTTCTGCCCTTTGGCTTCCACCTTGCGAAGAATGCTTGGAAGTTTGGCGGTTAGGGTTTTCAGGGTTTAGGGCTTAGGGTTCAGGATATGGGGTTGAGGGAGGCTTAGGTTCATGATTTCGGGTGAGAGAGTGTGTGTGTGTATGTATGTATCTATGTCGGGGCAGGATGGAGGAGTTTTAGGGTGCATATGGCTCAGAGTGCCCAGGAGGTTCATAAGAGTCGCCCGCATTTCTCCGCACCTCCCACCAGCATGCTGCACATTCGCATGATCTCCGGCGAAGAGTTGACATCCATGCCCGTGGAGGAGGTGAGCAGCGTGAGGGACGTGAAGAGGCGCTTGCAAGGGCTGCATGGCCTGCCCCCGCGCTTCAGGCAGAGGCTCCTCCTCCAGGGCTCGAATCGGAAGCTGGATGATGCCGACGAAGTCGCCTCTCCACTGGACCTGCAGCTTGTTGTGCTTTCTTTCTCCAGCCCTTCCCCGACACAGGTGGATCAGCTCATGGCTGCTTCCAGCTGGGGCTCCGTGCGAGAGGCGGATGTTTTGAGAGTGATGGTGCTGAGACATATATGGATATAGAAGTACAAGTCTGTAGTTAAACACAAATGCAAGTGCAAACACAAGTATCACATTCAAGTAAGCAAGTAAACTGATAAACATGTATGTGTATATGTACATATGTAGTGCAGAGCCCGCTAGTGAGAAGCCTTCATTCCCGAATATACCAGGTCGAGTCCCTGCTGCAGCTGCCCCTCGACCCAAACGTGGAAACAAGAGGCAATGAGAGGCCGCTTTGCAGGGCATCTCGTGGTGGCCACGTTGAGGTGGTGCGTTTGCTGGTGGAGGCCGGTGCCGACAAGAACAAGGTTTACAGCAATGGCTGGACAGCCCTCATGTACGCAGCTCGGGGGGGCCACGTTGAGGTTGTGCAGGTGCTGGTGGAGGCCGGCGCCGACAAGGACTTGGCCACCAACAGCGGCCACACTGCCCTGATGGTCGCAGCTGTCGGGTGCCACGTTGATGTTGTCCGTTTGCTACTGGAGGCTGGCGCCGACAAGGATTTGGCAGACAGTGGTGCGCGCACAGCCCTGATGCTTGCGGCTGATCATGGCTTCATTGAAGTCGCGCGTTTGCTGGTGGAGGCCGGCGCCGCCATGGACCACACGGACTACCGCGATCGCACGGCTCTGATGATCGCAGCTCGACGGGGCCATGCTGTGGTCGTGCGGTTGCTTGTGGAGGCCGGTGCCGGGTCCGCTGACCTTGGCGAGACTGCCCTGATGGTCGCAGCTATCGGGTGCCACGTTGATGTCGTGCGCTTGCTACTGGAGTCCGGCGCCGACAAGGACCTGGCCACCAACAGTAGCTACACGGCCTTGATGCTCTCAGCTCGCCTGGGCCATGTTGAAGTCGTGCGCTTGCTGGTGCAAGCTGGCGCCGACAAGGACAGGGCCGACAATGAAGGTCGCACAGCCCTGTTGATGGCAGCTCACGCGGGCCACATTGAAGTCGCGCGGTTGCTGGTGCAGGCTGGTGCCGACCAGGGCAAGGCCGACAATGAAGGCCTCACAGCCATCATGATCGCGGCTAAAGAGGGCCACGTTGAGGTCGTGCGTTTGTTGGCGGAGGCTGCCGTCTACAAGGACGTGGCCTTGATGCTCGCAGCTCGCATGGGCCATGCTGAGGTCGCGCGTGTGCTGGTGGAGGCCGGCGCCGATAGGGACTTGGCGAACAACCATGGCTACACAGCCTTGATGCGCGCAGCTGGGCAGGGTCGTGTTGGTGTCGACGCCGTGCGTTTGCTGGTGGAGGCTGGAACCGACAAGGACAAAGCCGACCATGAAGGCCGCACAGCCCTGTTAATGGCATCCGAAATAAACAATGTTGCAGTCGTCCGTTTGTTGCTGGAGGCCGGTGCTGGCAAGGATGTGGCCACTAACTTTGGCCAGACTGCCCTGATGGTCGCAGCTGTCCGGTGCTACGTTGACGTCGTGCGTTTGCTTCTGGAGTCGGGCGCCGACAAGGACCTGGCCAGCAACAGTGGCTACACAGCCTTGATGCTCTCAGCTCGCCTGGGCCATGTTGAAGTCGTGCGCTTGCTGGTGCAAGCTGGCGCCGGCAAGAACTTGTCCAACTACGATGGCTACACAGCCTTGATGCTCGCAGCTGCAAATGACCACGTTGAAGTCGTGCGCTTGCTGGTAGAGGCTGGCGCCGACAAGGACATCACCGACAACGCAGGCCAGACAGCCCTGATGATGGCAGATTTTGGGGGGTTTGTTGAAGTCTCGCATCTGCTGTCAGAGTCGGTCGCGAAGCGCAGACGTGCCTCTCCGGCCTAGCGTGGCTGTTCGGAGTGCAGAGCTGGAGCAAACAATTGGGAATCGATCCTTAATTCGAAGGCCCAAGAGCCGAAACGCCTCAAAAGAAGCACGCAGTGACCCACATCTTTGAAGGGGGGGCTTACGGTAGTAGGGGCACCTTATTGGCACTTCTTGGGGTCCTTATTCTAAAGGAATCCTACTACTTGGGGGTGTTTCTTAAGGGCCCTTCTTTCCGTAAGAGTGCAAGCAGCCGAACCCCAGAGCCTGCCTGACAGTAGCAGAAGTAGCCCTAAACCCTAAACCCTAAACCCTAAACCCTAAACCCTAAACCCTAAACCCTAAACCCTAAACCCTAAACCCTAAACCCTAAACCCTAAACCCTAAACCCTAAAACGCTAAAACCCTAAAATCTAAAAGCCCAACCCTAAACCCTAAACCCTAAACCCTAAACCCTAAACCCTAAACCCTAAACCCTAAACCCTAAACCCTAAACCCTAAACCCTAAACCCTAAACCCTAAACCTAACCCTAAACCCTAAACCCTAAACCCTAAACCCTAAACCCTAAACCCTAAACCCTAAACCCTAAACCCTAAACCCTAAACCTTATAAACCCTAAACCCTAAAACCCAAAAACCATAAAACCCTAAAGCCCTAAAGCCCGAAACCCTGGCACCTACAAGCGATTGCCTCCCCAAGTCGCCCCCGAAAGTCCTGACGCCGTGACACCCCACGCCTGTGCCCCAAGCTCAATACCCCCTCCCCCCCCCCCCCCCCCAAAAAAAAAAAAAGAAACCTTCAACCCTAAACTCCCTAAACCCTAAACCCTAAACCCTAAACCCTAAACCCTAAACCTTACACTCTACACCCTAGACCCAAGGCTGGAAGCCCAAAACTGGCCAAGGCGGTCGCCCTGGCCGGCCCTGTCCCTCTTGCGCGACCTGGAGCGTCCACAGCTTAGTCTAAAATCCCAAGGGAATGTTGAATTGCTTTTTGTTCCTGTTCTAAGGGCAGAAACTACAGTTGAAGGGTCCTCAACCCCAAAAATCCCTAATTCCTAATTCTAAATCCTCAACCCTAAAGCCTAAACTCTGTATGGTTTCGAGTTTCGTGTCCAGGGCAATAACCCAAAGGGCCCCCCAAACCCCCTAAATAAGGAATACGCCTGAATCTATATATATATATATATAATATAAATATATAAATCTATAAATAAATAAATATAAATATATATATATAGGGAGCCCCAGGACGATCTGAGGTATCTTCTTTCTAGAGGGGGTCTTGGGCTCTTTGAGAAGCGGCGCCTTGGACCTTGAACCTTAGAAAACCCTGTAAACCCCAAACTTCATGATCGTCAAGCCTTGGGATGTTCTCCCTTATACTCACAGGTTTAGGGTTTAGGGTTTAGGGTTTAGGGTTTAGGGTTTCTGAGATCAATCCCACGTAAGGAAGGCCTTTTCAGAGGGTGTTTAAGAGCCATCCTAGAACCTGCTGCAGACGAAGCCACCCCGGTGAGCTGGCGCCGGGCCCTGGCGGGAAAGCTCCGAGGACCGGTGCTTTTTTTGTGGGGTTTAGGGTTTAGGGTTTAGGGTTTAGGGTTTAGGGTTCAGGGTTCAGGGTTTGGGGCTTAGAGGGTTTCGTGTGTTTCGTGCGTTTCGGGTTTGGAGACATGAAACGCCGACCCTTCGCCTTACGTATGTATATATATATATATGTATGTGTATATATATATATATTGCGTACACACACATATTTCGTGTGTATAGATATTTGTTTATCTGTTTCTTTTCTGGGGTGCATCGCTCTGCCAAATGCCCCATTCCAGACCATGGAGGAATCTGGGCTTGAGAGATACCAGTAGGGACGTTCCCCCTTATACTAACATAGGGGGTACTTTTATCCCTATGAAGGCCAATAGGGACGTTCCCCCTTATACGAACATCGGGGGTACTATGATCCCTATGAAGGCCTGGTTCTAAACTGTCAGGTATCAGGCTTCTGGGTTCTGGGGGATGCGAGGGCGACCCTGCTTAGCCCCGAAAGCCCTAAACCCTAAACCCT
Organism: Symbiodinium natans; assembly: GCA_905221605.1. Lineage (NCBI taxonomy): Eukaryota > Dinophyceae > Suessiales > Symbiodiniaceae > Symbiodinium > Symbiodinium natans. The sequence continues at coordinate 2,433,774 of CAJNDS010000001.1, forward strand.
AAACCCTAAACCCTAAACCCTAAACCCTAAACCCTAAACCCTAAACCCTAAATCCTAAGCTAAGCCCTACAGCCCTCGGGTGAACCACAGGGGCCGTGGCCTACATCCATTTCCTGCCCGAGGGCATGGCGAGGTGCGGAGACCAATTTTGGGGCTTAAGGCGCTCAGGATGCCCCAGCTTCAAAAACGGTTGCTTGAAAGGGTTTAGGGTTTAGGGTTTAGGGTTTAGGGTTTAGGGTTTAGGGTTTAGGGTTTAGGGATTTAGGATCTCATTCTCAGTTTCAAAACGGTTGCTTCAACTTGGGATCATGTTTTTTTTGGGGGTGTTTTGCTGTTGGAAAAAAGGGGTCCTATTAGAACAAAGGGTGCCTATGTAGGAGGCCGGTACGAGCTTCAAAGTGGCTTCAGGGTTTAGGGTTTAGGGTTTAGGGTTTAGGGTTTGTTTGACATGATGTTCTGTCGCGGTGTCGGTTGGGTTCTCCGATGTCTGTCTTGACATCTTTCGCGTGTGGATCTGGAGCTTCTCTGGCGGTGAAGTGATAGATGCGGGTCGATTTAGTTCAACTTTTTAGGTGTTTGGTGTTAGGTTTTCTATACGTTGCTTAGAGATCTCGACCCTAAATAGCTTTCACAACTGAGGGTTCATGGGCCCTAAACCCTAAACCCCAAACCCTAAATCCCAAACCCTAAGCCCTGACCCTGAACCCCAAACCCCAAACCGAAACCCTGTTACGAGCCCAAACCCCTTAGCGGCCGGGGGTAGGTTTCACGACATCGATGCCTCGCTGAGCAGCTTGCAGACGTGCCCCTGACCTGGCGTGGGGCTTATGAGGTTTCCAGGTTTCGTAGGTTTGGGGATTCGGGCCCTTCAGCCCTCAACCGTAAACCGGGCGAAACCCAAAAGCCTCCAGGGATTTAGGGTTCAAACCCTAAACCCTAAACCCAAACCCAAAACCCCAAACCCTGAACCCTAAACCCCCCCAAGCTGCCAAGCAAGAAGCTGTGTTGAAATTTGAAAAGCGGAGTTTGCCAATATGATCCGCTCCTTTAGTACCTATACACTGGGATGTTCCCCCTACACTCCTTAATAGAGAGTATACTAGGGGGTACTGCAATCCCTATTAGCGGCTGTTCGTATAAGGTTGAACATCCCAACCTTTTCAAAAGCTACCCCGCAAGAATGCCCCCTTCCAGTGAGCTAGGCCCCTGTACGAAACTCCTGAGACAGCCGCAACCTTCAGACCCTAAACCCTAAACCTTAAACCCTAAACCCTAAACCCTGAACCCTGAACCCTAAACCCTAAACCCTAAACCCTGAACCCCCTCCCGTCAACCCTAAACCACAAACTCTAGACCCAAATTTGTTTTTTTTTGGTAGTTTTTGTTGAGGAGTGAGCCTCAGGTACTGGTTCTCCCGGGAAGGCGGCTGGAGCTTCCTGCGCGCTTGTGGGGTTGCGGGGGTTGAGAGTGGGGCTTTGCAGGTTCAGGAGCCGGGGTGTAGGGTTTAGGGTTTAGGGTTTAGAGTTACCAGCGATCCCCACGTACTCTTTGGGGAAGCATAGGCAGCATGTCGGAGTTGATGACCATCAGCCATCCATAAACCCTTACCGTTATGTAGTGCTGCCCCGGCTTGTCAATCCAGTTCACCAGGTCAAGATGCAGCGGACACTCACAGGTACGAACTAGGGGTTTAGCGTTTAGGGTTTAGGGTTTAGGGGTAGCAGAAGGGGCGCTCAGATTTGATTGTTGCAGCGGCTTGTTTCTTGAACCCATCGTGCTGCTTTCTCCGTCACCCGGACGAAGCTGCCCTGCCAGGCCCATCATCATCTTCGCCGACAATGCTTCAGCAGCCCAGCAGGACCGTGGTGCGACGCCATGATGCGTCTCTGCGGTGCGTGCTTGAAGCAAGCACACCAAAGCACTTTACGAAACTCTAAGCCCTAAGCCCTAAGCCCTAAGCCCTAAGCCCTAAGCCCTAAGCCCTAAGCCCTAAGCCCTAAGCCCTAAGCCCTAAGCCCTAAGCCCTAAGCCTTAAACCCTAAACCCCAAACCCGAGACCCCAAATAAACCCGAACCTGAACGCTTTAACGCCGCAGCACTCTAACACTGAAGACCTCATGATCCTTCTTCGCAAACGCAAGCCACGAACCCTGAGCCCGACACCCCAAACCCAGAATACCAACCTTCAGAACCCCAAAGCTTAGTAGTAGAGTAGGTAACCTTTAACCTTTTTGGGTTAATACATTCCCCTCATAATCCCAAAGGTTAACCTTTAAAACCCCTAGGTACTGGACAACTAAGAAAGTACCCAGTGCCCGAGACCCAGCCCAAGGAGCCCTAGGAGCCCTATAGCTCTCAGAGCCCTTGCTTTACAGCCCTAAGCTGAAGATGTGTTTGACCGTGGGAGGCTGCGAGCTTCGCGGAAAGCTTTCCCTTCTTGAACATCACAGTCGCGCCCTCAAAGTTTCTTGGGAGGATTTTGGGTTTTGGCGTCTTTGGTTTGTGGTTCAGGGCTCTAGGCTTTTGGGATTCTTGGGGTTTAGCAGTTTGGGCGGTTTGTGGGTGGAAGGGTTGAGGTTTACTAGGATCTGCTCAAGGAACCCTCAAATGTAGTTGGTCACTTCTCTAAGTCTGGTCCCTTTCGGGGTTCCTATCATAGGGTCCTGTTATTTGGGATAACCCAACAAGGGACTATCAGATTTTGAGAACTCACCAATTATTTGCAGTCATTTACAGTCAGCGCTGTTTTCTACTGAATCATCGTCAAATCACACTTCAATGAGAACCACATCAACATTGCAGAATATTCTTGGTGCAAAATTACAACGAGCGTCAATTTACACAAATGTCACAAACATTTCCCCACATGTCTGCTCAACGCACTTCCAGTGCAAGTGCAGATGCGCTAAACCCTAAACCCTAAACCCTAAACCCTAAACTCTAAACCCTGCAGTCGGAACTTGCCCCGGCAGGGGAGGTGGGCAGCTAAGCTGCCACGGCCACAACAATCCACAGAAGCCACAGGTCCAAATATGACGTATGAGAACTCTGGGAACACTTCTTTATGTGCTCGGTGGTTGGCTCCTGAAAAGACCCCTTCTTAGGACCAAAAACCCATCATGTTACGACGGTTCTGCACTGTCCGCGGCACGGGTGGACTCGCAGCGCGCTACCTCCGGTAAGGTTTGCGGCTGGGAGGAGGGGTGACGGCTAGGGTCGGAGGACTACAGGGTTTGGTATTTAGGGGTTTAGGATGGTTTGGGATGGTTTAGGATGGTTTAGGGGTTTAGGGGTTTAGGGGTGTAGGGGTTTAGGGGGCAGTGTAGGGTGTTCAACTTAGGTGCCTCGCGGGTGCTAAGAAATTCGGATGTAGAGCGTAGCCGAGGTGGAGATCATCAACGAGAGAGACCTGACATGGCCCGGAGCGCAGCCGAGATTTGAACACATTTCCCAAGTGGGTTTAGGGTTTAGGGTTTCGGGTTTGGCAGTGAAAACCCTTCCCTCGTCTTGCATCGTCAGTGCCTGCCCTGCGACTGCAAGTCGTCAATAGACCTCAGCGGTTAGGGTTTAGGGCTTAGGGTAGAACTTCAATCACTCTTTCACTCTTGCAGGGGCCTATATAGAACCCAACAGGCCAAGGCCTTAGTCCCCCAACCCTAAAGCCTAAGCCTGGAACGATGTCGAGGCCCATGTCCGAGCACCCCAGCTGTTCCGCGGGATACCGGCGAGCGGCACGCTTTACAGCCGGCCCGCTCTGGATGCATCAGGCCAGATAGCCGGGGGATTTCGGGAAAGAGGGGAGACCCCCGCCCCCCCCCCCCCCGCCCCCCAAGTGGGAACGGTAGATGTGTCGGGACCCTGGTGCCTACTATAGTCCTACTAAACGCCTACTCCACTCCTTTCATGTGGCTGCACTCCGTTTTTTTGGGTTCCTTATTTTGGGTATTCAGGTGGTTTTCTTTAGTTTGGGTCGGGATGTTCCCCCTTATTAACAGTCCTTAATAGGCATGACAGTAACCCCCTATTACCATCCCTATTTGTTTTCTCGCCCTTATTATAAGGGCGAACATCCCAAGGTCCGCTTAAGCTGCGCCATCCGGCCAGCATGCTGCAAGTGGAGCAGCGCTTGCACCAAGCACGTGGCCTGCCTCCGTGTGGCTCCTCCTCCAGTCTGAAGCTGGATGATGCTGACGAGCTCGACTTCCCTGGGACATGGAAATTTGTTGTGCTTTTCTTTCTCCAACCCTTCAGAGCTGCCGCCAGAGATGGTGCGGTGAAAGAGGTGGATGTTTCCAAAGGGACAGTCCATATGCTGGTAGATGGGACAATCCACATTGAGAACCCCTCATTCCCTGATTAATCGGAAACTTCCATCCTTGTTGCAGCTGCGCCTCAACCCAAACGTTGGCCAGAAAAAGCCGCAGTAACCTCCTGAAAACGCGCGTTTGATGGTGGAGGCCGGTGCCGACAAGGACTTGGCGGCCACCAACAATGGCCACACTGCCCTGATCTTCGCATCCCACCTTGAGGTTGCGCTGCTGGTGCAGCTGCCGCGGACCACGCTGATGTGGTGCATTTGCTATTGGAAAAGGAACCAGGCCCACAAAGAAAGATGGCCACAAGGGGCCTTTGACGCTCGCAGCTAGCCGTGGCATGTCGAAGTCGTGCGTATGCTAACCGATGAGCCCAGTCTCGTCAGCTTAGTGTGGAGGTCGGTGGCATGAGCCCGGGGACAAGAAAACGACTCCGAGCCACTCCTGGCCTTGGGGGTCACTCTAGAGCCAGGTTAGGCCGCACCATCACAGCTCTGAGCTGAGCAGGCTGAGGCCATAAGAGCCCCGGCTCTAAGCCCTAAATCCAAGCCCCCCAGATTCACCCTAAACCCTAAAGCCTAAACCCTAAACCCTAAACCCTAAACCCCAAACCCCAAACCCCAAACCTTAAAAGCCCTGAACATGGCACCCTAAAGCCGAGCGAGGCGCTGGATGCCTACAGCCACGTGCTGCTCATGGACACCGAGCCAGGAGCTCAAGACAGGGCTCCGCGAATCTCTGGCTGGTTTAGGGTTTAGGGTTTAGGGTTTAGGGTTTAGGGTTTAGGGTTTAGGGTTTAGGGTTTAGGGTTTAGGGTTTAGGGTTAGGGTTTAGGGTTTAGGGTTCAGGGTTTGTTAGGGCCCTATATAGACCCTGTAAGGGAACATATAGGGTACCTGATTCCCTCATTCCCTACTAAGAACCAGGGAGATCTGCTTCGGACTTATCGGACTTAATTAGGGCTCAGGTCTCAGAGCTTGAGGCCTCCAAAATCTCAACTCTGAACCTAAACCCTAAACCCTAAACCCTAAACCCTAAACCCTAAACCCTAAACCCTAAACCCTAAACCCTAAACCCTAAACCCTAAACCCTAAACCCTAAACCCTAAACCCTAAGCCCTAAACCCGAAACTCGGAGCCTTGTGGGATGCTTGTCCCCTTTAGAGATTGCTAGGCTCCGGCATGCTTCAGAGGGATCACAGAAAATATTCACCGAAACCCCCACGCCCTAAGCCCCAAGCCCTAAACCCTAAACCCTAAACCCTAAACCCTAAACCCTAAACCCTAAACCCTAAACCCTAAACCCTAAACCCTAAACCCTAAACCCTAAACCCTAAACCCTAAACCCTAAGCCCTAAACCCTAAACCTAAACCCTAAACCCCAGAGGTTCGTTCTGAGCCACCCGGTTCCCTGGGATCCTCTCTGGTACATGTTTGAGCAGAATGCCGACCTCGGCTACTGGCAGACTCATTACGATGCTGGGCGGCACCACACTGGCGAGACTTGGGGATTGCAGGGATTAGGAAATAGGTTTAGGGTTTAGGGTTTAGGGTTTAGGGTTTAGGGTTTAGGTTGAGGCTTCAGGTTCCTCGCGTTGGCTGAGGCGTTCCGTTTCTTAGGGGGGCCCCTAGCGGTGGAGAGGAGGGTCGTCTTTTGCCTCTTTCGTATGTCCGAAGCCCTAACTTATAAGCCTTAAGCCTAACAGCCCTGATGCACACACACACACACACATATATATATATATATATATTTATTTATTCATTTACTTGTTTATATTTATATTTATATTTTTTATTTGTCTATTCATTTATCCATTAATATTTTATCTATTCAGATTTGGTAGCTTATAGTTATAGAGATATGTGTACATACATATACATATACATATAACACACACACACAATTCTGAAAGCCTCCAACCGCATGTGCCCTTTGTTCCCTAAACCCTGAGTCTCCTTCACACGATCGGCGTTCCGTGTGGATAGACCTCAACCCGACTCCCCAAGCCTTCTGAGGCCCTTCTTCCCAAACCCAAGGGTTCTGGGTTTAGGGTTTAGGGTTTAGGGTTTAGGGTTTAGGGTTTAGGGTCCAGGGTCTAGGGGTTAAGGCATGTTATGCCTTGCATCTGCCTTTCAGGCTTATCTTCGCTCTTCTAGAAGCAGTTTAGGGGTTAAGGCATGTTATGCCTTGCATCTGCCTTTCAGGCTTATCTTCGCTCTTCTAGAAGCAGTTTAGGGGTTAAGGCATGTTATGCCTTGCATCTGCCTTTCAGGCTTATCTTCGCTCTTCTAGAAGCAGTTTAGGGGTTAAGGCATGTTATGCCTTGCATCTGCCTTTCAGGCTTATCTTCGCTCTTCTAGAAGCAGTTTGGGGGGGTTCACGCTGGAACTGACCCAGAAGCCCTACAGCCCCAAAGCCTAAATTCCCGCGCAACCCCTAAATGAACCCTAAACCCCTAACCGCGGCCATTGATGCGATGCCTACATCTTGCCTGTAATTGCGGGGCTTCCCCTTGACCTTGAATCTCATGCTTGGAACTCCAGGCCAAACCTGGCTTCTGAAGCGTGTTGATGAGGTTCAGGGTTTAGGTGCAGAGTTTAGGTGTGAGGTTTAGGTTAACACTGTACCCTGGATGGATCTGGGGTCGTTTGTCTGTGTTGCGATTGAGACGCTTTATGGACGAGCCTAGCTTAGTTTTACAGTCAGGCCGCAGAGAATTCGGTAGAACAACCGAGAATTCGAACCCTGGCCCCGACACCCCGAACCCCCTGGTCGCCTAAACCCTAAACCCGAACCCTACTAAACCCTAAACCCTCAATCCTCAACCCTAAACCTCAGCCCTCAGCCCTCAGCCCTCAGCCCTCAGCCCTCAGCCCTCAGCCCTCAGCCCTCAGCCCTCACCCCTCAACCCTCAACCCTCAACCCTCAAGCCTCAACCCTCAACCCTCAACCCTCAACCCTCAACCCTGAACCCTCAACCCTAAACCCTAAGCCAAGGAGCGGACGTGGAACCGCACCGTGTACCTCACAGAGGTGGATCGTTCTGAATGTAGGGTTTAGGGTTTTAGGGTTTTAGGGTTTAGGGTTTAGGGTTTAGGGTTTAGGGTTTAGGGTTTAGGGTTTAGGGTTTAGGGTTTAGGGTTTAGGGTTTAGGGGTTTGGGTTTAGGTTTAGGGTTTTAGCGTTTAGCGTTTAGGGTTTAGGGTTTAGGGTTGGGCTCAGGTTCCCAAGCCCGAAGCCTAGGACCGAGGGTAGGCCCTTATTCCCCTTTTTTTAGGTTTAGGGTTTAGGGTTTAGGGTTTAGGGTTTAGGGTTTAGGGTTTAGGGTTTAGGGTTTAGGGTTTAGGGCTAGGACCCAGGGGAGGCCCTTATTCACTTTGTTGGGGGTTAGGGGTCCCTTGTACTGAAAAGCCCCTTGAAACCTTAACAAGGACACCCTTTTTAGCTAGGTTACTCTTGGGTCTCGCCCTGTAGAGCCTGAGCCATAAGCCCCAAGCTGCTGAAAAATTGCGAGTCCTGCGACAACAACCATTGAACCCTAAGTATTTGGGTTTCGGGTTCAGGGTGTCTGCAGCACCAGGTCTCCAAACTGTTCATGCGTGCTCGCAACCTGACGCCCCAGGCCGCCATCATCGGGCTTGGGGTTTCAAACATTTTCCGGGTTAAGGTTTAGGGTTTAGGGTTTAGGGTTTAGGGTTTAGGGTGGTAGCATTAGAGTGTGGAAGCCGTTCAGGCCATTGTCACGGAAGGATTTGGGCTTGATGTTTTCGGTTTGACAGAAGGAGAAGTTGGCATCAGCCGCAGGTTTCGCAAGACTCCGGCCCAATGGATTTAGGGCCTAGTGATCATTTCAGAAGATCCCAAACCGAAAAACGCCCTCAAAAGCCCTCAAGACTCCAGAAACTGGAAGCTCTTTCATGGCGGCAGGTGCCCGAGTTCGTCAGCTACTGGTGGGACGAGAGCGAGGCTTTCGCTAACCCTAAACCCCAAACCCCAAGCCTTCTAAACCTTCATTGGCCTGAAAACCCTAAACCCCAAACCCTGCTCTTGGGGATTCAGGAGGTTAGGGTTCGCCCCCCCCCCCCCCCCCCCCTAAACCCTAAACCCTAAACCCTAAACCCCCTAACCCTAAACCTAAACCCTAAACCCTAAACCCTAAACCCTAAACCCTAAACCCTAAACCCTAACCTACCCTAACCCTAAACCCTAAACCCTAAAAACCCTAAACCCGAAACCCTAAACCCCGAAACCCTAACCCCCCCCCCTTCCCCCCGCCTTCCCTCCCAAACGATAGTCTTGACTATCCCGTAAGGGTTCCCCCGGATAGGGGCCCCTAACTTCCAAAATCACCCATCTAGGGCTTAGGGCTTAGGGCTTAGGGCTTAGGGTTTAGGGTTTAGGGTTTAGGGTTTAGGGTTTAGGGTTTAGGGTTTAGGGTTTAGGGTTTAGGGTTTAGGGTTTAGGGTTTAGTTAAACCCCGAACCCTAAACCTTAAACCCCAAACCCTCCACGGAGGTTGCGAGTTGAGGGAGGCAGGGTTGACCGCTGAGAGCTGATGCTGGGAGGTTCATGGTACTTATTAACAATCATGACTGTACTTATAACTGTACTCATAACCACCTTGGGGCACTTAAGGGGCTTATAAGTGGATTATAAGTACAGTTCTAAGTTCTAACCCTAAACCTTAAACCTTAAACCCTAAACCCTAAACCCTAAACCCTAAACCCTAAACCCTAAACCCTAAACCCTAAGTTGAATAAGTACCATGAACCTCCAAGTAGCCACACGCATCGTGCAACTTTTGGTACGATCTCCCTTCCAGGCCGTCCTTGCGGACATGGGGGTCGATCTAAAGCATGGGCCACCCCTGTGCCCAAATATTTAGGGTTTAGGGTTCAGGGATTAGGGTTCAGGGTTTAGCCCCCCCCGCCCCCAAGGCCTCCCAAGTGTACATGCTGCAGGTTCCAAGGTGCCCCCGAACCCCAAGCTGCCACGACACTGCTCAACAAGGTTCCCGGTGGCTCCTTCCCGGTGAACATCTATGGCTGCCTCTTCGGCGGGTCCCTGTCCTTCTTCCGCTCCGGCCTCTACCAGAGCTACTTTGAGGCCCCCCCTCCCTGGAGTTCAGCTCGGGGCTCTGTGCAGCAGAAGAGGGTTGTTAGGGGGCAAGACTTTTGGGGGATTTGGTTCTGGACTTCGGGGTTTTGGGGGGTTTCGGGTCATGTTGCTCAGGGCTTCAGATGAGGAGTCTGGGGAGTGGACGCGAGGAGGAGGAGGAGGAGGAGGAGGAGGAGGAGGAGGAGGAGGAGGAGGAAAGTCTCATCAACAGGGACGCTGGAGGCTAGTGTCAAACGGGGACATTCGATTGGCGAGTGGTGGTCACATCGAGAATATTCATAGCAATTTTGCCTGGTGCGTGGCGATTGACAACCGAATTCAGGCGTGATTTCGTTATCGACAAGTAGCTGTCAATGTTTATCCGACTTCTGAAGAAGCGAAGCGCTCGGGTTTTCAAAGACTTCGCAGGATACGTGTCGTAGCAGTTGGGAGACATGCGTGAAGATGAGAACTTCAGCATTGGAAGTTCATGGTTCTTCCCAACCAAGTATAATTGTACGTACAACTGTACTCGGAACCATATTAGGGCACTTAGGGGGCTCGTAAGTGGGTTATAAGTACAGTAATAATTGCTGAATAAGTACCTTCCACCAAGCTGTGGAGGAGTTGGATTCCTGGCCTGGCTTCGATGAGTACTGCTGGTCCCCTCAGAGCATCTTGGCCATTGCGGCGGCGTTCTTCTTGAATGACAACTTCATTACAGAGCTCTGGGTCTATGGACGGCACCAGAACAGCAGCAAAACACCTGACGACGGCTGGAACGACTCCAAGCGGGGCATCTTGCCTCAAAGCCAGCGACCTGCTCACCTGACGTCGGCGGGGGAGCCCTGATACGGAGGAACGCAGACCCACCACCGAATAGCCGAGAGACCAGCTACGCCCTCAGAGAGGTGCCGGTCGCTGCTGCAAGGGAGAAGATCCTGCTGCCTTGGCTGCAGTGCATGGTGCCGAGACGTCAGGCCAACGAGCGGTGGATCTTGTTCTAGATGAAGGCCAGGCTTGTGCCCTGCATCAACCCTAAACCTAAACCCTACAGACGCTACAAACCCCACAACCCTATAAACCCAATAGCGTAGACCCTAAACCCTAAACCCTAAACGCTAAACCCTAAACCCTAAACCCTAAATCATTTCTCTGCGGGTCCCAACTTCTAAGCACCTAGAGGATGGCAAGGCAGGCCTTGTATGCCCTATTGGGTTTAGGGTTTAGGGTTCCTCTGCATGATGGGCTGGACCCGAAGATCTGAAGCTCATCCTCCTTGCAGGCACGGAGAACCTGGCAGGACTGCCTAGTCACCAACCTCGCGGACCACAGGTTGTTCGGCGAACGGAGAGTCAGCGGGCTGCATCTTCACGGAGTACATGGACAGACTCCCCTTCCGCCCACGCAGGAGAGCCCTAAACCCTAAACCCTAAACCCTAAACCCTAAACCCTAAACCCTAAACCCTAAACCCTAAACACTAAACCCTAAACCCTAAACCCTAAACCCTAAATCCTAAACCCTAAACCCTAAGCCCGTTTAAGATGTTTAAGCAGAATGTGTGCATTGGATCTCGGATGGATATCAACCAGTTGAAGCGTAGCCACCTGCTCATCCCTGAGGTGAGCTCAAGGTGCTGGTGTGTGGATGGCGCGACCTTTGGGCAATGCTTATGGACGGGCCTTAGGAGTGTTGTGCCCCACTGAGAGTGCTGGCCCTCTGGTCATTGCCAGTTCTTCTGTGCCTGTGTACTTCGCCGACCAGATTGAGGCATTGGAAAGTGTGGTGGGCTGCACAATCACCAGCTTCAACGTCCTTCTGGTGCCGGCTATGTCGGACATTTTGATCTGCAAGCCGACCGGAGCCAGCCGCCACTGCGCGATCTGCTATGCCACACTGGGTGCGGGGTTGTCCCAGGCTGCAAACGACCCATAATATAATATAATAGACTATAATATACTATAATATACCATAATATACTATAATATACGATAATATACTATCATATACTATAATATACTATAATATAGTATAACATAGTATAACATAATATAACATAATATAATATGGTATAATATAATACATAGTATATATATTTTTATATATTTCACATCCAGAAGAACATCCAGAAGAACGTCCAGAAGAACGTCCAGAAGAAATGGTCGGCGTGGACATTTGACGAGGCCCAGGTCCGAGCCTGAATCGGGCAGGTCAGACGTGAGCCGCAGACCAGCAGTAACGGTACTGCGCGTGCTGCATCGTTTACAGCTTCGACCTAGGGCCATTGCGGTTTGCTTGAAATTGCGACATGTTTCCTCCGACTTGATTTATGCGTGGTCCGAATTCGAGCTCCGAATTCGGACCTCCGCGACAGAACCACACCGGTGAACACCTCATGCGCAGCCTGACAAACTGGTCTGGCAAGCAAATTCTCCACAGCTCGCATCGCGACTCGGAAACCACATTGCCGATCGCCTAACATGCGTTTGCGGACGGTTTCATCAAGCAATGTTCAACTAAATTTTGGAAGAATTATGGTCCGCCAGGCCAAGTTAAATCTGTCTCCAATGGCTCTGATCCAAGTAGATATGGCCCTGGTTCTCCAGACTTTGTACACGCATTATTTGTGGCTGTATGTTATGGAGCTCGCAATACCATCAGGTGCTTTGGTGCTTCATGGACAGACGGGTTGTTTTGTTCTTCGACGTAGGTATGTATACACATATATGCACACCTTTTTATCTGTTGAGTTTTCTTCGTTTTTTTTGGTTTTGCGTCTCTGTTTGATTCTTTGAACAAGTTGGGGTTGGTGTGGGTCGATGAATTTGTTCAGAGGGTCTCGTATACCGATGCGCGTCACGTGCCCTTGTCTGTAAGAACGTTTAGATATTTGAGTCTTTGGGAGAACTTGTTGGTGAAGACAAGATATCTGTTCTCCATATGGTCGACTCCCGTTTTCCTTGACTCACATGTACACTTGCTTATTTAACATCATTGCTAATCTTGATGTTTAAGAGAGATGATGAATGTCAATTAAACACTCTGTGCCTTGGTTTGCAATGCCCTCGGCCTGATCACTTTGATCACAGGCTTTAGCAGTCCCCCCCATCTCGGTATCCGCAATGGCCGCTCTCCTGGTGTGGGCATTGATTGGCCAGGACATTGTCTTCGACGATGAAGGCACTGATCTTGGCAGCTTTGCGTTCAACCTAACGACAAGCGCAGATGACGGCACGCCTGGAGAATGTGCGGAAAGTATGCGAAAACACGACCGGGTGCAATGCATTTTCGAAGTGCCATGAGCCTGAAACGTGTTGGATGAAGAACAACCCGAACCTTTGTACACTAGGGGACGCCATACCCAACCGTACTACCCAACCGTACATATGCGGGATGCACTTACTTCTGGACGGTCGGGAAGTGCCCTACCACAACTTCGACCAGTACCAGCATGAGCTCTACAACTTCAACTGGCACCAGTTGTGACCTCCACAAGTTCGACGTTCACCATGAGCTCCGCAACTTTCACAAGCAGCTCGTCAGTGACGGCAGCAGTGACCAGCACATCCAGCACATCCACGACCTCATCGCCACCTCTCGGGGCCGATGCTGGTTGCAGCCTTGGTTGCTTGCTGTTGTCTCGCAGCGGTCTTCTTTCGTGGAAAGTACCGCAAAGGGGGAAGGCGAGGAGCCGCCACCAGACCATGTGAGCCCGTCGCCGATGCGCCGGAAGATGGGGGAAGACACGTCGGCCAGATCGAGGTCAGGGTCGGGCCAAAACACACAAAAGAGAATGTTGGAACAGGATTTGTTGAAGTGCCAGAAACAGTCCCACCTGCACAACATGCTCTGCAAAGTGTCCCACCTGGAAACCCCATGGGACCCGGGACACCCCTGGGACCCCTAGTACGCGTGGTCTGTAAGCGATGCTGCTTTTGCTTTTCTTGCTTGCTTGTCTGTGTTGTCATGGGGCAGCCCATACCCATTTGTAGGAATACCCGAAGGCGCATCTGCTCGATTGAAAACGTCTACCCGCGCGTCCCAGGCGAAACATGGCCCACATCCAGAAGAACACCCAGAAGAAACGGTCATGGACGTTTGACCAGGTGCGGGTCCGAGCCTGAATCAGGCAGGCTGGATGTGAGCCTGGCGCATTTTCCGTGCAGTTTTTGCAAAGCTGACAGCTTCGGCTTCAGGCCGCTGCTGTCGAATTACGGGAAGTTGCGACACTTTCTTCGATTTTGTGTTGAGCGTAGTCGCAAGCAGACCTCCGCAACCGTACCCAAACCTTGCACAGCCTGCGCAACTGTAGACCCATTTGGTGTTGCGCGCGGTCCGTACGCCGACCTCCGCAACAGTACCCAAATCTTGCGCAGCCTGGGTGGCTTGACTTGCTGGAAATCTGCAGGTCCATTTTGTGGGTGCGTGGTCTGTACGCACACTTCCGCAACATCATCCAAATACATCTGGTCGAAGCAGCAAAACTTGTTGGCAAAGAGCGGTTTCAGGAGGCGACGTTGCAAATCAAGTGACATTCCTAGTCTTGAAATCATTGCTCGGCATGTAGTTCGCGGTATGATATGGTTCGTAGGTCCACATTTGCTTTTATTCTAATGGCAGAATGTATTGACACCAGGTGGTTTTGCGCCAAAGCGTGTCTCCAATGGTAGACATGTACAAGGAGACATCTGAGATGTCGTGATTTCGAAGGGGGTGAAGCCAAAATCCCTTGACGATGGACAACAACTTCAGCACCCAATCCTGGGACTTTACATTGAACACCAACCCTAAACCCTAAACCCGAAACCCCAAAAGCGTGTGCAGAGCGTGGGTCTTACCAAGCCGTGTCATCTCGGATCAAGAGTTGTTGTAGACACCCTCGTCGCACCTTTGAAGCAGACACCATCGTCGCACGTTTGGGGGCAGGCGCGAGGGACCCAGAAAGTATTTAGGGTTTAGTGTTAGGATGTTCCCCCTTGTGCTAACAGTCCTTAATAGGGATTGTAATAGGGGGTACGATAATCCCGATTAAGGACAGTTAGTTAACGGGGGGAACATCCCAAGTTTAGTGTTTAGGACCCTAAAACACCCAGGGACCATGTTCAGGTGTGAACTGTTTTCGTGCCGTGCCGTGGGCCTTGGAGTTTGCGGGTCAGGGTTTAGGGTTTAGGGTTTATATGGGGTTTCGCGCAGGCTACATGCCCAAAACCATTAAACAGCCTTGCATCTTCGGCGACGTCGGTTCTCTTCGGTGGGGTTTCCAAAACTAGAGCCCCCTTTCTACCTCAACATAATAATTCATAGAATCACAGCCTAAACCCTCCCCCCCCAACTAAAAAGACAAAAAGGAGAGAAGGGGAACTCAGTCGGGTTGAAAAGGCCCATTTCTCACAGCGGCTGCCTCGTTCGACAAGTCCCCAGGACTGAACTCCCTCAATCCGGAAAACCCTCTTGGGGGTTTAGGGTTTAGGGTTTGGGGTTTAGGGTTTAGGGTTTGGGGTTTAGGGTTTAGGGTTTAGGTTTAGGGTTTGGGGTTTAGGTTTAGGGTTTGGGGTTTGGGGTTTAGGGTTTAGGGTTTAGGGTTTGGGATTTATACGCTGAGAGTAACCCCTGAAGCCCTGGCAGGGCCCGCCTCTTTGGCCATGACGGGCTTCACTGGCGGGCACTTGCAAGCCACTCTGCGAGGTTTAGGGTTTAGGGTTTAGGGTTTAGGGTTTAGGGTTTAGGGTTTAGGGTTTAGGGTTTAGGTTTAGGGTTTCAGGTGTCGGGTATACGGGTTTAGGGTTTAGGGGTTTTCAGGAGTTTAGGGGTTTAGGGGTTTAGGGTTGTCACATTTGGCCCCACCTTTCGCTGCAACACCCTAAGCCCGAACCCTTCAACCCTTAACCCTAAACCCCTAAACCTTTTATCCTAAACCCCTAGACCCGAAACCCTAAAACCCTAAACCCTGAAGCCTAAACGTTTGGGACCAACATGCTGCGGGACTTTTTTTCGGCTGTAGGGTTCAGGATGTGGGCCTCTCTTTAGGGTGCCACAAGGAAGAAGGATGTCTGCAAACATGGGTCCTGGATATTGCTCGTTTAGGGTTTAGGGTTTGGGGTTTAGGGTTTAGGGTTTAGGGTTTGGGGTTTAGGGTTTGGGGTTTGGGGTTTAGGGTTTGGGGTTTAGGGTTTAGGGTTTAGGGTTTGGGGTTTAGGGTTTAGGGTTTAGGGTTGCGAGCCCTATCCCAGGACGAGACGGAGAAGCCGGAGGTGGAGGCGGCGGAAGTGGTGGAAGGGGCGGAGGTGCGCAATGTCGAATACCCCAAACCCTAAGCCCTAAACTCTAAACTCTAAGCCCTCAGCCCTAAACCCTAAACCCTAAACCCTAAACCCTAAACCCTAAGCCCTAAACCCCAAACCCTAAACCCTAAACCCTAAACCCTAAACCCTAAACCCTAAACCCTAAACCCTAAACCCTAAACCCTGAACACTCACGGCTTGCAAGTTCGCTTGGAGGTGGCTGAGGAGAAGAAGAAAAAGAAGAAGAGCCTCAGCGAACATCAGTCGCTGAACGACGGCAGTATGGCCTCCTAGCTCCAGACACCCAAGCTTGCCCAAAACCCCCAAGCCCTAAACCCTAAACCCCCTAAACCCCCTAAACCCCCTAAACCCCCTAAACCCCCTAAACCCCCTAAACCCCCTAAACCCCCTAAAAACCCCCTAAACCCCTAAACCCCTAAACCCCCTAAACCCCCTAAACCCCCTAAACCCCCTAAAAAACCCTAAACCCTAACTCTAAACCCTAAACCCTAAACCCTAAACCGTAAACCCTAAACCCTAAACCTTAAACCCTAAACCCTAAACCCTAAACCCACCCCCAGGCCATCCTGAACCTGAAGCCCTAAACCCTAAACCCTGAAACCTGAACCCTAAACCCTAAACCCTACCCCCTTTTCCCGAAACCCTAAACCCTAAACCCTAAACCCTAAACCTGAACCCTCAACCCTCAACTCCCAAGCCGCCCCCCCAATGCCCCACGTCGCAAAGGAACAAGAAGAAGAAGGCAAAACAAGGCCAGCGCTCTCTCTCTCTCTCTCTCGCTCTCTCTCTCTTTCTCTCTCTCTCTCTCTCTTTCTCTCTCTCTCTCTCTCTCTCTCTCTCTCTCTCTGTCAATTCCCTAAGCCCTAAACCATGTAAGCGCGGCTAGCCTTTGGTACCAGTGATGTATCAGTGGCCTTTGCAATCAGCATGGTTCAGGGTTCAGGGTTTAGGGTTTCTCTGCTGGAGTATACCTCTCATTGTATACACCCCCCAACCCCAAGCCCTCCGAGCTGCAGGGTGCCAAACAACAAAAGCAGGGTTTAGGGTTTGGGGTTTAGGGTTTAGGGTTCGGGGTTTAGGGTTTAGGGTTTGGGGTTTAGTCCTAAAGCCCTACAGTTTAAAGCAGTCTCAACGTGCAGGTGAGGAGGACGCGGCTGACGGAGGGGACGCCGAGGAGGAGGCCTTCAATCGCAAGAAGCGCCCCCCCATGGGTTTAGGGTTTAGGGTTTAGGGTTTAGGGTTTACAGGGTTTACAGGGTTTACAGGGTTTACAGGGTTTACAGGGTTTACAGGGTTTACAGGGTTACAGGGTTACAGGGTTACAGGGTTACGGGGTTACAGGGTTACAGGGTTGCAGGATTTCAGGGTTAAAGTTGTAGGGTCTCAGGGTTTCGGATCTAGGGGTTCAGGGCTTGGGATGTAGGATTCGGGGCCAAGAGTGTGTATATTCCCTGAGAGGATCTGCGAAAAGGGTCCCCAAACCCAAGGTCCAAGGTACAGTCGCATGATAAAGAGGAATCGCTCACAACAAAGAAGCTCTCCAAACAAGCACCCTGAATTAGCACACCAGCCCCCCCCCCCCGCCCCCCGGCCATTTGACAGGAAGAAACCCTTGTTCCCCAAAGCCCGAAGCCTTTAAACCCTAAAGCCCCAGCCCAAACCTTGAACCCTAAACCCTGAATCCTAAGCCTTAAATCTTAAGCCTTAACCCTAAACCCTAAACCCTAAACCCTAAACCCTAAACCCTAAACCCTAAACCCTAAACCCTAAACCCTGAACCCTCAACAGGATGCAGACCCTGCTCCGGCAGCAGCTGAGCAGGCTGCTGAGGAGGAGGAGGACCCTTGTGCGTGTTTTGAGAAGGTTTAGAAACTCGGGTTTAGGGCTTAGGGTTTGGGGTTTAGTGTTTGGGGTTTAGGGTTTAGGGTTTAGGGTTTAGGGCTAGAAAAAAAAGAACGCTGGGCGGTGTGCAGGAGAATGGTGCAGGCACCTCCCCGTCGAAGAAGAAGAAGAAGTCCGCCCCCCCCGCCCGTGCTGTGCCGCCTTCTTCTCAGAACTTTTCAGGTTCTTGGGGGACTCTGAGGTGCTAGAGAGTGTGTAGGGTTTAGGGTTTAGGGTTTAGGGTTTAGGGTTGAGGGTTTAGGGTTTAGGGTTTAGGGTTTGGGGTTTGGGGTTTGGGTTTAGGGTTTGGGGCTTGGGGGGGTTTGGGGGCAGTTGTGGCGTTGGATGATGCCGATGCCTGGGGGCTTAGGATGAAAAATCGGTTCGGGATCTGTTTTGCCCTAAGCACTAAACCCTAAATCCTAAACTCTAAACCCTAAACCCTAAGCCCTAAACCCTAAACCCTAAACCCTAAACCCTAAGCCCTAAGCCCTAAACCCTAAACCCCAACAGCTTCCCGTGCAGGTCTCAAGCCTTTTGCAACTTAGTAGCCATGTCGCAAGCCCTAGTCTACGCCGTCTCCGTTGCCATCACCGCCGTGATCCAACTCTCAGGACGTCGGCTCAAGAGCCGCAAATGTTGGGTGCTACAAAGCTGAGGTTTAGGGGTTTATGTAAGGACCTCCCCCCCCCCACCTGGCCCCCTCCTTCCCAACCTAAGGACCCCAAATTTGCAGCGCCCAGACTTGTAAAACCTTGTGTGGGAGTCGGCTTCAGTTGGGGGGGGGAGGCTTTCATTCTCTGGCCCTACCAACAGTCTTGGGTATTGCTGTATCTTGGTATAATCACATTTCTGCTATTTGTGCTGATGCTTTGCTGCTTTTCTTGCGTGGCATTAATCGGTGTTTTTGTGCACTATCATGGTCCTAAGCAGGATTTGCCGTGGCCTTTGCGCTTCAGACGGAGGCGGGCGCTCCCCGAGTCTGCCAAACCTTAACACCACAGCGCCCCAAAAGCCCTGAGAGCCAGAACCCTACAGCCCTAAAACCTAAGACCCCAAAGCCCTAAAGGTTCGGTGTGAACTTCCATCCCGGCAACAGCCTCAACCCACTTTCCCGCGCCTCAACCTTGAACCCTAAAGCCCACAGCCCCAGATCCTACGAATCCTTGAAGTGACCTTTATGAGTCACCCACGGTGCCCCGAGCGACCGCGCGGCATCCCAAGTGACCCCCAACATCCTATATTTATATAAGTGAGCCCAACGTCCCAAGTGACCTTCTAGGCCCCTGTGGCCGAGTGAATGGGGTGTCCCCAGTGCCAGTGCCCTCAAGTGCTCCAACATGTCCCAAGTGACCTGAAGCCACCAAAGTGTGCTCCACGTGTCCCAAGCGACCCGAGTTTTCCAAGCGCCCTGAGTGCTCTAAACGGGGTTTAGGGTTGAGGGTTTAGGGTTTAGGGTTCTGAAGTGAGTCCCAAGTGGCCTCAGTGACCCGGTGTTCCAAGCGAGGAAGTGTTCATGTGACCGGGCGAATGAAGCGTCCCCAGTGACACAAGCAGCCCACATGTTCCCAGTGCAGACGAAAGCGTGCCACGTGTCCCAAGTCACCCGCGTGACTAAACCCGCCCGCCACCCCACTGTCTTGTCTTTTGGGGTAGGCGGCCGCTGGTCGAGTGCTCAGTGAGACCCTGCGAGGGAGCCCCAGGCGGGCGACCGAGCTTGCCTCCAGCCTGGCTTACCCTCCAGGCAGGCATATAGTACTACCCCAAACCCCACACTGTCCGCATACATTGTTGGGTCCTGCATTGGAGGCCTTCTGGGTGGGCCCCCTGGGTTCCCTCACCCCCGTCTGCCTTGCTGGCCTGGCCCTGACCCTGGCCCTGGCCCTGCCCTGGCCCTGGCCCTGGCCCTGGCTGACCATTGGCCCTGGCTTTGCCCTTCCCTGTGACCCGAATCAGCATGGCGGTCCTGCATTGGAGGCCCCCCCGGGGGGGTTGGAACCAGGGGCCCCTCACCCCCGTCTGCTGGGCTGTGGGGACATGACCTGAGCTGGCCCTTGGCCCTGGCTTTGCTGGCCTTACCCCTTCGCGCCAAGCCCGCTGTCCGCGCGCCAGTTTTGGCCTGGTCCACAAGCCGCTCACGGCCTGTATTCCCTGACCCTGCCTCCTTGGCTTTAGCCCCTTCGCGCCAACCAAGCCTCGCTGCCTGTGTCTGTTCCTGGCCCGGCCATCCCTGGCCTTAGCCCCTTCGCCCCAACCAAGCTGTCTTCGCTGACCCTGCCTCGCCTTTCCGTCTGCGCATCGCAAATGCCCTGGTCCACGCACCTTGTGGAGGTCCCCAAAAGGGCGTGAGTGCTGACTCATGTGATGCTTCGTAAAAAAATAAAAGGTCTTAACTCCTTGAGAGTTGTAAGTGGGCGGTCTTGGGGTGGGTAGGTCTGCAGACTACCGCGCGCTCCCAAAGCGCGCTTCCGTTTGGCACGCCCTAAACCCTAAACCCTGAACCCTGAACCCTGAACCCTAAACCCTAAACCCTAAACCCTAAACCCTAAACCCTAAACCCTAAACCCTAAACCCTAAACCCTAAACCCTAAACCCTAAACCCTAAACCCTAAACCCTAAACTAAACCCTAAGCCCCAAGATGCCTCAAAGCCTGAAGGTCTTCTATGACATCCTCGGCGGCACCAATTTTCTGGCGCTGGGGGCATGGTGGGGGGCACCCAGCAGCGGGTTCAGGGTTTAGGGTGTTAGGGTTTAGGGGTTTGAGGGTGTAGGGTTTTAGGGTTTTTAGGGTCTTAGGGTTTTGGGCGTTTAGGGTTTTAGGATTTTAGGGTTTAGGGTTTAGGGTTTCAGGGTTTAGGGCTTAGAGGTTTGGGGGGCGCTTAGAGAGCGGCACTATGGGACTTTGTTGCTTGCCCTGTCGGGAAGGCCGCAAGCTCATGAACCACCAGACCCCGAACCTTCAACGCTCCAAACCCTAAGCCCTATATATGCGTTTATTTAGGGATGGGGCATTCCGAACATAGGGGTGCCATTTTTTCAGGGGTCGGGGCATTCTGTTATGGGCAACGCACTTGATTCTGGGCTGGTTCTCAAAAATATCGGCCCCTTTTTGACTACCATAAAATGAGGCTCCGTGTTTTTTAAATGGCATCCCCAAAAGAGATTGTGATTTAGAATGGGGATGATTCTACGGGGTGCTGCATGGTCCCTCAACTCTTCTCCCTTGCCTCTCTCTACTTGGGTTTACGAAATAATTAGGGGTACCTTATTCGGGCTCCGTATTATTAGGGAATCTTACTATTTGGGGGTCCATTTTCGGGGTCCCCTGCTATGTAAACCCCCAAATGAACCCTTTAAATTTGCGGTCATGTTTCCTTATACTTCGTATTAGTCCTGGGTCCCCAGGAACCCAACAACCCTGGCCCATTTTAGGGGCCCCCTGTTCTCGCAAGCCTCCTTGTGGTTTCTGAAGTATAGGGGCCCTTGCGGTGTTTTAGGCCATAGAAGAGTCATGTCATGACACCCGGGCACCCTGAACCCGAAACCCTAAACCCTAAACCCTAAACCCTAAACCCCAAACCCCAAACCCTAAACCCCATGGATGGGCGAAACCCTCCCCGAAACCGCTTCGGACAGGTCCGCCTGGTGTAGCGCCTCCTGGCTGAGCAACCCGAGGCTCCCCGTCTGAAAGGGTTTAGGGTTTAGGGTTTAGGGTTTAGGGTTTAGGGTTTAGGGTTTAGGGTTTAGGGTTTAAGGGGTTTTAAGGGGTTTAGGGTGGAGGGTTTGGGGTTTGGGGTTTAGGAAGGCGCTGGACTGGTGCTTACAAGTTTTTGGTAGGGAAGTACACTCTATCCCCTACATAGACGCACACACACACAGAGACCCACCCGTTAAAGGATTGTATGTGGTACTTGACTCCCTACTTCCCTAATGTTGAGTATTTCTGAGGCTTCGTTCAGAGAGTTTAGGTGGGCCTGGTTTGATTGAGACGGTTTCGAGGGTCTGGCAGGGTTCAGGTTTCGAGGTTTGGGTGGCGGCGAGGACGACGGGTCTCGATTGAATCTTGGGGTCGCGGCAATGTTCGCTATGAGTGGCTGAGTGGCTAGATCCGAAAGACTGCTTTTACCTGAACCCTAAGAGCCCTAAACCCCAAATCCAAACCCCAAAACCCTAAACCCTAAACCCCCGAAGCCCTAAACCCCAAACCCAGACCCTACACCCCGAAGCCTAAATGCCCCTTAGTTTGGGCTATTCGAGACAGGGTTTAGGGTGTAGGGTGTAGGGTTTTAGGGTTTTAGGGTTTTAAGCTTTAGGGTTTAGGGTTTCTGGGTGCCGAGGGTTTGCGAGCGTTTTCCCGCGAATTTTGGTTCAAATCCATAGCCCTACAGTCACCAACGCCCAAGCCTGCATCAGTCCGCCCTAAAACCTATACTAAACATACCCTGATACCCCAAATGCCCTTAAGCACCTGACATCCGAAATACGCTATAAATAGCTATCAACACCCTATTAACACCCCATTGAACCCTATAGATACCCTTCAACTTTCCTGAAAATCCCATTAAACTTCTTTTCTCAAGGTTAACGGAGAACACAGATTCCGGAACTCTACCCTGCGATGGGGGGCTAGGGTTTGGTGTTTTTTTTTTTGTTCGTGTTGATACCTTAACGCCTAAACCCTAAACCCCAAACACCAAACCACGCTAGGAAGCTGACTTCAAGATCTCAATCTTCCAGCAGATCGGCTGTTTAGGGTTTCGACCTCGGGCTAATGGCTCACACACACATAAATACATACACACACACCCGAAAAGGCAAAGGCCATCCTCCTGGTGAAGCCCTCCCCTTTGCAAGCAGCCGCCCTCGTAGTCTTCCGGCATGCTCCGCATAGCGAAGCTGTCAGGGGAGGAGGTGGCGAGCATGGCCGTTGGAGAGGTCAGCGACGTGAGGTCCCTGAAGCAGCGCCTGAGCCAGCTGCGCGGCTTGCCCCCGCGCTTCCGGCAGCGGCTCCTGCTCAACGGCCGTGGGCTGGAGGATGCTGTGGAGTTGGACTCCCCAATCGACCTGCAACTGGTGCTGCTGCCCTTCGCCGATGTTTCCGACTCCCAGGTGCGTGAGCTCACGGCCGCCGCTCGAGATGGTGCTGTGGCAGAGGCGGGTGTTGCCTTGAAAAGTGACGATTCCCGGAAAACAAAGGCAGAAGCAACAAGCAGCCCCCCCCCCCCAAAAAAAAAAGAAGGAAATAACAAGTAAACGCCCCTGCGCACGTACTTCGGGGAGATGTTTCGGGGGCCCCCTTTGAGGTGGAGGCTCTGCTCCAGCTTCCCCAAGACCCGGACTTGGTCGACCCTGGCGGCTGCACAGCCCTGGTGCTGGCATCCCTTAGCGGCCACACAGCAGTCGTCCGCTTGCTGCTGGAGGCCGGCGCCTGCAAGGACTCGGCCGATGACAACGGGAACACCGCCCTGATTAAGGCGTCTGAGCAAGGGCATGTGGAAGTTGCAGGCTTGCTCGTAGGCGCCGGCGCCGCGAAGGACTTGGCCAACACGCAAAGGCGCACGGCTCTCATCAAGGCAGCTTGGGGAGGCCATGTTGGAGTTGTGCGTTTGCTGCTGGAGGCCCGGGCTGACAAGAACGTGCGAGATCACTTGTGCCTCGATGCACTGAAATTTGCCTGTTTGGGGCGACATGCTGAGGTTGCCCTCTTGTTGTCGGACGATGGGTCGATAGCTCCGGCTATGCCGCTGTATCGGAAGCATCAAGCAGAAGGCATGTGGCCCTTGTGCTGTCGGAGGCGAGCGCAGACCCAGCAAAAAGGCTGCTCAAGCTTGAACCCTTTACCCAAAGCTTGCCCGAAGGGTCACAGCTCGACCTTCGATCATGCCCCAAACGGTTTGGCTCTGAAACCTCTTCAGCAAGACAGCAGGCTATGCTGCTGCTGCTGCTGCTGCTGCTGCTGCTGCTGCTGCTGCTGCTGCTGCTGCTGCTGCTGCTGCCGCGCGGGCTGCTACTCCGATTATCAGTGTTCTTACTGCTCCTGCTACTGCTCCTACTACTACTATGACTTCTGCTTCTACTCCTACTACTACTACGACGACGACGACGACTACTACTACTACTACTAATAATACTACTACTAGTACTACCACTACTACTACTACTACTACTACTACTACTACTACTACCACTACTACTACTACTACTACTACTACTACTACTACTACTACTACTACTACTACTACTACCAATTCCCCCCCAGTGCGACGGATGCCATTGGACTCGTCAAGATGAACGCGTCAACCCGAAGAATGTGTCATGCTGTTCGTTGCAGCAGCACTTCGTTTGAGAGAAGGTCTCAGACCTAAACTCTAAGCCTAGCAGGCACCTGGAACCCTTCCGCTCAACTCTATACCCTAGACCCTACACTCTATATACCCTGTTCGCATGCACGTTTAACACACAAAGTTCGCCTATCTGAAACGTAATTACCCCCCCCCCCCCCCCACCCCGCAAAGGATAGGATGCGTCGCGCAGTAAATTTGCGCTGCGTGGTGCGCCTGTCCTCTTCATCGAGCACGAAAATGCTGGAATTTATAGCATGTTCGGCGAATGTAACAGCAGATATGCTGGTTCCAATGGAGCGGACATGGATGCTCTGGGCATTCGCACGCACTGGTAAAACGGACGTTATCATGGTGCGGACATAGATGCTGTGGCCATTCGCACGCACCTGTGACGCGGACAGTATGATGGTGCGGACATGGATGCTCTGACATTTCGCACGCACGGACAACAAACGTAATTACCCCCCCCCCCACCCCACCCCGCAAAAGATTAGGATGCGTCGCGCAGTAAATTTGCTCTGCATGGTGCGCCTGTCCTCTTCATCGAGCACGAGAATGCTGGAAATTACAGCATTATCGGCGACTGTAACAGCAGATATGCTGGTATTTACAGCATTTCCGGCCGCAGAAGACAAAAAAGGACAAAAACGCGATCGGCAAAATCGAGGCTGACAATCAGTGTTTTTTTGGAGACGCAAAAAAAGCCCGGATTTCTACAACATATCGAGCGCGAATGCTGGTATTTACAGCATGTTGTGGTCGAAAACGCAATTTTTTTCCAAACAACCTTCTAAAACGAGACTTTTATATGCGTTTTTGCACATTTTCAATTGTCAGTGTCAAAAACCCAAGCGAAACGCGCGTTTTTGAAAAAAACAACACCGCAAAAAGTGTGTTTTATCGGTCGCTCGGGAAGGGGGGAAATCCTACTACTACTACTACTACTACTACTACTACTACTACTACTATTACTACTACTACTACCACTACTCTACTACTACTACTACTACTACTACTACTACTACTACTACTACTACTACTACTACTATTACTTCTACTACTACTACTACAACAACTACTACTACTACTACTACTACTACTACTACTACTACTACTACTACTACTACTACTACTACTACCCTTTCCCCCCCCCCCCCCCCCAGTGCGACGGGTGCCGCTTTAGGCGTACAGCCCGAAAAAACGTGTTATGGTAGTCGCTTTCTTTGGGCTTGGGCTTGCAGTCCTTGTTTAAGTGCAGAAAAGTTTGGGCCTGCACGGCACGCTTTAGGTCGAGAGTTTCATTTCTTCGTCTTTTGGCGTTTCGTAAAATTGTACAAAAAAGAGCCCACGTTTTAAATTGGGGGTTCCATTATCAACATTTTTGAGATTCTGTGTACTCTTTTGGTTGTGGGGCCGAAAATGCTGTAAATACCAGCCTTTTTCTTCCTGTTCCTGACGATGCGTTGTGCTTGGACGCCAACAATGCTGCAAATACAGGCCCCAAGACAAGACAGGGATGCGCGGGCAACATGGACATAATCATCTCTCCATAGAGAAACGCGAATGCTGGTACTTAACGGATGCACGTGTGTCGAACGTAATTCCCACCCCACCCCCACCCCACCCCACCCTCCCAAGACAAGACCTGCATGCCCCAAAAAGCATGGACATAACACAAGAAGGGACAAAAACGCGATCGGCAAAATCGAGGCTGGAAATCAGTGGTTTTTTTGGAGCCACGAAAAATTGCTAAAAGACAAGAAAACAAGCACGAATGCTGCTATTTACAGTATTTTCTCGTCGAAAACGCGAAGTTTAAACAAAGCTTTCAAAACGACACTTTTACAGTGCGGTTGTGCACATTTTCAAAAGTCACCCTCAACAACCCAAGCGAAACGCGCGCTAAAAACAAAAACAAAAGTCGTAAACACGAGTGTTTTGTCCGTCGCACCTGTGGCGACGGCGGCGACGACGACGACGACGACGACTACGTGTAGAGTTTCTACGACTAGTACTAGAAGTAGCGACTACTATAACTACTGCTTGGCTACTTCTGCTTGTTAACTACAGCTTTTGCAGTTTTTACGGGGAGGACATTGCAAACGCCTGTTGGTGAATCTGTCCACTTTGGGACCGTGCACGTGCTGAGAGTGGATCTGCCAGGCAAGCTAGTGGTCGTGGGGTTTCTGCGGAGGCCAGTGGTCGTTCAGAGCCTTCACTGCGAGGTAGACCATGGTAGACCCATCCTAGATGCCAGCCTTTTCTCTCATCTTAGGCCCTACGGCTTCAGCCCTATAAACCCTAAACCCTAAACCCTAAACCCTAAACCCTAAACCCTAAACCCTAAACCCTAAACCCTAAACCCTAAACCCTAAACCCTAAACCCTAAACCTAAACCCTAAACCCTAAACCCTAAACCCAAGATGCTGAGTTGCGCTGAGGCAGATTATTGCCACAGTGCTCTTCGCCGTGTCCCGGAGCTGGCTCCTGGCGGGCACCTTAGCATGTAGGGCTCAGCTACCTCAAGAACCCCGAACAAAACATAGAAGATATTCTCCCTTATTAAGGGTAATATGGGGATTTTTTTATAATGTTTTTTTTTGGGATTCAGAGTTTGGGGCGCCCGCCCTGGATCCCAAGCACTGAACATCGAGGGCTGTAGGCCTGCTAGGAGCATCCTATCCACTTCTGCCAAGGTGCCCGAATCCCTGAAGCATGTAGGATGCTTCGATTTCGACTCCCTGACCGTTTAGGGTTTAGTGTTTAGGGTTTGGGGTTTAGGGTTTAGGGTTTAGGGTAAACCTTCACCCCCCAATGCCCTTCTCCCTCGTCACCCTGAAGCGTTTCGTCCCAAAGCCCGTCGCCATTCCGCTCTCGCCCGCCTGAAGCAATTGAAGCCCGTACTCAATGGTAGGGATGTCTGGGAGTGTCTTTCTGGGGTGTCATTCTGGGGATACTAAACATCGCATACATGAGCGGATGCATTTCAGCCCCTCAGTCCCCTGGGGCCACCCTCCCTTAACGCTGAACTCGGATAGCCTGATATGGAGCATTTTCTTAAACGGATTCCCTTTGAAAAGAACCCCAACCCCAGAATTCCAATTCAGCCCGAAAAGTCTAAACCCCAAACCCTAAACTCTCAAGCCAGTGCAAACTGAAATGATATGAAACGGTTCACGTCTGTTGAGCTGAAGTTCAACAAGCTAATTGAGGAGCTTTCCTCGAAAACGTGCTCCAAACACTCAACCAAACTTTCCCCGGACCTGCGCCCGGGATAATTTCCCCGAAGCCACAAACCCTAAACCCTTAACCCCAAACCCTAAGCCCCAAACCCCAAACCCCAAACCCCAAACCCCAAACCCCAAAACGCAAACCCCAAACCCCAAACCCCATCCCCAATCCCCAAACCCCAAACCCCAAACCCCAAACCCCAAACCCCAAACCCCAAACCCCAAACCCCAAACCCCAAACCGCAAACCCTAAACCCTAAACCCTAACCCCTAAACCCCAAACCCCAAACCCCAAACCCTAAACCCTAAACCCCAAACCCAAACCCCAAACCTTAATTTCAGCGCAGACCTCAGGTCTTCCTGGCCTGGCGGGCCCACGAGCGCCGGGGCGACTCGCGCTTCGTTGCCGGGCCTGGCAGTTTGTAGGGTCCTTAGGAGGGAACTTAGGGTTTAGGGTTTGGGGTTTAGGGTTGAGGGTTGTAGGGTTTCGGGTTAGGGGTTTAGGGTTTAGGGTTTAGGGGTTTAGGGTTTAGGGTGTAGGGTTAGGGGCAGTTGGGGTTCAGGCTCAAGCTTAATCTTACGTTTTTCTAAGGGTAGTTGCATCTTCACAGCTTACCTCCCTTTAATTCTGAAGTACGGGATACGGGGTATGTGAGGGGTCCCCGTTTAAGGGCCCATGCTAAGGGACCATGTAGCTACCCGAGGGGTTCGGATGTAGGATCAAAGGTTGCCAGTTGCTGATTCGTCACCGCGCAAGGATGAAAGGTGAGGGTGGTGAGGGCGGCACGGGAACTTGATTTCGGTTTAGGGTTAGGGTTTAGGTTTAGGATTTGGGGTTTAGGGTTTAGGGTTTAGGGTTCAGGTTTTATGGCTTAGCGTCGTTCCTGGCTGAGGACGGCGTGAAGGACAAGTTTGGCAGATTCCTGGTCTTCTGGGTCGTGCAGGGCATGTGGGTCATGCTGATCTCCATGCCGAACCTCTTCATCAACTCTTCCAGTGTGAACAGGCACCCTAAACCCTAAACCCTAAACCCTAAACCCTAAACCCTAAACCCTAAACCCTAAACCCTAAACCCTAAACCCTAAACCCTAAACCCTAAACCCAAAACCCTAAACCCTAAACCCTAAACCCTCTAACCCTAAACCCTAAACCCTAAACCCTAAACCCTAAACCCTAAACCCTACTTAAGGGGTTTGGGGTCTACTAAACTCTAAGCTCCAAACCAAGCCAAAATCCTTTCAGCCCCTAAAACCCCACCCTAAGCCCTGAGCCCTCAACCCTGAGCCCAAAACCCTCAACCCCCCTCACCCTAAACCCTACCCCCCTCAACCCCCCTCAACCCCCCTCGACCCCCTCGACCCCCTCGACCCCCAGAAACCCCTCACCCCTCACCCTAAACCCTAAATGTGAATGATCCCCGAACCACAGCACGTTTTGGGGACCCCTTTGTGTCGGCTCCGCCGCACATCGGGGAAACCACTTTAGAACGCCGTGGCCTGTTCAACACATTGGCTCAAGTAACCCCTAGAGTGAAGGTCACCCATAGGTTGGAAGTAAGCGCAATAGCGTAACTGGAAACCGCCCGGGTGCACGAGACGGAGACTGAAGGCGAACGCCAGTGCAGAAAACAAGTGCGAGACCATTTGGCTGGTGAGGAGCCAAAGCGTAGTGCAAGCAACTACCCGACCTCACGCAGGTTATCAGCCGTATAGCGGTTGCGACTTGCGACTACTGTACGGGCTGAGCTATGGCACTGCCAACCTCGTCGTCGAGTGCCGACACAACCATGACCTTCGGTGATGGTGATGCTATTATTGCTGCACCTGCATTGGGCGAAAGCACAGGCTGCGCCGACACAGATGCGGTTACATCATCAGATGATGCCGTTGAGATGGTTGCGGTTGCGAAGGCACCCGCACGAACCAGAAGTGGTTTGAGCGTACTGCGTGAAGATGGAAACTCGAAGATGAGTCAAGTTTCACGCCTCAGATCCACTTCCAGACAATCATCGGAACGAACATCAAAGAGATCCAACACTCCAAGTACTCCACGACGAAGAAGAGGTACTTCTCCACGAATCTCTCCACGATCCTCGCCGGACGCCGGACGACCGGAAACGTCACCGCGAAGAGGGTATGGTGGCAGGAGCGGGCTTGATTCGGGTCCCCCGGTTGAGTCTGCTAACCCTCTAGCGGAACGAATCCGGGAAGAAGGCGAAAGGCGGAAGATGGAAGAGGTCATTGCCATGTTGCGACTGAAGATAGAGGAGATGCAACAAGAAGACTATGGGGCATCACTCAGGATCGAGCAGCTAGAACGCGAACGTGATCAAAATGCGCAACTGGCAGCTCATATCCATCAACGTCACGAAGCTACACTCGCTGAACGTGAGCAAGTCGTTGGTGCCACGATCGCGACATTGGAGCAACATGCTGCCGACAATCATCATCAAGCGACGATGACTCAGGAGCAGTTGATGCACCAGCAACGCGAGATGGCGCAGTACATGGTCAACGTGGAAGAAGCGGCCCATGGTGAAGGAAACACAATAGCTCGAGAATATCAGCGACTTACCGAGGAGCTGAACATTCGAGCACATGAAAATCTGAAAAGGCGAGCCGATCTACAACAAGCCGAAGTCATTGTGGCTCAGATGGAAGATCAACTGCGAACCTCCGAGTTTGCACGTGAAGCATCCGAAAGACAGAAGAGTGAGATGCGAGAATATGCTCATCATGAGAGCGTGGCATTACAGGATGAACGCGATCAAACCAGGCTCTTGAATGTGAACATTCATGGCGTCATCGTTCAGTACCACGAGGAAGAAGAAAGAGCGGCTGCTTTGAGACAAGCTGTGCACGAAATGGAGCAGCGATGGGAAAGCCAACATGCTTCGTTGCCCAGCATCCATCAGGAGCTGCAAAGGGTACGAACGGAATGCCAATCTCATGAAGACATCAATCGACGACTGACGTCAGAACTGGATGCTGCGAGACAGGTTCAAACGTACAACCGACCTACGTCAGCCGGAACGTCTGAGTGGGATAATGTTTCTTCTGTGCCTAGGGTAGGTGTGCATAATTCGCGTCCACAAAGCGTTCAATCCCGTTCAGGAATAACCCAAGCTTACAGCAGTCCGGAAGAAGTTGATCGTGATGTGCCAATGTCATCTACGACGGAATCGAGGTTCAAGACATGGGTCCAGAACACCATTCCTGGGGTGGGTTCGGCTTCGCCGGCTCATTCCCAGGGTGGAGATGCCTCAAAGGAGGGTTCGGGTCCCCCGGCTCTTCCCACGAGGCCATCGTTGTTCGGAGGACCGCCCATTCCAGTGACAGAAAGCCGACCGACTTCTACAAGGACATCGTTGTTTGGTGGACCTCCCGTTCTCGTTCCAGGAGTACCGTCAGTTCCCAACCTGGTTCCGGGAAGGATATTCACGACAGGTTTGCTGGACTTGCCCCCTGGCTTAGCTACCAGACCACACACCTCACAGTTACTTGCTGATCCACCTACGGCGTCCACGTCCTACCAGTGTGTACGGCAACCATCGCGTTCGCGGCATACGGGCGACGTGACGCCTGGAATGGCTTCAGAAATTCCTCCAACTGCTCCCAATCATCCTCAAGATCCTCATGCAAGCGCTACGACAGCTGTTCAGCGAGAAGTTTTACAAAGTCAAATGGATGAACTTCGGGAAGAAATGAGTAGAATGAGAGACACCGAAGCTCGTCTTCGTCGCGAACGAGATCAATGGCGCATGATTGCCGAAGAACAGGAGCAGGAGAATGAGGGTGAGGAGGAAGAAAATGAGGAGGAAGGCGAACCAGAAGAAGACGGAGACAAAACCGATCCTGGATCCTGGAAGCCAATCAAGAAGGGAGGTGGAGGAGGTGATGGTGGTGGCAATCCAGACTCTTCTCCCCACGGTGGTGGCGGAGGAGGTGGCGGTGGATCTGGACCCGAAGATGGACTCGATTACACCGAAGGGCCAAAGATATCCCGAAGAGAGGCTGACAAGATCAACATCCCTGCGTTCCCCAAGGTCACTCACTTGGACGCATGGCAGGCAGCAGTCACCACGAACGTTCTGGCCGCGTGTGCGGATACTAATCAAAGCGACTGGATCAAGTGGTTGCAAGAATCTTTCAAGCCAATGCCGGATGTTGAGGGGCTCAATGACTCGGGTCATGTCAAGTTCAGAAGCATCGACGTGAAGCTGGCGAGTGCGATGACTCTCATGCTACGGAATGCTGGAGATCAAGCAGCCGATCTGTTCTTGGAAGTGAACCTCAAATCAAACGCGTACATTCGCGGGACCGAGTACAAGGTTCTGAAGGGACGACAGATCATTGCTATGATGATGGAAAGCTTCCGCGCTCGGGATCGTCTCGACATGGTGTACACGATCGACTACCTGACCAAACTGCAGTATCCTGGGGACAACAAGATTGCCGCATTCAAAGCAACGTGGTTAGAGATCATCTCTCGGATTCGACCTGAAGATGTGCCTTCCACGAATGCCCTCCGCGACATCTTGTATCAGAAGATATCAGGATCTTCTGAGATGAACATGGAGCTCAAGCTTTACTATGACATCAAAAGCTATGATGATCCAGAGAGATCACACGACATGCTGCTGAGGATCATGGACCGAGCGGTACAGAGGAGGAGAGAGAAAAACAACCTCAACGAGACACAACACGGTCTGAACCAGATGGTTGCTGGGAAGGACCTACTCGCTGCACCAGCTAGGCCGGATCCCAAAGGTCCTGCCTCATCCGCGCCGGACAAGGACAAGAAGAAGAAGGCGAATGAGAAAGGCAAGGACAAAGAAGCTGCGGATGCTGCGCCTGTACTCCCGAAGAGCAAAGCAAAGTCGCGTGAAAAAGACAAGAAGAAGGGGAAAGGTAAAGGCAAAGACCGATCCCGATCTCCCTCATCATCACGATCGTTGACTGACAAGGAGAAGGCAAAGATTCGTTGCAAGTTTCACTTCGGAGGAGGATGCGCAGCAGGGAAGAATTGCAAATGGAGTCACAAAGACACGGACAGAGGAAGGCCGTCTTCACGAGATGATAAGAACCAGAGAGCGCGAAGCCCGTCATCAAGACCATCGGAACGACCTTGCTTTCAGTGGAGCAAGAACGGATCATGCAGCCGAGAGAATTGCCCTTTCAAGCATGACCCGGCTAAGGCAGCGCCCGCAACAGGGGAAACCGACGCGAATGCGAAGGCAAAGGCAAAGGCGAAGGCGAAGGACAAGAAGAAGAAGCCTGAACCTGCCGCACCCGCGATTGCGATTCGAGGTCTGCCTGCAGTACCTGTTCTTCGATCCCTGGATGATGGCGATGGTGATTCTGAAAATGAGTCAATCGATGGCGACGCGGCATCAGATTGCTCCACCGACGATGAGATCGGATCTTATCACAGGGACGTCAAGGACCTCAGGGTTTCCTTTGGACGAGGAACGAAGTTCGTACCATCGAAGCCGAGGCGATCACACAAAGATAGAGGATTCGCCCCGCGACTTTTCACTGAAGCGAACCTGAAGCACGAGAACCACATCTCGGAGGTCGAGTATGAGAAGCACAAAGCAAGAGCTAGGGCTCGACTGATGGAAGATATGTGTCTGGGCAAAGATGGAGGATGCATACCAGTTAGGATTCCAGGAACCGAGAAGGTGATTGTGTTCAAGTTCGACAACAAGAAGGGGAAGTTCCATGAAAGAGCCTTGAGCGTTGATGAGAGCCGTAAGGAACTGATGAAGAATCCGAACACGTGTATGGTCCAACCAGAATTTATTCGCAGGAAGCTGAAATTCATCATGGACACAGGATGCGGGCATGACCTCATCTCTCTAGAAAAGGTCGCCAAACACGGCATCGACACTGCGATGGATTGCGAGTCTACATCGTTCCAAACGGCAAATGGTGTCACTATGACCAACCAGACGGCGGAGTTCTTGACGAAATCCTTCAAGGAGCCCATCAAAGCACATGTATTGGAGAATACACCTTCTGTGCTGTCAGTTGGGAAGAGATGCATGCTTCACGGCTATTCCTTTGTATGGCCCGCAGGACGTCCACCCTTTATGGTGAACGATGCTGGCGAGAGGATACAATTCTTCGTGCAAGGAGACATCCCCTATGTCAGAGTGGGAAGCAAAGGAGCCAAAGCTCATGAGGAACCCGAAGCGATGGAAATGTTCCGCTTGGTGCAGAAGTACAAAGACAAGGTGGACGATGGCACCGACTCAACGTATGTTGCGGTACCAGGTCTAGATGACATCGGCGAAGAGATCCCCGACGTAGCTTCCGAAGCTGACGAAGAAGAAGATGGCGAAGTGGTCGAAGGCGATGAAGCTCGTGAAGATGAACCACAAGCCGAACTTCCAGTTGAAGCTGAGGGCGACGCGCAGATCGACGTGGAAGGTGACGAATCTGGTCCAGATAGGAGGGCGAAGGTCGGCACCCTGAAGGCCGAAGCGAACACCTTGGCTCATCTTTGTACCCATCGATTCCGGAATCCCTATTGCGATGCGTGCGTGAGAGCAAAGATGAAGCACTTCAGAACCCAAAAGGGAGCGTTCAAACGAGAAGTCAATGAGTGGGGTGACTTGGTGACGTTCGACTTTGTGGATATGGGAAAAGCCACGGACAAGGGGGTGGGTCTTGACGACGAGCTCCGTGAAATCCTGGTATTCCGCGACGTGGCCACGAAGGTGGTCGCGGCATATCCCACAATCTCCAGAGAAGAAGGAGAAGTTGTACGATGTATGAAGAGATTCATGGGAAAGAAGAAAGTGAGGCTGGCATATAGTGACTGCGCAGATGAGTTCATTGCGGCGATGAACAAGCTCAAAATTCCATTGGATCACTCGTTGCCAGGACGTCCTATGAACAACTCTTTGGCGGAAAGGACCAACCAGTTCGTCATCACTGCTACAGCCACATCGTTGCTGCATGCAGGACTACCTGCGAACTATTGGCCCTATGCCTTGAATTGCGTCACTCACAATCTCAACGCCGAGGACGTGGATGGTGAGTCGGCGTGGCAGAGAATGTCTGGGAAAGAATTCCCGGGAAAGTTGATTCCGTTTGGAGCAAAGGTCTACTTCAAACCGACCGAGACCCGTGAACCGACGTATGGCGGAAAGTTTGACCCGAAGGGAATACCTGGCATTTTCGCGGGGTATGTCCTTAATGCGGGGCAAACATGGTCACGAAAGTATCGGGTGTGGGACATGAAGGAGTTCGCGAATGCCAACTTTGCACATGATGCGAAAGTACCTCGCAAGCTTCAAATTCCCTACATCACCGAACGGGTCATCATGCCGGATGAAATTGCCTTTCCCCTCAAGCTCGAGTACGAGAGAATGAACGGAACACTTGAAGGACTGAAAGAAGGAAAGGATCTCGGAGGAAAAGAAATCAAAGACAAACCACCAGGAGGAGGTGACGACGACGATGATGACGACAATGGCGATGATGGTGGTGACCTACCTGATCGCCAAGAACGCGTCAAAGCCATGGAGAAGGAAATGCTCGACTATGTCATGGAGAATGATGACATTGTGCCTGATCTTTCAGAAGTTCCAGATGGTCAACCCGGTGAACCTCGCGATGGACCAGCATTGGAATCTGAAGATGCCAAAGCCCTCAGATTGATTGGCGATTCCATTCTCGACAGTGCAGGAAGTGTACCACAGAGCGAAGGAGTACCGGATGTTGCTTCGGATCCTCCGAGCAGCAAAAGGGAAACTAAGCGTGGTACTCCCCCCAAAACCGTTTCGGAACCTCCGGACGGCAAAGGGGAACCTGCATCGTCATCACGCGGTCCAACTGGGCGTTCCATTCCGGACATTGACGAGACCGACCCCGCGTTCATCATCGCAAAGCTCAAAGAAGCTGGACTCATCGGACCGGAACCTGAGTTCTGGAAATTCGGTACACCCGGCGATGGTCGTGTCTACATCAATGACGACGGCGAACCTTGCAAGATCGACAAGCGAGGGGCTCCGTTCAAGATTGGAAGTGATGGTAGACGATTGCTACCCTCCACACGTCCGAAGGGAAAGTTCACTCCTGAAGAATGGCGCAAGCTCGGAAGCGAAGGAAGGAAGATCGAACTTAAGAAGATCAAGAAGGTCGAAGAGAAGGAGGCCAAGAAGGCTCGCAAGAAGGAGGCCAAGGAGAAGAAGAAAGGCAAAGAGCATAAAGACGCACTCGTTGCATCGTTGGAGGCATTACTTCCCAAGGTCGTGCCTGCGGAGAAGATCGATTTGGACTTCAGGGCGGGGACGACTACTGGATGGACATGGTGCGAGGAACAGGTCACGCAGATCGCCACGGAAATGT
The DNA here is from genome assembly GCA_905221605.1 of Symbiodinium natans. Taxonomy (NCBI): domain Eukaryota; class Dinophyceae; order Suessiales; family Symbiodiniaceae; genus Symbiodinium; species Symbiodinium natans. The sequence continues at coordinate 2,469,302 of CAJNDS010000001.1, forward strand.
TTCTGGACGATGTGCTGCCCGCTCTTCCAAGTGAATTGGCAGAGTTCGGTTTGAGAGCTCCTCGCATGCCATGTGTGTCGTCAACCAAGGAGAAACACAGAGAGAAGCTTGCATGTGCAGCACCGTGCTTCAACGCCATGGTTACACGTCCAGTCAACCGCAAGGAGATGTACGAGAATCCCAAAGCCATGGAGGCGTTCATGAAAGAATGGAAAGGCTTGTGGGATCAGGAAGTCTTCGACTTTAGCCAAGTGCGGGAGTACGACGACGTGGTCAGAGAAGCCAAGAATTCCAACGCGAAGGTGCACATGACAAGAGTGCATGGTCTCATCTATGAGAAAAACTATCAACTCAAAGAAGGGGACCCTGCAAGGAAGTTCAAAGGAAGAGGTGTGCTACTTGGAGATCAAGTCAAAGATCAGAATATGGAGGCGGCGCTGTTCCAAGATCTCGGAAACTCTCCGGCAACCTTTGATGCATCTCGTTGGGCCGACTTCTACGGGTGCTTACCCGGGAACGACGTTCAGATGGCGGATGCTATCCAGGCCTACATTCAGGCTAAGTTGACGGGGACTCCGTGCTGGGTTGAACTTCCAGACGAGGCTTGGCATCCTTCGGTAAACCGGAGGAAATTTCGCAGACCAGTCTGCAGGCTCGTGAAAGCACTCTATGGGCATCCGGACGCTGGTACAATGTGGGAACAACATTGTCACACCGCAGTCCAGAAGATGGGTTTTGCACCAGTTGGTGAGGAATGGCCGTCTCTTTACTTCCATGCAGGAATGAAGCTCCTATTGGTCATCTACGTCGACGACCTGAAGCTCGCCGGTCCGGCGGAGAACCTCCCAAAGGGGTGGAACATGCTTCGTAAGGAACTTCGTCTTGAGGAGGAAACTCCGCTTGGTTTGTATTTGGGATGTCGAATCTCAAAGGGAGAAGCCAAACTTCACGACAACACCAAGGTGCGAACTGTCACTTATGACATGGAAACCTATCTCGAAATGACAGTGCAAAAGTACTGTGAAACCACGGGATTTCCTGTGGACAAATTCAAGAAGGTACCATCTCCCAGTCCAGTTGAAGAAACCAAAAATCACCCGGCTCGGGCGCCTTGTCATCCAGGTGCTGCCAGCCATCGGTGTCAATGGTGTGGACACACAATGCCTGTCGATAAGGGCGGACGGCTTCTACCTCCACCACCGGTTCCCAAGGGCCCACAGGAAACGGAACTCGATGAGGCAGACAGGGGTACTCTTGCCCCGCACGCGGCGAGCATCCTCATGAAGTTGCTCTATGCTGCAAGAATTTGCAGGTTTGATTTGCTGAGAAGCATAAACAATCTTGCGCGACGCATTACAAGGTGGTCCAAGAAGGAGGATGCGGCTCTGCATCATTTGATGTGCTACGTCCATCAGTCCAAAGGTCATAAGATGATCGGATGGGTTGGCGATTCCATGGATGCTACTTCCATAGGGTTGTATGCGGATGCGGATTACGCTGGTTGTGGCGAGAGTTTGCGTTCTACTTCGGGGGCTCATATGCACATTCAGGGACCGCACACACGGTTCCCGTTGGCGGGTGTCAGTAAACGACAGGGTTGCGCCAGCCACTCTACTCCCGAAGCGGAAATTGTGGCTGCGGATTATGCTATGTCGCGTATTGGCATTCCGGCCATCACATTGTGGCGTTTGATTGGGGGCAAAGATCCTAATTTCGTGTTCTACGATGACAATCAAACGATGATCGGCGTGGTCCGCACAGGCAAGAACCCGACGATGCGCCATTTGGAACGCTCACACGGGATCTGCATTGCGTGGATGCACGAGGTGTTCCAGGAGGGATACGTGTCTCTGGCTTACGAGGTCACCGCCAAAATGGCGGCCGATATCCATACGAAGGCCTTTAAGGACAACGTCTCCTGGGCTCACGCGTGTCAGCTAATTAACATCATGCCCCCCACGATGATTTCGAGCGTTGAGGTGATGGACATGATGAAGGCTACACACCAGCAATCGGCTGATGAGAAAGGTCATCAGCACTACTCGTTTAAGAACGAGGTTCCCTGTTTTCCTTACACGCAAACACCTATCCTGCCCCAGGAGCTGTATAGGGCCGGTTTGTCCAGTAAGGAAGGTGTCCAGGAAACGGACAGTACTGATCCGATCTTGGTGGTGAAGTTCCCGCGCATGCTCCGCGGCGTCCCCAGTGCTTTGCAACCGGGGAAGTATTTGCGGTCTACGTGGATTCTGCGTGAAGGGCAATGGCATCGTATCGAGGATGAGGTCCCTATCCCGTCGGAGCCTCAGAAATTCGATCGGTATGTCGAGCGCGCTGTGTTTCAGTATCACTTCCAACGGGGCTCGGCGGCGGCGACGCGTGTGCACCGCGCCGCGTCGCCTGCCGTGTCTGCGTCCCCGGTGCCTGCCTGCTCGCGTTGTCGCGTTCGCGATTCGCCCGCGCTCTGTAGGCAAGTGTGCGACTTGGTGGTCCGCGCCGCCCATGGGGGGTATGGGGGTGTTTTTCGCGCTGGGTCTGAAGGCATGGGGGGTGATCTCAACGAAATTCCTGCGCTCGAATCTACCGTCATCGCTGTTGCGCGCGCCGCAAAAGAAGCAGATTTTCCTCAATCTACATTCGTGCCCGAATTCATCGAGGTGACTCGTGCTGAGACTGGTAATCATGAAGTCGTTTTCCAGGACAAGCACGGGAAGGAGATGTTTAAGGCACGGGGTGACTCGCTTAACGGGGCTGTAGGATTTTCCATGACGATCAAAGCTTCGGAAGTCGGAAGCAGTAGCCCTCGCGTGTGGTTGCTCGTAGGTCTGGAAGAGGAGAACTGGTGGCAAACGTATGCACCGCCGGACGTCAACATCGTCTGCGTACCGGAAGCGGACGCACGCGGCGCCTACCAGTACTGCAAAGACATCATTAAATGGTCGTTCAAGGGTCTTCAGAACGTTCTGTTCATAGGAGCAGGGGCGCTGAATCGAGCTTCATGGCTTGATGTCGATCCTAGAGAACGCTTTTATGAGGACCGAGGCGTCGTAGATTACCCCTGGGGGGAGGTCATCGACTTAGTCTTTGAGGCCCGGAAGAAAGGGGCGACTACTATCGTCGAGGTTCCCAACAAGCCGAAGTTTCGAAAGTCGGCACAGTACAAAAACATAGTTGATTGCATGAAGTGGGAGAGATTCGCACTTGCTGATTGCTGCCACGGTCGGAGGATCTGCGTTCCACAGGGAAGCGGGGCCCCGAACATCATGTATGTCAACGAAGCTACTGAGTTTCTCATTCATGGACTCAAAGCCCCTGAAAGCATGAAGGATGTGTGCGGCATGCAACATCATCACGCGCCGCGTGAAACAGTCGAGACTCACGGGGATGAGTGTGGAAAGAGAACCAGTAAAGTGTCACGCCTCTTGTTGAAGATGCTTTCTGAACGGGACACCAAGGTTGGGGACCCCAAGGCCTGCAGTTCTGTTGAGAAGTTACCGTCGGGTAAGGACAGGATGATCATTGAATTCTGTTGCTCTAAGGACAGTAGCCTGGGTAAATCCTCGAGTGCTACGAAGGGAGCTCACGTCATGCGTGTGCATGAAGCCCTTCAAGCCCAAACCAAGGCATGTGAAAGCAACATCCTCAAGGAGGCGGAACGATTCCGAAAATCTAATCCCAAATGTCCGATTCTTGTTTTCGCTTCTCTTCCGTGCACTGGGGGGTCCAACTGGATCAAGGTGAACGAAATGGGGGGTGAAACTGAAAAGGGAAAGGAGCATCGGAAGAAATTTAGGGACTTACTCAAAGCTCTCAAACGCCTTTTGCGAAAGCTGGCGGTATTTTCCCCCAAAATCGCTTTTGAGTTGCCTAAAACCTGTTTGTATTGGAGTTGGCCCGAAGTTCAAGCCCTAATAAAGCAGCATTCATTGCGTGTTGTACGAATTGACGGTTGCATGATGGGTGTTGTTGACAAAGACGGCATTCCTTTACTCAAAGCATGGTGTATCGCCACAAATGTGTCAACCATGTTGAACCTCAAGGGGGTCACGTGCGACAACACACATGAACATGGCACACCAAGAGGTCAGGCGCTCAAGGAAGCAGGAAACTACACACCACACATGGCGAAGCTGTTGCACAACGCATGGCGTGATGAAGCTCGCAATATCCGCAGGGGCTCTGCTCAGAGTGTTCATGTGGCAGCTTCATGTGTACTTGTTCATGTCAGTTTGCGTTGCAGTAACAGCCAGGTGCAACATGAATTCCAAGGTACTTGCATAATTGTTTGTCCTACACCAGGAATAGGGTTCGGATCCTCCGACCCTAGTCCAAAGTGCAGTGAGGGGTTCGGCTCCGCCGGCTCGGATCTGCATCTGGGGAAGGGACTCGGCTCCGCCGGTCCTAGAACCAGCATGGACGGACAACAGCAGAGGCCCATTCCTCCGCATGTTCCATGGTCGCGACCTCAAGACCTCTTCTCCCTGCCGTACCAGAGATCGGGCATCAACATCCCTGTTGGCAATGGGATGACTGCTTTGCGCACGACATGTCATGCGCTGCGATCATTGAGAGGGCAACCTCTTCCTGGACGATTGGAGCAAGGCATGGTCGCCACGAATGCGAACATTGCTGCGTGGGTGGAATTTGGAGTGCCAGCTATCCTTTTGGCGGCAGTTGCGGCACCATCCAGCCCATATGGTTTCCCTGAAGTCAGAGTTCGGGAGCTGTTTCGAGGTGTGGTGGAAAGCCTATTGCCAGCAAGGAGCGCGGAGAGCTACAAGACAGTCCTTAGCCATGTCACAACGTTTATCAAGGTCGTCAAGACTGCGATCAGCACCGATTCGACTCGACAAGTGCTGCAGGAGCTTCTGGACCACGTCATTGAGATTGACCTCTTCAAGAACATTGACATGTTCGTTGACGTTTTGGTTCAGGATGCTGATCAAGGGCGTTTGGATCCTCAACATCCGTGTCTGACGGTGGTGACTATGGATGGATATCTTGATCCGAATGTCATTTGCAGGCCAGTTGTTACCAAGAGTCCTTGGATCTATGTGACCAGGTACAACGACTGGATGCGGCTTAATTCCTACTTTCGCGAGAACCTCCCCAACCGTCGTGAAGGGCTACCATGCATGCTTCTCACCCAGGACTTCTGGGATTTGCTGGAGCTGATTTGGTCAATGGCGAAGCAAGTGGGTTATTGCTTGAGAAGCCACAATCAGGTCGCCGAGCACACGCAGATGAATGTGTGGGATCTGATCGAGATTGTGGTCGACCCCCCGGAGAACGTGTCCGCGGCGGTTGCTCATGCAGTCAACAGCCTCCAAGGGTTGTCGGTCGCCATGCATACAGCCCACGAATACCTCAATGACAGTCGGACGGTGTGGCCATCGGAACCATCGAGAACGACCGGAGCCGAGCTCAGGGAGTCGTTGGTGAATGCGACAACTGTCGTCATGGCCCCGCCACCAACCGGTCTCGGGTTACCAGCTTCCTTTTCACACAGCTCGTGGAACCAGCTGGCTGCCGAACAGAACGTCTTGAGGGCGGTCCACGACATGTGCAGGACTCACAGATCTTGGATGTCCGAGATCACGAACCTGCGAGCCGAGTGTTACTCCGAAGGACGTGAACGGCCGCCGTACCTGAAGCCCGATCCAACAGGCACGGTGTTTCCTCCGGCATTGAATTCGCACCCGCCTTGGGTGAATGTTCAACGTCAACATCCCGCAGGGCCTGCGTCCCCATCCGTTCCGGAAGGGCCGGCTCCTTTCGTGGAAGAGGACCATCCTGCCAACAGATCGACGTCTACACCATCACCAAGACAGGCAACGGGCGCATCCTTTGCCGAAGCAAGAGGTGAATCCGCCAAGAGGCAGCGGGGACCGGAGGATGTCCGCTCCGCGGCATCCCAACCGGGAACCGCGGCCAGCTCTTCCGATCCTCGGGGAGCTGAGCCAACTGCCCAACCTGAAGGTGAACCCGATGAAGTTCGCTGGTACCTGGATCCTACTCCCGATGGGTACATGGAGAAGTTCGTCAAGTTCCAATCCAGACATCGCGTGCAGCTGGGTACAACCATCATCGTTCACAAAGATGATCCTACAGATGTCCTGCCCGCACGTGATCAGACACCCAAGATCAACGGGAAATTTGGAACCAGCAGTGAGCAAGTTTACCTTCGGCGCGTCACCACACACCTTGCCAAGCTCTACGGGATGAGCCAGTCGAATCTTGCAGGTGCGTTTCACATGGCAACCTTCATGAAGAAAGGGGATGTGGAGTGGCTACGACTTTACAAGGTGCTGTACAAGAAGGTTTTCTTGTGCACAATCCGTCAGCTACCAACTCCTGGCACAATGTTTGCGGCGGTCATGCAATCCACGGCTACGGGAGAGCTGGGAATCTTTCATTTCAACAGCAGCCCGGAGCAGCGAGCATTGTTGACGGCTGGACTGAGAAAGTTCAGCGCTTCCATTCGTCAGGCAAGTACCCCCGATGTCACAGCGGTGCGATCCAGTAAAACGATCATCCTGGCTGACTTCGAGGTATGGACGAAAACCAAGAATCGCTTGACCTACACGATGGCCAGCAAGCTCCAAGAAAAGGGATGGTATGACGCCCATTCGTATTGCCAGACAGTTGATGAAAGCCTCGATCCACTCCTACCTGAAGGATTCCAAGTCGTTGCCACCAAAGCCAGAGACGCAGTCCGAGAATGGAGAGGTCCCGGGCAGAGCATCGACGTCACCGCGCACGTCTACCTGTCGTTCAGAGCCATCAACGATCTCCTGGTGTGGGAGCATGGCAATGCGACTCCCGAGAACATGCGAAAGTGGTTCGTCGACCCAATCATGGACTTGTCAGACCTTCTGCAACGTGCCGTGATTGTGACCCTCAACGACGATCCCCGTTTCATCGGGAAGGACGTTGGTGCAGCGATGCCATGGGCTGCCATTGATTGGATCGCAGTGGAGCTCCGAGCAAGAGGATGCATTGTTTTCACGTCATCACTGCTGTGGGCTCGAATTGCTGTGACTCTCCACAAGGGCAGCGACAATTTCCGGATCAATCCAGAGGAGATGCACTTGGCGGTGGCGGCACTCGACAAACACTTGCTGCAAGAAAAGATCATCACACTTTGCATGGCACCCCCAGAGAGCATGGGCGATTGCGAACCTCACTTGGATTCCGTGAACATGGAGACTGCGGATGCGAAGGCGGTCTTTGCACCGTCGAGCAGCGACGACGTTCGGACCGCGTCGGCCAATGACGACACGCAAGAACGACATCAACGGGTCGTGGGGAGGGCATCGGAGCTTGAGGGCGTCCGCGGAGGCGTGGACATGACTTGGGTGGATGCGGACATCGCCATGGTCAGCCCAGAACCGTTCTATGACGGAGAAACCTACTGGATTGACATCGAGGGCCTCATCAGCAAGCATCCCACTGCCCCGAGTGGCCAATTCCATGTGTGTCAGGCATGCGTCGACGAGTTCAACAAGCTGAAGAACTCCTTCCAGGGCGAGTTCGGACCAATCCAATCTCCAGCGTATTGTCCTTTCTGTTCGCTCAAAGCAATGTGGGACAAGGACTATGGCGTCAACAAATGGGAGGAGGTTCGGAAGTCAGAACGCCATGCTGCAGGGTGCGAAATATATTTGCTCAGAAACACGACTTTGTGTACCAGGATGGATCCCCAGTGATTCCCAAGGAGGATCTCAAATCATACATCTTTGCATGCTCGAAGGTCGCGTACACCAACTATGGCAAAATCGTCTCGTCCTCGGCTGGGTTGCGCTTGAACACCAAACAAGCCAGCGAATACACCCGATGGGCGAAGGGGAGACGGTTGTCGTGGGACTTCGGGTACACGGTGGATGGCATGGCCTGCCTCTTGCCCTTGTACGATGCAGGCAACGCAGCCTATGCAGGCTTCCTCCATAGCATCTTCGATCAGGATGAGGTCAAAGGCATGTACAATGGCAATGCCGACCCGGCCGCCGAGCTCATGGGAGACACCCTGGAGGTTGCGCTCGGCATCCTGACAATTGCATGCAGGTATCCTTCGGCATTCGAAGCTTGGGGATCGTACGAAGATCATCTCGCTTGTCTTCGAGGAATCGAGCGGTCTTTCTATCGGTTTGCTGCAGCGGAGGCGGTACGAATTACTGCCGTGGAGAATCGAAAACGTCGTCCTCCCCGGGCAAATGATGCAGAGACGATTCAGCAGATCACGGAGTACGAGAACACTTTACTCCAAGGAGAATGGCATGCGGTCCTTGTTGATCGAGCCCTGCCAATTGAGGTACCAGTTCTCGGAACTCTTTCTCCGGAAGATCAACGACCTGAAGAATTCTCAGCAGCGCCCGTCCCCAGTGCAGAACCTCGTGGTGGAGAACCAGAAGGTGAAGATCAAGCTCATGAAGGGGAAGCGCTCGGATCCTCTGGCGTGGAACCTGGGGGGCAGGAAGATGACGATATGGGCGTGCCCGAGGCAAGCTCTATCCCCACCATGCAAGAACCGAACGAGACCGAGCTGGGTGAGATATCGCGTCCTTGTGAAAGTTACGTCCGAGCACTCAATGCCCTACGCATAACCGCTGGTATGCAACCACCCAGCATGTGCCTTGCTTGCGGCAACTATGGCCACAACACCCGAAATTGCGAAGCAAATGGGGGGTACAACGCTCTGGTGGTGAACGAAGCGTTCAGCATCATTGGGAAAAGCCTGGCTAAGATGCACAAGTCAAGCAGTACGCCACCAACAGAGATCTTCCAAAGATGGGCAGAGAAGAATTTGCGAGATGCCGCTCGCGCTCCGCAAGTACCAGGAACCGCTTCGGATACTCCGGGTGGGGATGGGGAAAGCGTCGAGCCTGGAGCTGCAGCGTCTTCGGAGGACTCCAGAGGCCCGCTGCCAAGACGGCGTCAAGCATCAATCTCAGTTGAGGACCCTACAGTGGTCGTGATCGAAGTCGATGAAGAACCAGAAGAGGGCTGCGACGAGAATGCTTCGACCCAAGCGCAGGCCCCAACCGAGACCTGATCTTCCAGAGCCCAAAGCTGCGCCAGCTCCTAGGCGGTGGATTGCGAACAACGCCGGCAATGCTCGTTCATTCGTCGAGATTCGCTACCACGAGCCGAAGTCTTGCCTTGACATCATCAAGTCCATCGAGGACGTATCGTGGGTCTGTGGGCAGAGCATCTATGAGATCGGATTAGAATCGCAGGATGCAACGCGCCGATTGATTGAGCAGGAGGTTGGAGGAGACGTTGCTACACACCCTCTCCGAAGCGACATCGATGAGTATCCTTCCTCGAACATGGGATACGTGAACATCGGCAAGCTGGTCATCGGAGGGGACCTCCGTCTTCTACCGATCAAGGGTGCAAGATTCGCTCACAGGCATTTCTCAGCCCTGGTTCCCGCGACTTCCTCCAATGACAACCATCGCAATCGGGATTATCGTCGCAGGATCAAATCCCTGGGCTATGATCTTAGGCACCGCCTAGCAAACAGAGAAACAAACTACATGCACAATCAGCTCCCGACAATCCCGTGCGACACCGGAGGGTGGGTGATGCTCAAAGACTTCATCCACTTGGAGAACTTCTGGCAAAGCGGGAGGTATTACGCAAGGAGTTCAGCTCGAGACGACAACTCGGAGTATCAGAGAAGAATTCAAATGCTGATCGACTACGCGTACTACGAGTACCGCACCAATGGGAGAATTAGACTCCAATTCCTGGGCATCAAGATCGTGGCGCCCAAACCTGGACAAAGAGCGTCTGATACGCCGTGGGACGGCACTCCGGGCGTCGGCGCAACCCAGCGTGGAGGGCACAGGTTGACGCATGACATCACGTCCGGTACCCTTCGTCGATGCGACAATTGGGTGCAGCCGTGGGCGATCAGGGCCACAAGTGGACACTCCAGCAACTCCAATTCACTGGTGCGGGTGAATGACGACCGGGTCGCATGCCACTTGACTACAAGCTTGGTCAACCAGATTGGTGGGGGGTATCACACCACGGCCCCAGAGCTTCTCGCCAACATCGTGGCGAAAGGGCTTCTTCCAGGCGGAGGGGCGTCAGGCGGTCGGGTCCACAGCCACTTCGGGACGTTCCCGCCATGGGATCCGAGAAATCAGACGGTGAGAACAAGGATTCCCGGAAGGCCGAGGTCACCAATTGCAGTATTGTACGTTCCAGCCTATGAGCTCATGCGCTACAACGCAGTGATCACGATCAATGGAATGTTTCTCGTCCAGCGGCAAATTCCATTCGAGGCCGTCAAGCACGTTTGGATCTGCATGCCAAGCCAGGGAAGGTACTTCGAGTTCAGCGAAGTCTTCAAGGTGTACTCCAAAGAGCTGTCCAAGGAGATGGTCGAAGGGTACGGGGACGCACGCATCAATCCCGATCGTGACCCTCCAAAACCTTCGGTGGAAGACCTCGTCAGCACCATGGAAGGCACCGACGCTGGCCCGCATGAAGGCGAGAGGCGCGAGATCTTGCAAGCAATTGAGCAGGCGGGCGACACCGTTCCTGGAAACATCATCAAGCGTGCTTTCCAGTTTCTCTCAAGGACATTCCGGCGTGTGACGACTCACACCACCACAAGCGATCCGCTGATCTTGAGGGTTTGCCGCTGCTGCGGCAGGCATACCCCTGCGAGCTTCGCAATTTGCCTCACGTGTGGGAGAGTTTTCTTGTCCATGGGGAGGATCCAGCATGTGCGTGCCAATCCGGAACCCGAAAGGATTGATCCGGAAGTGGTTCGCCAGGCGCTCAACCAGGCCGCTGCCGTCGTCAACAACGAGGTTGTGGAGATTGAAGTGGAAGATGAGCCACCATCAGAACCTGTTCAGGAGGATGCGCTTCCGCTCCGCGGGGTGCAGAATCCAGCAGGGGATGTGGAGGCAAACAGTCCACGGGAAAGCGTGGCGGAGCCTGAGGCCGAGGAGATCCCCGACGAGATTCGCGACATGTACCGCGATGTGGAGATGGAGGCTCCCAACCAAGAAGAGGTGGAGATGGATGCGCAGAATCAGCGAGCATTCGTGCTGGTGGGAGACAGGGAAGGCGATTCGTTGGACGATCGAAACGAGAGGAAAGCTCGCCTTGCGCTGGAGTGCAATGTCAACATTGACACCGACTACGCAGCATGCGTGGACCACAACTTCAGGTTGTACTGTCACCTCGACGCCTTCTTTGCGTACGTGCTGGTCCATAAATGGAATCTGTTTGAGAAAATCATCATGACTCCATACAAGAAGATGAAGGACCAGTTCGCCTCAGGCATGAGACACGACGCGTCTGGGACATGGCCTATTGTCCCTATCGATGAGGACACGGCGTTGCCGAGAGACCTCATGGAAGACGAGGTAAGGCAGTATGCCAGCTCTGTGGAGAACCAGCAGTTCATGATTGAGCGTTATTACGCCAACAAGTTCGTCTTCTACGTCATGCGTGGGGCGATCCAGCTGGGGTACAACAAGGAGAGCTTTAACCTCCCCATGATTCCTGATGAGGCCGAGGACCCGAAAGCATTTGCTGAAGCCGGGCAAAGGGTCCACATGTTCATGGCCAAAATCATCTATCAGGTGTTGAACGTGAGGCTTTACTCCTACACGAAACCCAACGCTGAGATCCCGTACCACGCGGCATTCAAATACATCAACCCGATCCAGCTGCTCAGTTTGATGGACTCGCAGAAGGTGAGCGTCAACAACCTTCTGGTGATGAGGGATTCGGGGTGCGCTCTACCCAACCAGTACAGCAAGAAGCTGGACAGATGGCTGAGTGATCAAAAGAAGGACATGAGCATCCTGAAGTTGAAGCCCACACAGTATTTGGAGAATCCAAAGGCGTCGGCTTTGTACCTTGCCTATGACCCTTCAGCATCCGCACCTTCGGTTACCTCATGGGGAGGATCTCGTCATCCTGAAGCGGACGAGACGGACATGCCGGCTCGAGCGAAGGCCCGCATGAGTCAGCCGAAGCCCAAGACTTCTCATCCTGGGACACCTCAAGCTGCTCCCAAAGATCCTCGCGGTCATTCGAGAAAGGGATCGAGAAAGGGTGAATGATGTACTCGGATCCTCCGGTATGTCATCCCCTGGAATCCATGGTATTCCCGAAATATGGTTGTGGCTCAGCACTATGCGTTCTCAGTTTTGATTCCTCTTTTCCCTATGGATGCAATAGATGACACGATGGAGTACGTCATTATATCCACCGATGCTATTTCTCTTTTCGGCCACTGCGTAGCAGCAGCGGGGCAATGTGCCAATGCGCCCGCTGGAGGGAAATGTGCGATTCTTCGCAGCTCGTGTGGTAGCCAAGTGGGTATGGGTCATGCTCTGCTGACTTGGCCGATGCTACTGCTTCTCAGTCATGCATTCTGGAGACGCAATGTGATGGATCAGCAATTTGCTGACATGTTTTCAGGGCCTTTCGCGCCCATGTTTCCATAACCGTGAGCAGCAAGTCTTTGTACAGACAAAGGATGGGATTGAACGCTTCAGTAGCTGAAAGTCTGTCTCACATCTATCAATTCGGGCAAGTAGAGCAAAACAGTGGAGAACGGCCAGACTATAAGTCGCTTTTAACTGGGACCATTGTATGTTCGTGACGCAATTTCGTCTAGCATTTTGCAAATCCCAGCCGTGGGGGGTGTGAATGATCCCCGAACCACAGCACGTTTTGGGGACCCCTTTGTGTCGGCTCCGCCGCACATCGGGGAAACCACTTTAGAACGCCGTGGCCTGTTCACCACACTGGCTCAAGTAACCCCTAGAGTGAAGGTCACCCATAGGTTGGAAGTAAGCGCAATAGCGTAACTGGAAACCGCCCGGGTGCACGAGACGGAGACTGAAGGCGAACGCCAGTGCAGAAAACAAGTGCGAGACCATTTGGCTGGTGAGGAGCCAAAGCGTAGTGCAAGCAACTACCCGACCTCACGCACTAAACCCTAAACCCTAAACCCTCAACCCTCAACCCTCAACCCTCAACCCTCAACCCTCAACCCTCAACCCTCAACCCTCAACCCTCAACCCTCAACCCTCAACCCTCAACCCTCAACCCTCAACCCCAAACCCGCCGCGGAGGTGGGCAACAACGATTTCAAGAAGCCCGGGGCTTCGGCCCTGGCCAGCGCGCTGAAGGACCCTTCTGGATGAAGGGGCTGAGGGCCCCAAGAGACTTCATATTACCCTAAACCTGTTTGGGGGGGTTAGGGTTTAGGGTTTAGGGTTTAGGGTTTAGGGTTTAGGGTTTGGGGAGCTTGAAGGGTTTAAGTCTGGACCCTCCAAAAAGCCTGAACCCCAAACCCGAAGCCGTTATTACGATGGGGACTTCTAGCGCCAGCCTCGCACAAGAGCTGCCATGTCTTTGAGGGCCCTTTCAACTTCCTACGTTTAGGCTTTAGGGTTTAGGGTTGGAGGTTCATGGTACTTATTAACCAATGATATCTGTACTTATAACTGTACTTCTAACTGTACTTATAACCATGTTAGGGCACTTAAGGGGCTTATGAGTGGGTTATAAGTACAGTTATGAAGTACCATGAACCTCCAAGTACTCCCGCGACCCGAATACTAAACCTTATAGGCCCTAGGCCCTAAACCCTAAACCCTAAACCCTAAACCCTAAACCTTAAACCTTAAACCGCAGGAGAACTCCACATTGCAGCATCTCGACGTGCGGTTCAACGTGTCGCGGCAGAAGGTGGAATGGGCAAATCCTGTGGTTTAGGGCTAGTGGCGGAGGGTCTAGGGTTTAGGGTTTAGGGTTTAGGGTGTAGGGTTTAGGGTTTAGGGTTTAGGGTTTAGGGTTTTGGGGTTTTAGGGTTTAGGGTTTAATTAGGGTTCAGGGTTTAGGGCCTTCGGCTCGGGTTGAGGATTTTAGGCTTGAGGGTTTCAGGGTTTCGGGTCAAAGCTTCGGTTTAGGTTTTTAGATTTTGGGTTTTAGGGTGTTAGGGGTTTAGGGCTTCGGGTTCGTTTTCGGTTTAGGGCTTTAGGGCTTTAGGGCTTTAGGGCTTTAGGGCTTTAGGGCTTTAGGGCTTTAGGGCTTTAGGGCTTCAGGGCTTTAGGGTTTTGAGGGTTTAGGGTTTAAGGGCTTTAGGGTTCATGGTTTCAGGGTTTAAGGGTCTTACAGGTTTAGGGCTTCGGGTTTGTTTCGTGTTTAGGGTTAAACCCTAAACCCTAAACCCTAAACCCTAAATCCTAAACCCTGAACCCTGAACCCTGAACCCTGATCCCTAGGCCTACAAGGTCCTCACCGTTTCCCCCCGGAGTCCATCCGTGCCCACAGAGGTCTCACAGAAACCCTGGTGAAGGTTCCGGGCCGCTGCCTAAACCCTAAACCCAGAAGCCTAAACCCTAAACCCTAAACCCTAGACCCTAGACCCTAGACCCCAGACCCTAGACCCTAGACCCTAGACCCTAAACCCTAAACCCTCAACTTCACCACTAACCCTGAACCCTCGCCAGAACGTTCTATTTTCCGCCCGCCCAGGAAATTGGCGAGGACGGCGCTGCCGCCCTGACTGAGGCTCTCAAGGCCATTCAGGGCTCAGGGATCCTAAACCCTAAACCCTAAATACTTAACACTAAACCCTAAAGCCTAAACCCTAAACCCGAAACCCGAAACCCTAAACCCTCAACCCTCAACCCTCAACCCTAAACCCTAAACCCTAAACCCAAAACCCTAAACCCTAACCCTCAACCCTAAACCCTAAAATTATGGTGTCTCAGCTCCTGGCCACGACTCACTGAGCGGGGTTTTCGGGATGGTGGCCTAAACCCTAAATCCTAGACCCTAAACCCCAAAGCCCTAAACCCTCAACCCTAAACCCTCGAGGAGAACCAGACCCTGCGCCATCTCGGAGTCAACTCCACTGAGCTGGGACAGCAGCCCTGCTTGCACTTCTGGCTTTGGGGTGTTTTAGGGTTTAGGGTTTAGGTTAGGGTTTAGAGTTTAGGGTTTAGGGTTTAGGGTTTAGGGTTTGGGGTTTGGGGTTTAGGGTTTAGGGTTTAGGGTTTAGGGGTTAGGGTTTGGGGTTTGGGGTTTGGGGTTTGGGGTTTGGTGTAGGGTTGCGGGGCTTGCGGGGTTTGGAGTGTAGGCCTTCGAAGGGCTTGGAGTTTAGGGTTTAAGGCTGCGGGGTTCAGAGCTTAGGGTTTTAGGCTGCGTTCCGAGTTTAGGGTTTAGGGCTTTGGGATTCTTTTTATGTTTAGGGTTTAGGGTTTAGGGTTTAGGGTTTAGGGTCTAGGGTGTAGGCTTTAGGCTTTAGGCTTTAGGCTTTAGGCTTTAGGTCAGGGTTGTAGGGCTTAGGGTTTCGGGTCCAGGGTTCTAGGGTTTCGGGTTTAGGGCTTAAGGGCGTAGGGTTGGGTTTAGGGTTTGGGGTTTCGGGTTTTGGGTTTCGGGTTTTGGGTTTTGGGGTTTGGGGTTTGGTGTTTTGGGGGTTTAGGGTTTGGGGGTTTTGGGGTTTTAGGATTTCGGGCTTAGGGGGTAAGGGTGTAGGGTTTAGGGTTTAGGGCTTAGGATTTCGTGTTTTGGGGCTTCGGGTTTAAGGCTTGAGGATTCATGGTTTCGGGTTTAGGGTTTAGGGCTTCAAGAGAATTAAGGGGTTGGCGTTTAGGGTTTGAGGGTTTGGGGTTTAGGGTTTCAGGAAGTTTAGGGTTCTTAGGTTTTGTCGGGTTTGAATCCTGGGTTGCAGGTTTGGGGGGGGGGGGGGGCTGTTCATCTTCAAGTCGGGATAGAGCCGGATCAGGTAGGGCAAATGTCTCGCCTGTCTGTTCAAAGTCTAGGGTTAAAAGTTTAGGGTTAAACGCTAGCCCTAAACCCTGAACCCTGAACCCTAAACCCTAAACCCTAAACCCTAAACCCTAAACACTCAACCAATGGGTGCGCCCTCCTCGTCTCCGAGGGCTTTCACGCCACAAGCCCTGCGGGGGGCTCCTGACCCAAAACTCGTTTAGGGCTTAACCCCTCCACAAAAGCCCCCCCCTAAACCTGAAACCCTAAAACCCTCAACCCTAAACCCTAAAACCTTAAACCCTACACCCAAAAGCCGTAGAACCCCAAACTCTAAGCCCTAAACCCTAGAACCCTAGAACCCTAAACACTGAACCATAAACCCTGCACCCTAAACCCTAAACCCTACTCTCTACACCCTAAACCCTAAACCCTAAACCCTAAACCCCAAACCCTAAACCCTGAACCCTAAACCCCAAGCTTAGGTTCGGCAAGGCCACGTTGGCGGACATCCTCCAGCCCCTCGGCAACCTTCGGGGCCCTTGTTTAGGGTTTAGGGTTTAGGGTTTGGGGCTGAGAGTTTAGGGTTTAGGTCTTCGGGGTGTGTGGTTTCGGGGTTTGGGGTTTAGGATTTGGGGCTTAGGGATTAGGGTTCAGAAGGTTTAGAGTTTGGGGCTTAGGGTTTGAGGGGCTTAGGGTCCAGGGTTTGGGGTTTTAGTCTCTAGGGTTTAAGGTTCTGAAGGTTTAGGGATGAGGGTTAAGTAGCGTTCAGGGTTTCCTGTTTGGGTGTTTTGAAGGTTTAGGGTTTAGAGTTTAGCAGTAGGCTTCAGGGTTCAGGGTTTAGAAGGTTGAGGGTTGAGGGTTTAGGGTTTAGGGTTTAGGGTTTAGGGTTTAGGGTTTAGTTCTTGAGGGTCTGGGGTTTGGGGTTTCGGGTTTAGGCCTGCACGGTTGAGAGGTTGAGGTTGAGGGGTGCAGAGCTCGAGGATGCTCCTCGCAGGGCTTGGGTTGCTACTATTTGCTTAAGAAGCCCCTAAACCCTAAACCCTAAACCCTAAACCCTAAACCCTAAACCCTAACCCCTAAACCCTAAACCCTAAACCAGAAAGATATGAGATATTCCTGTCTGAACAGCAGTATGGGGATGAGAGCCTTTTTTTTGGTGCAGCTGCACGGAACAGGATCCTCCACCCTAAGCCTTAAGCCCTGGAACTGTGGCCCTCCTTCCAAACGGTTTAGGGTTTAGGGTTTCGGGTTTCGGGTTTAGGGTTTAGGGTTTCGGGTTTAGGGTTTAGGGTTTAGGGTTTCGGGTTTAGGGTTTGGGGTTTGGGGTTTGGGGTTTGGGGGGTTCGGAGGGATTATGGGGGTTCATAGGGCTTTCTGGGGGTGACAGGGTTTTTATGGGGGTTATAGGCTTAAATGGTGTATAGGATTTGTAGGGCTTATGGGGTTCACAGGGTTTATGGGGTTGACGGCATTTTTTTCAGGGTTTATAGGTTTGTAGGGTGTATAGGGTTGACAGGGTTTTTGGGTTTTATAGGTCGGGTGCAAAATAGGTTTACAGGGTTCACAGGGTTTAGCGTGTAGGGCTTAGGTTGTATAGGGTGCATAGAGTGTAGGGTTTAGGGTTTAGGGTTTAGGGTTTAGGGTTTAGCAGCTCAGGAATCGGATGATGGCCCGAGCCCATTGCATGAGCCTGGGAGCTGCTCGACTGGAATTTTGTGGCTGGGCTTCAGGGTTGAGGGTTTAGGGTTTAGGGTTTAGGGTTTAGGGTAAACCTGGCAACCCTTGCCACCCCAAAGCCCTAAAACCTACACCACGAGCCCTTGGGCCCTTAAGCGTAAAACGCCAAGCCTTTTGCCCCTTCTTGATTGTCGGGAAGCTTGGGGCGTTTAGGACGGCTGAGAGCAAGAGAAGCGTTGCGCAACGGGGTCAAGTTTAGAGTTTAGGGTTTAGGGGCCTAGGGGTTTCGGGGTTCAGGGTTTAAGGGTTAGAGCGCTGTCTGACGTGATCTCGGGGGTTTATTGTCTGGGCTGCTTCGGGTGCCCTCTCATCTGCGTGCCCTTTTTCTTGGGGCCCAACGTCCATATTCCCAAGCTCCAAGGAGCCTAAATCCTAAACCCGAAACCCTAAACCCTAAACCCAAGCTCCAAAGACTTGCCAGTAGCCCCCGAGAGGCCCAGAAGAGCAGGACGCCGCCACCGCGCCACAGCGGAAGCTGCGGGATTCAGTGATCCCGGAGTTTGCCCTTCACCCTGAACCCTAAACCCTGAACCCTAAACCCTAAACCCTAAACCCTCCTAGCTTCCCAATCCAAGAAATTCGGGCCGATCTCCTCGGCTCCTTCTTGACGCCTTCAAACCCAAATCCCTTAAAGCCCTAAGCCCCTGGAGTTCCTGGAGCCCCTAGCCCTAAACCCTAAACCCTAAACCCTAAACCCTAAACCCTAAACCCTAAACCCTAAACCCTAAACCCTAAACCCTAAACCCTAAACCCTAAACCCTAAACCCTTTCAAGAAGGAGCGGAGCCGGCTTATGACGTCGAACACCGACCGTCGGACCTTGCACTGCCTGCTCTAAGAGCACAAGAGGGTGCGATACAGGAGCCTAGCTGGTTTAGGGTTTAGGGTTTAGGGTTTAGGGTTTACGGTTTAGGGTTTAGGGTTTAGTGTTTAGAGTTTGGGTGTAGGGTGTAGGGTGCAGGGTGTAGGGTGTAGGGTGTAGGGTGGAGGGCAGTGTAGGGTTCAGCGTAAGCCTAAACCATACCAAATATGAAACTCTACACCCCGCCAGGCTGTGTACAGATTGCAGGCAGTGTGCTGTGTATCATAGAACTCGAGAGCGCCCTATTTCAACCAGGGGCTTAAACGCAGGGTTTTGGGTTGTGGGTCCTATGCGCGATAAACACTCATATCCCGAAACCCTAAACCTGGCTCTCCTTCTTTTTATTGAGTGAGCTGCCCTAAGCCCTAGCCCTAAGCCCTAAACCCTAAACCCTAAACCCTAAACCGTCAGAGTTCCCAGTTCATTCCAAGGTCGCCGGGGACTTTGCCCTAGCCTTTCACTATGCCTATAAGGGCTTTGGGCTGAGGGTTTGGATTTCCCCTAAACCCTAAGCTCTAAACCCTGAACCCTAGACCCTAAACCCTAAGCCCTAAACCCTAAGCCCTGAACCCTGAACGCCCTATAGGTTGGGGCTGTAGGCGATTCTTATAGGTACTTTGAGGGCTCAGGCAGTTAAACCCTAAAACCCTAGTGTGCTTGCGAGATTCTACGGGTCGTTACGCGGTCCCTGAATCTGGTGCCTTGCCTTTTCTAAAGCGTGCCCCTTGGGTTTATTGTGCATGCAATGGGCGCATAAGGCCCTAAGCCCTAAACCCCAAACCCCAAACCCCAAGCCCTAAACCCTAAACCTTAAACCCTAAACCCTAAACCCTAAACCAACGGCCCTTGTAACGACCCGAGAAAGATGGGAGCGCAGCTTTGCCGCCTGTTCATAAGCTGGGTGGACCTCGCAACTTCAGAGGCTGCGCCGCAAACCCTCTGATTGTGCTAGGGATTTAGGGATTTAGGGTTTAGGGTTTAGGATTTAGGAGCCTACAGATTATGCCTGGAGAAAACTCTAAACTCCAAACCCTCTACTGCTTTTTGTTGGTTCTTTCCTGTGGGTCTTGTAAAACAAGGGCACACATAGTCAACCAAATAGCAGTAATCATCGGAACTGCTGCTATCGCAGTAAACAAGGCAAAGATATGTTGTTTCAAGCCATCGTGCTACGTGGGCAGACATTCTTTTTGCTATTTCAATGCACCTTGATTCGTTCTGAATGTTTAGAAAAGCCTGTCAGAACTCATGACCCAGTAAATCCAAAGAATATTTTCTCCTCATGACTTAAAGCAAACAAGTACATGTTAAGGGGAAATGAATTTCACACATCTGAACACATACAAGACCCACATACATTTCTAACTTGTACAGCCTGAAGAGAAACGAAATAGGTTAGGTTAAAAGTTTGCCAGCTACGAAAGTTACAACAGGTGTATGGCGAAACTTTCGATGCAGAAGATGTTGACAACATTATGCAAGACATTCAATTGCTCATATGCTAGAAAACAAAGTTTGACAAAACAGAAACGAAAAAACAATACTCAAACACGATTGAGCACATTGAGAATCTTTGGAACACAGAAAGCAATAGCGATGCTAAGGATTTGCAAGAAAGCCTTACATACGCGAGGAGCGGGAACAACAAATGCGTTCAGGAGAGTGAATCAGACCATCATCGCCTCATCAGTCTAAACCCTAAACCCTAAACCCTAAACCCTAAACCCTAAACCCTAAACCCTTTATAAACCCTAAACCCTAGCCCCTGAACCGGACTCAGCTGTGGTAGTTTTCAGAAACCAATAGTGTAAGGCAAGCACAACCTATAAGCATGATATGTACAATATGTATACATATATGAGTTCTAGCATGATTGGAGAACCCAAGAAGATTCAGCGAATGCTTTACCCTTCGCCCGGAACCCTGAACCGAATTCTACAAGGAGCTTGCCTATCTACATGCATGGCACGCAGATAGTTGTCAACAATATTCCCACTGTAGGATTGTACTCTAAACCCTAAACCCTAAACCCTAAACCCTAAACCCTAAACCCTAAACCCTAAACCCTAAACCCTAAACCCTAAACCCTAAACCCTAAACCCTAGACCCTAAACCCTAAACCCTAAACCCTAAGGTCGGGGTCTCAGGCTAGGAGCTGCGGGGACGGGGCATCGGGGTCGAGATTAGATCTCAGTATTGGGTGTAGAGTATGTTCTCTAAACCTTAAACCCTAAACCCTAAACCCTAAACCCTGAACCCTGAACCCTGAACCCTGAACCCTGAACCCTGAACCCTGAACCCTAAACCCTAAACCCTAACCCCTCAAGACAACATCAATGAAAATTGTATGTGGCATCATTCTGAATTTGCCAGTTATTTGTCTAAACAGCTGACAAGCCGAGATTAAGTCTGAGGCCACATGTTCAATTTACTTAAACCTCGGCTTTGAGTGGGGCCTGAAGACGACGTAAAACATGTTTTTCTTTTGTGTGATGATATTGGGCTGCAGCAAACCCAATTGGTACTCTTTCTGTAAGAGCTCTCTAAGATGTATGTCTTTGTAAGTCTTTTGCCTTATTGTGCCTTTTGGTTCTGGGGAAAAAATCGAACCCTGCAAGCTATTTGGCTTAAGACTTTCAATGCTGAATTATCTTTGTCCCCAAAAAGCCCCAGGAGGCCCCAAAACGCACCAGAAAGGCCCAAAAGCCCAAACAAAAGGTGGTTCTAAAAAGGTACTCGAGGCTCCCAAATCCCTTTAAGCCTTCCGGAGGCCCCAAAAAGGCTGCAGGAGGCCCCAAAAAGCCCAGAGCTCCAAAGGCACGGGAGGCCCCTGCAGGAAGCCCCACAAGGCCCCAGGAGGCCCCAACAAGCCCCAAAAGGCCACCAGAAACAAACAAAAGTTGATCCAAAAACAACTCGGTCAACACGTTTCGGTCAAAACGTTTCCCCAAGAGGTCCCAACAGGCCCCAAAAAGGCCGCCAGAAACAAAAAACCGTGGGTCCAAAAAAAGTTCGGTCAAAACGTTTCGGTCAAAGCGTTGTCGGTCAAGACTTACTGGGGCCCAAACCCTATACAATTCTATAAACCCAAAACCCTAAACCCTAAACCCTAAACCCTAAACCCTAAACCCTAAACCCTAAACCCTAAACCCTAAACCCTAAACCCTAAAACCCTAAACCCTAAAACCCTAAAACCCTAAACCCTAAACCCTAAACCCTAAACCCTAAACCCTAAACCCTAAACCCTAAACCCTAAACCCTAAACCCTATCCCAGCTTCTTGCAGCCTCAGCTGGTTGCTTGTAGCCCACCCCGGCAAGCGAATGGTCAGTTCTCTCCAGGATGGTCCCTTTTCACAAAGGGCTCAGGGTTTAGGTTTAGGGTTTAGGGTTTAGGGTTTAGGGTTGAGGGTTGAGGGTTTAGGGTTTAGGGTTTAGGCCCATGAGAACTGCCCGAAGCTAACAACAAGTGCCCGGCACCAAGTGCCCGGCCCCAACGCGCCGGCTTTTGGTCAAGTTTGACGCCCTTTAAGAGTCTGGGGTTTAGGTTTAGGGTTTAGGGTTTAGGGTTTAGGGTTTAGGGTCTAGGGCTGTTTCGCTGAATCTCACTTCTGACGTGTCTGTCATCGTTTCGCGCAGAGCTCAGAAGACAGAAGCTTCGAAACTCCCTCAGGTTCAGGGTTCAGGGTTTAGGGTTCAGTGTACCTGGGGAACGTTAGGGAACCTTCGGGAAGCTTGGGGAACCTTAGGGAACCTTAGGGAACCTTGGGGAACCTTAGGGAACCTTAGAGAACCTTAAGGGAACCTTGAGGGAACCTTGAGGGAAGGTTAGGGAACTATCCGAGAACGTTACCCCACTTGAAACCCCTCCCATAAGGGCCTTTTCGTAAGGGCTTAGGGGAGTATAGGGTGGTCAGAGATGGGGGTTTAGGGTTCAGGGCCGTTGCAGGGTTCAGGATTTGGTGCTTGGGCTTTTGAGACTGTACAGTAAGCTCCAAAAAGTTGGAACATCCTTATCCCCATACCCCAAAAAGGTATACTAAAGGGAATCCCAGCTCTAATCATCCTTAAACCATGTTCCAACTTTCTGGAGTTTACTGTAAGCTTCCTTTGACTTCTGGGTGTGGCCTGGAACTGGTCTGTGCTTTGATATGGCTTTAAACCCTAAACCCTGAACCCTAAACCCCAAACCCTAAACTTTGGTGTCATGGGTTGACAGCTCAGTCTATGCAGCGAAGACAGCTTTGCAGCCCCCAAAGCCATGGACCCTAGAAGCCTCGGGTTCAGGGTTTAGGGTTTAGGGTTTAGGGTTTAGAGTTTAGAGTTTAGGGTTTAGGGTTTTAGGGTTTAGAAACCTTAAACCCTGGGTTTGGAGTTCGGGGTTTAGGGTTTAGCCGGGCAGCAAGAAACTAAGTAGGTACCTCAAGAAAGGAACTCGAATGGGGTCTAGATAGTCAAGTGGAGACACCTAAACCCTAAACCCTACACCCTAAACCCTAAACCCTAAACCCTAAACAGCCACAAACCCAAAGCAGCCCTGAAGTTTGAACCTTCCACCCAACTCCCGCACGGGCGCCATGGTACTTATCAACCACTTGTAACTGTACTTATAACCCACTTATCAGCGCCTTAAGTGCTCTAATATGGCTATAAGTACAGTTATCCTAAACCCTAAACCCTAAACCCTAAACCCTAAACCCTAAACCCTAAACCCTAAACCCTAAACCCTAAACCCTATGGTTATAAGTATGGTCATAATTGGTTAAGAAGTACCACGAACCTCCAAGCAGGGGGATGGCAGCCCAAGCTGCGCCTCCGAATCCGTCGGGGCCACAGGGGGTTTGCGGGGGGGGGTTTCAGGGCTAAACCCTAAACCCTAAACCCTAAACCCTAAACCCTAAACCCATGTTCAGAGAGGGGCCTCAACCCGAAGTCTGTTTACGCCCTGGAACCCCAACAGCACCTGCAAGCGGGTTTAGGCTTTCGGGTTTGTTTAGGGTTTAGGGTTTCGCGTCTAGGGTCTAGGGTCTAGGGTCTAGGGTCTAGGGTCTAGGGTCTAGGGTTTAGGGTTTAGGGTTTAGGGTTTCAGGTTTAGGGTTTTCAACTCGGCCGGATTCGGGGGGGAAGGGGGGGGGGGGGGGTGTTGATGGTCTAGGTCTTCTGCCTGAGGTTTCGGGGTCAGGGTTTAGTTTTAGGGTGTTTTAGGGCTTTCGGGTTTAGGTTTTTAGGGTTTGGGGGATCTTGGGGGGTTTGGGGCGCAGGGTCTATGTAGAGGGGCTTTGGAGAGGGTTGTGAAACCTGCGTCCTTGAGGGTTTGGTCATTTGCCCAGGGCCCATGTAGGCTCCCGGCTCCTATATGCATGAGTTCCCCGACTACCCCCCCTCCATACTACCCCCTAGGTTCCCCCCTAAAATACCCGGGAACCCATGATCTATTCACCTTCATGAGTAAGTTTGTGTGCAGCTTGGCAACTGCCTAAGCTCCTGTGGGAAACCCTACGAAAAAACACTATAACCCAAACACTATAACCCTAAACCCTAAAGCCTAAAGCCTAAACCCTAAACCCTAAACCCTAAACCCTAAACCCTACACCCTACACCCTAAACCCTAAACCCTAAACGCTCATGGAACGCTATTCCCTATTTAGGCGCCTTGTCTTCCCCTTGATCCCAACACAAATCAGGACGGCCTTCCAAGAGGATGACGTTGTGGAGATTACCGGCCTACAGGCGCATCCTCCAGCCCAAACCCTAAACCCTAAACCCTAAACCCTGAATCCTAAACCCTAAACCCAGCAGGGTTCCTTGGCTGGTACGACTCAGGGATTATGGTTGCCTCTCAAATGACAAGCCACGCAAGTCCCGTAAGCCCTAAAGCCATGGATTCGGCAATTCCTCTCGTGAACATCTTAATTACCTGGGACACTCTAGGTATAACCCAGAAAACTGTAGGTAGCCATGTACCTTCTCAAGCCCTTGATTGTAACCTCCACGCCCATGAAGCTTGTAGAGCCTCGGTCTTTGTGCCCGAAGCCCCAAACCCCAAACCCGCCCAATCCTAAGCTCTCAGCCCCAAACCTAAACCCGCGCCCTCAAGCCTCAACCCCAAACCCTAAACTTTCCAACCCTCAAGGGTTTAGGGTTTAGGGAACCCCCCAAACCCTAAACTCGAAACTTTCAACTTCTGTAGGCCGATCCAAGGTCGTTATGCAGTCATTGCGAGCCATAGTCGTGCGGTTTAGGGTTTAGGGTTTGCTGAAATTCCTGTTTGGGTGGTGGAGTATAGGGTTCAGGGCTTCTAGGGTCGTATGCTTCAGTCGTAGAACTTCTGTATAATTAAGGGAGGTTCTCCGCCATGTCATTCAGATGTCTGGCTGCTTCGTCAGTCGCAGTCCTACTAGTTCTTAGTAGGGAATGAGAGAATGAGGTACCTTGTGTCACCCCTTCAAGGGTACATACAGGGAGAATTTACGGTACCCAATTTCCTTATTCCCAACTAAAAAGCCCTTGACTTCGACCCTATCCCTAAACCCTAAACCCTAAACCCTAAACCCTAAATTTAAGAGCCTCCGGCTCAAGCCGCCGACCCCGCTGGAGCATAGTTGAGAGGTCTAAACCCGCTCGCATGGTTGAAACGTTTGGGGTGGGGGGGGTGGGGGGTGGGGTGGGGGGGGTGGGGGTGGGGGGGGGGGAGGGGGTGGGCGAGGGGGTGGGGGGTGGGGGGGGGGGGGTGGGCGGGGGAGGAGGGGGGGAGGGTGGGGGGGGGTGGGGGGGTGGGGGGGGGGGGGGGGGGGTGGGGGGGGGTGGGGGGGGGTGGGGTGGGGGGGGGGGGGGGGCGAAAACGCTGATTTGCTGAGGCTGCCTGTTTATGCTGTGCGGGTGGCGCCACCCCCCCCCCCGCGTTTTGGGGGGGTAAGGATGGAAAGAGGGAGGTTTTCACCTCCTTTTCCCATCCAACACGCCGGCAGGGTCGGCGGACCCTAAACCCTAAACCCTAAACCCTCAACCCTGAACCCTAAACCCTAAACACCCTAAACCCTAAACCCTACACCCTAAACCCTAAACCCTAAACCCTAAACCCTAACATAAGGATCATGTCATGGCAGGTGCGGTCTGAGCTCAATGGACTCCGCGCAACAATCATAGCGCCTGGGCTGCAAGGGGGTTTAGGGCTTCGGGTTTAGGGTTTAGGGTTTAGGGTTTAGGGTTTAGGGTTTAGGGTTTAGGGTTTAGGGTTTAGGGTTTAGAGCATATCCCGCTCATGATGTACATTCTGCTGGTTCCCTGGCGGTTCTAAGCCCTAGAACCTAACCTTAAACCCTTCTTCGTAAGAAAACGGATATGAAGCAGGGTATATATTACTGTTTTTGGTGAGTGCATATAAGGTTCGTTTTTATTATTGGTGAGTTTATATACTGGGTGTCCTTTTGGGGGTACAAGAATTATATACCCTACTTCATATGATGCTGGTGGGGTGTTTTTGCGCATGTGTCTCTCGAACGGGGATGCTTTCTTGCTCTGCCCACCGCTTGCCCAGTGAGTCCTTGCATGTTGCTGACAACACCTCTGGATCCCGGATGAGCTTGTTTAGGGTTTTGGGTTTCGGGTGTAGGGTTTAGGGTTTAGGGTTAGGGTTTAGGGTTTACGGTTTAGGGTTTAGGGTTTAGGGCTTTTTGCTCGTGGAGGTGGGATATGGGCTGGTCAGCCTTTTCAAATGTGGCCAGTATTGGACACTGCTGCGAAAACCTGCTGAGAACGGAGATATTTCTTTCCGTTCTGGCTGGCGGCCTGCGTCTAGGACCCAGAGTAGGCCCTTGTTCCTTTTTTTAGGGTTTAGGGTTCCTTAAAAAGCCCCTGTCAACAAAAAAGGGCACCCTGTCTATTCCTAGGTTACTCTTGGGTGTAGGAGTGTTATGAGCGTGCGCCTGCGACGTCACAAATGCTGGGTTGCTTCCGTGCGTGATTCGCACGGTTTTCGTGGAGTGTCAGCGGGCAGGCCCCTGTTACAACGAGAAGGGACCCCCTAACATAGACCCCCAAATAGTAGGATCCCCTTATGATAAGGACCCCAATACGGTACCCCGAATATCGTAAACTAAGACCATGTGTCCCCTTGTTGGGTTTAAGCGCTCCTTATCCAGGAATCGAATTCAACGGGTTGTACGGGGCCACCTGGAACCTTTTTCTTTTTTGAGAGGCCTGTCGTAGTTCGGTTCGGCTGCCCGCCGGTAGAAGGGTTTAGGGTTTAGGGTTTCGGGTGTTTAGGGTTTAGGGTTCAGGGTTTAGGGTTTAGGGTTAGGGTTTAGGGTTTAGGGTTTAGGGTTTAGGCAAGTTCTCAAGCAGGGCTATAGAGGAGTACAGCAACCGGTGGCAGCACAGACTTTCTTCGAGCCCCCGATGAGATCTCTATTCACAAGCCGCAGCGGCACGCTAAGAGCAACGATTGCGTGACAATCAATTTTAAAGTGGAGTGTTCGGGGCCCTAGGCCCTAAACCCTGAACTCTGAACCCTAAACCCGAAACCCTAAACGCTACACCATTTCAAGCCCTAGCTCCGAGCCCCAAAAGGCCCTGTGTAAGCCCTCGGCCCTAAACCATGAACAAACCCGAAACCCTAAACACCTCAAATCCTGAAATAACCCGCACCCTTAGTGCCCGTACTTGGGCCCTAACGTCCCTTACAAAAGGAGGCACTTTAAGGCCCAAGTATGCCCCATTTAGGTACATGGACCCTCACGGGAAACCCTAAAGACATCTAGCCCTAAACCCTAAACCCTAGACCCTAAGCCATGAACAAAAACCCGAAACCCACGGCTGCTAGGTTTTGGGTCCGAACGGCCCGGTTTAGGGTTTAGGGTTTTGAGGCAAGGCTTGATGTTTTGTAAAGACGGAACCCTCAGCATAAGCAACCTACCCTAAACCCTAAACCCTAAACCCTAAACCCTAAACCCTAAACCCTAAACCCTAAACCCTAAACCCTAAACCCTAAACCCTAAACCCTAAACCCTAAACCGCCCCGATAACTTTACTCTGAAGCCTTTCGCATGTTCGCTAAGGATTGGGACGCCTCGGAAGAGCGATGGCGGGTGCCTTCGGCGGATATGAATCACTGAAATAGTGTTTGTTCAGGGTTTAGGGCTTAGGACTTAGGATTTAGGGTTTAGTTTTTTGGGTTTAGGGTTTAGATGTATTTAGGGTTTATAGGGTTTCTGGTTTAGGGTTTAAGGGTTTGTAAACGTAGGGTCGAAAGGGTTCTGAGCAAAGGTCCCATCCCTAACCGGTATCATGCAGATATCAGATCAAAACATACATCCAAGCTGACGGTCAGGGCTGCTGTTGGACAAGCAAACACTAAGAAACCTCGAAGCACCCAGCCCTGAAACCCTAAACCCTGAACCCGAAACCCTAGCCCCTAGCCCCCGAGCCCCCTAGCCCCCTAAACCCTAAACCCTCAACCCTAAACCCTAAACCCGAAACCCTTGTCCTGCAGACGGAGCCATGAAACCCTAAGTCCCGAGATATCGTACAACTTAAGCCCTGGTTCTTGGCCTCTGCAAGCGCTTAACCCTCCAGGGCCTAAACCCTAGACCCTGGGTTTAGGTTTTAGGGCTTAGGGTTTAGGGTATAGGGTCAAGGGTTTAGGGTTTAGGGTTTAGGGTTTAGAGCCTAGGGTTCAGGGTTTAGGGTTTAGGGTTTAGGGTTTAGGGTTTAGGGTTTAGGGTTTAGGGTTTAGGGTTTAGGACCACGCGACGAGGTGCGATTGGAGGACAACACGGGGAAGATGCTCCGCACGGAGCATTTGGTCCTCATCCGACGGGCACAAGGCCCCATTGATGGTTTTGGGGCCCTCCCCCCCCCCCCCCCGCCCCTTTCTTCTTGACCCCCCGCCCCCATTCCCCCTAAAGGTTCAGAATTCAGGTTGTGGAGCTTGTGCAATTGAGGGTTCAGGCTTCAGAAGAAACTCTGGGCCCTTGTGGGCACCCTAAACCAGGGTTTGATACCCTAACCCTAAACCCTAAACCATTGGGGTGTAGGACTTAGGGTTTAGGGTAGCCCTCACCCCGGATAGTCGGTCTGCTTTGATGGTTCGGCTAGGGATAAATTAGCTTTAGCCGTGCCTGCCGTTCCCTACACCCCAAACCCTAAACCTCAAATCACAAGCTTGAAGCCTTAAACTCCCTAAAACCTCATCCCCCAAGCCTGCAAATCCTAGCCAGCTCATCCTTAAAGTCCGCAGAAGCGCTACAACCCCAAACCCCTGAAGCGCAAAAGCCCCCAGCAACCCCACCAACAAGCCTCAAAGACTCAAAGGCCCCCCCCCCCCTTCAACAAAAGACCTGAAACCCCAAACGCTAAACCCTAAACCCTAAACCCTAAACCCTAAACCCTAAACCCTAACCCTACACCCTAAACCCTAAACCCTAAACCGTAAACCCTAAACCCTAAACCCTAAACCCTAAACCTTAAACCTTAAACCTTAACCTTAAACCCCCAAGCCCGGATCGCCTTCAGAACCGGAACCGCCACCCGCCGCCTTCTGGAACACCCCGTACAACAGGGGTGGGGCGTGGCAGGGGTGGGGGCCTTGGGGGTTTTAGGGCTTTGGGGGTTTGGGGTTCAGGGTTTGGGGGGTTTTGGGGGTTTAGGGTTTAGGGGGTATGGGGCTTGGGGTTTAGGGGGTATGGGGTTTGGGGTTTTAGGTTTGGGGATGGGGGGATATGGTCTTTGCGCTTTTCCGCGACCTTACGGGCCTTTCGGGGTTCAAGGGGCTTATAGGCGTTTAGGGGCTTGGGGGGTTTAGGGCTTAGGCATTAGTGGTTAAGGGTTTAGGTTCAGGGCCTAGCGGCTTATGGCGTTTGAGGGCCTCAGAGGTTTAAGGTTTTTTGGAGTGCTGGGTGCTTAGGATGTTTGAGGTTTAAGTTTGGAGTTTCGGGATGTGGCCGGTTGTTGAAGGTTGGACAGCGAGGTTTCTGAAGGCTTGTGAGATGGACTGAAAAGGCTTTCGGGTTCAGGCTTTATAGGTCTTTGAGATCGAAAAACTACTATTTGCTTAAGAACCGCAAAAATCACTTTAAAAGGGTAGTATGGAAAGCCACTATCTTCTATTTCTTGGAGGCTTCTTCAGCAAAACGCAGAAAAAAGGTTTTTGGGGGATGCTGGGGGTGCTTACTTTCAGTTGCGGAAACAAGGGCGCATAGCTTAGGGATGCTTCGGGTGTAGGGTTTGGGGTTTGGGGTTTGGGGGTGTGAGGGTTTAGGGCTAGTTCCGCGCTCAGAGCCTCAACGCTGGGTCTAAGGGACCCCCAACCCCCAATGCCCAAAACCCTTACGAAACCCCGCAGCCCCCCTGAAAGCCCTCTAAACACCCAAAACCCTAAACCCTAAACCCTAAACCCTAAACCCTAAACCCTAAACCCTAAACCCTAAACCCTAAACCCTAAACCCTAAACCCTAAACCCTAAACCCTAAACCCTAAACCCTAAACCCCAGGCCGGAGGCTGCCGACGACGCTGCACCCGAGCACTTCCGGGAAGGGGAGATGGTCCGAGTCAAGGGCCTGCAGGCTCGGGGTGTTTAGGGTTTAGGGTTTAGGGTTTAGGTTTTAGGGTTTAGGGATGTCTGTTCTGTTTGTTGGGGGTTTGGCGCTCCGGGATGCCCCCTAAACCCAGAACCTCAAATCCGAAGCCCTAGTTGGTGGCTTAGGGCTTCGGGCTTACAAGGAGGTGGCACCCCCCTTACTATACTAACTGCTTAGCTGCACTTCACCCATATTAAGGGACCATGTAAACCCTATAAACCCTAAACCCTATACATCCTATAAACCCTGTAAACCCTATAAACCCTATAAACCTAATAAGCTATTAAACCTATAAACCCTTATAACCCCAAGACCCTATAAAACCCTATAAACCCTATAAACCCTACAAACCCTACAAACCCTACAAACCCTACAAACCCTATAAACCCTATAATCCCTATAAACCCTACCAACCCTATAAACCCCACAGCAAGGAGCCTAAACGTTTGATTTTTAGGAGGGGGTACCCTAAACCTTTAAACCCTTTAAACCCGATAAAGCCCTAGAGTGATTATAGCCGAAACCCTATGAACCTGATAAGCCCTAAGCCCTATCAACCTATAAACCCTGCAAGTCCTATAAACCCTAGAGTGATAATACCCTAAACCCTAAACCCTAAACCCTAAACCCTAAACCCTAAACCCCAAACCCTAAACCCTAAACCCTAAACCCTAAACCCTAAACCTTAAACCCTAAACCCTAAACCCTAAACCCTAAACCCTAAACCCTAAACCCTAAACCCTAAACCCTAAACCCTAACCCCCCCCCTAAATCCTACAAACCCTAAAACCCCAGAGTTCGAGAGCAGGCCCGGCCCGACTTGAACGGCCTCCTGGGCGAGATCGCGGGTTGGGACGAGATGGAGGAGAGGTGGAAGGTGCCTGGGAAACCCTAAACCCTAAACCCTAAACCCTAAACCCTAAGCCTTAACCCTAAACCCTAAACCCTAAACCCTAAACCCCTCAACCTCATGTGTAAACAGATTGTGTGCTTTGGCCCCTGGAGAATTACATAAAGCCTCAGCCTCTCCCAGCTTCGCAATCCATACAGCTCCAACCCTTGAGCCCTAAAACCCCTAAGCCACTTATTCCTTCCGAATAGAGTTTGGGGTTTAGGGTTTAGGGTTTAGGGTTTAGGGTTTAGGGTTTAGGGTTTAGGGTTTAGGGTTTAGGGTTTAGGGTTTAGGGTTTAGGGCTCCAAAGTATGGGCCCGTAATTACAGTCACACTATACATGGCTGGGTCCAGAGATCGGATCCCTATAAACAAGGGCAAGGGACCATACTACCATGGTTCCAACGAAGGGTTTAGGGTTTAGGGTTACGGGTTTAGGGTTTAGGGTTTAGGGTTTAGGGCCTAGGGTTTAGGGTTTAGGGTTGAGACTTGGGATGTTCCTCAAGTAGTACAGAAACAGCGGCCAAGGGCTTTCATCGCAGTGCATCGCCCTGGCCAAACCTTAAACCAAAAACCCCAAACCCTAGACCCTAAACCCTAAACCCTAAACCCTAAACCCTAAACCCTAAACCCTGCAGCCAGGTGGTCCTCGAAGAAGGCTCTGGCAAACTCCTCAAGTCGTCGAACCTGGAGCGTATCACGGGGGAACCCACACGCCGCTTTGGCGGCAGTGTTCTGGCTTTGGGGACGACGTGAACCCTAAAAGGGTTTAGGGTTTGGGGTTTAGGGTTAAGGGTTTGGGGTTTAGGGTTTAGGGTTTATGGTTTAGGGTTTAGGGTTCAGGGTTGAGGGTTTAGGGTGATTCCTAAAAGGGTTTATTTTCCATATACCTTAGTAATAGGGGTTATTGCGAAAGCGGCAGCAACCCCACATCCCAAACCTTTCACTTTTTGCCGAGAAGGCATCACAAGGCCACCACGCCTCAAACAAGGCCTTCCAGATGCAGCATCAGCAAAAGGCGAAGGCGGGCAGCCACCCCCCATCACAAACCTTTGACTTCAGGCCCTTCCAAGCGAGTTTTCCAATCCCCAACCAGGAGCATCGCCAAGGTCGAAGGCGGCAGCCAACCCCAATCCCAAAGCTCTGACTTTTTGGCCCTCCCAGAAGCCCTCGAATGATGGACATCATCCCTTGCAACGCCAAGGGGCTGCGAACTTCAGGGTAAATATCTGCATCGAAGCCGAGCTTCTCGACTCTCAGACCCAGCCATTAAAGAAAAACAACAAAAACACGATCAGAGTTCCAAAGAACCTTAAACCCGCGGAGGTTAAGGCGAGGGTGGAGCGCCAGCGGGGGGTGGGCTTATGCAGGTCGGGGCGCGCGCCTGGGTGCTTTCAGCGCCAGCGTGCCCACTCATTGAGACACCCTGAACCCTAAACCCTAAACCCTAAACCCTAAACCTAAACCCTAAACCCTAAACCCTGAACCCTGAACCCTGAACCCTAAACCCCCTAGACCCTGAACCCCAAACACCCAGGTGATCGACTTCAGCCAACAGGACGCCGGCCGTCGATTGTCCGGAGGGAGGAGCCCGAAGCGGAGGAGCCGCCACTTGGCACAGCAAGGGTTCAGGGTTTAGGGCTTAGGGTGTAGGGTGTAATTAAGGTTTAGGGTTCAGAACCCTACAGTCTTATGGGTTATACCTACTAGTTCAGGGTAGTTGCTACTAAACTGTAGTAAATAGAGCCCAGGTACTTGGCTAGGGGCTTGGGGTTTGAGATTAGGGTTCTGGGTTTTAGGGTTGTTTAGGGTTTAGGGATTCATGCCCGTATCAGTTGCCTGTGTATCCGAGAGGTTGGGGACGAAGGCTGCTGTCATGGGCCTTAACCCTAAACCCTAAACCCTAAACCCTAAATAAACCCTAAACCCTAAACCCCTTAGGGCTTAGATACTTTGAGGCATCACGGAGAATTGTATGTAGTAACCCTAAACCTTAAAACTTTAAGGCTTCGAGCCGACCCTTCGGCCCTGATGTACAAGCCCTCCACACTTTTCTTGCCCCGCACCTCTCGCCCTGAACCCCCTAAACCTTCGGTTCCGGCGGCCCTTAGGGCAACTTGCAGAATGGTTTAGGGTTTAGGGTTTAGGATTTAGGGTTTAGGGTTTAGGGTTTAGGGTTAGGGTTCAGGGTTTAGGGCTGAGGGCTGGGGGCTGGTTTTAGGGTTTAAGTTCGTTGGGGCTGCTGTGGCCCTACTTCTTCATACCTGCCGCCCCACATCCTCAGCCCCACGTCTTCCGGGATCCGGCCCTAAGGCCCCGCCCTCCCGCCCCAAAAATCAAAATAAAAATGAAGAATAAGAATATCAGAACAAAAAGAGAGAAAGACAGAGAGACAGAGAGACAGAGAGAGAGAGAGAGAGAGCGAGACAAAACTTAACCCCCCTCAAAAGCCTGCAAGCCTAAACGCCCTAAACCCCTCAAACACCCTAACCCAACACCCTAGCCCCTAAGCCCTAAGACCCTAAACCCAAAAACGCCGTGAGCCCTAAACGTTAAACCCTAAACCCTGAAACCCTATACCCTAAACCCAAAACCCTAAACCCTAAACCCTACACCCCCTAAATCCTAAACCCCAACATTCTTGGCCTGCTGGCGCCTTCCTGAGGCCCTGCTTCGTGGGTGGCGCCCGGGTCGTCGTGCAGGGCCTCCAGGCAACTTGCAGAAGGGTGTAGGGTTTAGGATTTAGGGTTTAGGGGTTTAGGGGGTTAGGGTGTAGGGTTTAGGGGTGGAGGGGTTTAGGGGTTTAGGGATTTAGGGGTTTAGGGTTTGGGGTTTAGGGGGTTAGGGTTTGCGGTTTAGGGTTTCTGGGTTTAGGGTTTAGGGTTTGGGGTGTAGGGGTTTTGGGTTTAGGATTTAGGGTTTATGGTTTTGGGTTTTTGGGTTTAGTTTTGGTTATGGGGTTGTTAGGTTTAGGGTTTTTTGGTTTAAGGGTTTTTGGGGTTTAGGGTCTGGGGTAATGGGGGCCCATGCAGTCGAGGGTTTTGGGTCTAGGGTTTTGGGGTTTTGGGTTTCAGGGTGTTTAGGTGCAAGGGGTTTAGGTTTAGGGTTTTGGGGTTTGGCGCAGGGTTGACAAGGTGCGTGAACTGATGGGTGGGTTTTTTTGCGGGTTGCGGAGGTGGCGGAGCGCTCGACAAGGTTTGTGTAGGGTTAAGGGTTTAGAGTTTAAGGTTTAGGGTTTAGGGTTTAGGGTTTAAGGTTTAGGGTTTAGGGTTTAGGGTTTAGGGTTCAGGGCAAGCTTCGTCGAGAAAAGTTGTGCAGCTCCGAGCTCCAAACCCTAAACCCTAAACCCTAAACCCTGAACCTTAAACGTTAAACCCTCAACCGCCAACGCAGGTGCGACCCGACCTCAACGGCAAACTCGGCAATGTGGTGACCTGGGACACGGCGGAACACCGATACAAGGCGACTCTTAGCAACCCTGAATTCCCCCCTCTCCCCCCCAACCTGAGCGTACACATCCTGTAGGCGTGTGTGTATGTAGCTACATACACACATGCTTGCTTCTGGGTACCGTCTACCCACATTCCCTGCCATGGGTTTTGTACGTACATGCACGCATGCATTCATGCATGCATGCACGCTTCAGGCGCGCGCTACGTGGGGTGTTTGCTTTTTTTTTGACGGAGAGCCAGCTGCTGCGACTTGCATACCTACGATGCTTTGCTGAGTGTCTTGCTGCGCTTTTCTGCCTGAGGGCCCCAAAAATCCTAACTCTTGGTAGCCCAGTGGCACCCTTTTCACTTGTTTTTTGGTTCAAGGTTCCCTTATACAGCAACAAACCCCAAAAAAGGTACCCTTACTACAAGATGGCTACTGGGCTATTAAGAACTCCAAATCCCATGCTTGCTGGGAACATGTTAATCTTGCCTGCAGCCATAGAACCCATAGAACAGCGGTCCTTGGCAAGGTTGTGGTCTCGTCCTTTCTTCTCTTTCTGTGACTCCTAAAGTCCTAAACTCCTAAACCCCTAAACCCCTAAAACCCTCAGCTTTCCCGAACCCTGGTTAGAATCAACCTGCAGATCCATGTACTTTGGGTCTGCAGAAATGACCGCTTCATTCGTGGGCATAACCTGTAAAGCTGCAGGCGGTGTTTCAGGAACCCTAAACCTTAACAGCCCTCCTGATTCTCCCAACAAGCTGAAGGCTGCAGCAAGCAAGCGCTGCAAGCCCTTGACCTTAACATCCAAGATTTACGGGCCTGAGCGCTGAAGCCCTGAGAAGCCCCTCAAGCCCTAAACCCTAAACACCCTAAACCCCAAACCCCCTAGTTCCTAAACTCCCTAAACCCTAAACCCCTAAACCCTAAACTCCCCAAACCCTAAACCCCCTAAACCCTAAACTCCCTAAACCCTAAACCCCCTAAACCCTAAACCCCAAACCCTGTGGAACAAGTTTTTTAACGGCCGGCAAAAGCGGCCGGGTAGCCTCTAGATGCCCAGAGCAAGCGCCTCAGAGGAAGCAAGCCCTAAACCCTAAGGGCCGATGTACTTTAGGGTTTAGGGTTTAGGGTTTAGGGTTTAGGGATAATTGAGCCTAATTAAGGCTATTTTAGGGGGTCCATGTATCTGATTATTATGTGCTTGGGCCCAAAATCCTTCTACAGGTGGGCCCAAGTACACCCTGTTTGGGTACATGAACCCTTGGGGAACTTGCTTGCCACTCTTTTTAGGGAATGAGGGGATTAGCTAGCCGTAAGTCCCTTCATGGGAAATACTTGGAGGTTCATGGTACTTATTAGCCAACTATACTTGTGCTTATATCTGTACTCATAACCATATTAGGGCACTTAAGGTGCTTGTAAGTGGGTTGTAAGTGCAGCCTTGATTGGTTAATAAGTACCATGAACCTCCAAGTAGAGGGGGGATGTAAGGAACCAAGTTCCCTCATTCCCGACTAAGAAGCAGGAAGATGATGACACAAGTGGAGGCTGAGGGGGTGTAGGGTTTAGGGTTTAGGGTTTAGGATCGTAGTTAGTTCGGGCCCGTTGAGGGCTTGGGGGTTTGGGACGAGGCTCCAAAATTATGAGCTCCGTGCCCTCCAGACTCTTGGCTGGCCCTACACCCTAAACCCTAAACCCTAAACCCTAAACCCTAAACCCTACTAGGGCCCTTTTGGGAAGGTGAGCATGGACGACGGAACGGGCAAGATGCTCCGACCTGCGAACTTGCGACTTGCCACGAGCGCAGGCTTTGGGGGGGGGGGGGGGGGGGTGGGGGGTTTAGGGTTTAGGGTTTTTAGAGTTTATAGGGTTTATGGGGTTTATAGGGTTTATAGGGTTTACAGGGTTTATAGGGTTTATAGGGTTTATAGGGTTTTTAGGGTTTATAGGGTTTATAGGGTTTAGGGTTTACGGTTTAGAATTTGGAGTTGAGGGTTTACATAGGGCTTTGGGTTCGGATTCTGTTCGGGCTTCTGGGGTTGAGGGGCCAGGATCTTGGCACCCTGAGCAACAAGACCCTATACCCTAAACTACGAGCCTTTTGGAATAAAAAAACACCCATATGGCTCGGACCCTAAACCCTAAACCCTAAACCCTAAACCCGAAACCCTAAACCCTAAACCCTAAACCCTAAAGTACAGTTCTAGCAGCCCCGGGCTGGTAAATCGTTTTGGGTTTAGGGCGCGTTCTGCCCTTATGACAGCGCCGAGGCCCCTCAACCGAGGAGCCCTGCAGCTGTTCGGTTTAGGGTTTGGGGTTTGGGGTTTAGGGTTTAGGGTTTAGGGTTTAGGGTTCGGTTTAGGGTTTGGGGTTTGGGTTTTACAGGGATGGCCCATTGGGACAAGTGTGCCAGAAAAGGGGATTCCTTATGAGAAGGGAACCTACCTTTCGTTTCTGTTGCGGACATGCACTTGGAACAAGGGTTTAGGGTTTAGGGTTTAGGGTTTAGGGTTTAGGGTTTAGGGTTTAGGGTAAGTGCCTTGTCCGTAGGCCGTATTTTACCTTCAAGACGCCATTTGTTTACACGAAAAAACTCCCTCTTGAAGCTACCCATGATAGATATCAAGCCTCGCCACCATGCTGTACACCCTAAACCCTACACATGTACCCACTAAACCCTAGATGCTTCGCAGGAAGCCACCCAACGTACACCCCAAACCCTAGAAATGTGCCCATTAAACCCTACATCCTTCGTAAGAAGCCACCCTGAACCCTCTAAACCCTGCACCCTGAACCCTTCAGACCCTGCATCCTTCGCAAGAAGCCACCCTAAACCCTCACAACCCTAACAACCCTGCACCCTTTAAACCCTACGTCCTTCCTAAACCCTAACCCTAAACCCGAAACCCGAAACCCTAAACCCCAAACCCGAACCCCTACATCCTTCGGACGAAGCTCCGCAGACGAAGCTCCGCCTCCGCGGTCGGAAGTCAGCAGCCAGGGCCCCCAGAGTCGGCTCTCTGGTCGGGTTTAGGGTTTAGGGTTTAGGGTTCAGGGTTTTAATGTTTAGGCTTTAGGTTGTAGGGTTTAGGGTTTAGGGCTTTAGGCTTAGGCGTGCTTTAGGGTTTTAGGTTCAGGGCTTTAGGGTTTCGGGGTTTAGGGTTTAGGGTTTACGGCATGTAAAGGGCATTTAGGGTGTTTAGGGTTTCGGGCTGAGTGCGTTGTGCATCACGGGGTGCGTAGGGCCTTCAGAGCTTGTTGGTCTTAGGGCTTCAGTGTCGTGGGACCTTCCGGAGTGCGCCGTCTGGCTGCACCCCGGGGGGCGCGCTTACGGATGGGTTAGTCAGGTGGGTTTAGGGTTTAGGGTTTGGGGTTTGGGGTTTAGGGTTTAGGGGTTTAGGGTGTAGGGCTTCGGGTTTTTGGGACCACAGGAACCCTGAAAGGGCATATGGTTCATATGCCTTACAATAGGAATCAAGGTAGCCCCTTGAGACTTGTCATATCTTCCCTTATCGGGCATATTGGGCTTAGGAGGATGATGTTCAGGAATATTTTTCAGAGGGTTTTGCGGGCCCATCCCAGGAACTATCGTAGCAACCCTAAACCCTAAACCCTAAACCCTAAACCCTAAACCCAATTTTCAGGGTTTTTCTGGTTTTCAGCAAGGCATCATAGGGCTCCTGAGAAGCGGCGTCGGGTGGGCGAAAAAGACTGCAGAAACCCTGGACCCTAGACCCTAAACCCTAAACCCTAAACCTTAAACCCTGAACCCTAAACCCTAAACCCTAAACCCTATAATTACCCTAGACCCTAGAACTTCGACCCTAGACCCTAAACCCTATACCCTAAACCCGAAACCCGAAACCCTGAACCCTAAACCCTATAATTACCCTAGACCCTAGAACTTCGACCCTAAACCCTAAAGCGCATCGTTCTCGTTTCTCGTAACACAGGTGTACCATCGGCTCGCGGTGCAATGCGCGCCCTTGCGGCTTAGGGTTTAGGGTTTTTGGGTTTAGGTTTTAGGGTTTATAGGGTTTGGGGTTTAGGGTTTAGGGTTTAGGGTTAAGGGTTTAGGGTTTAGGGTTTAGGGTTTAGGGTTTAATTAGGGTTTAGGGTTTAGGGTTTAGGGTTTCGGGTTTCGGGTTTCGGGTTTAGGGTTTAGGGTTTAATTAGGATTTTGGGTTTAGGTTTTAGGGTCCGGGGTTTTGCGTTTAGGGTTTAGGGTTTGGGTTTTGGGGTTTAGGGTTACTGGGTTTAGGGTTACTGGGTTTGGGGTTTAGGGGTTAGGGTTTAGGGTTTAGGGCGCGCTGCCCTGCATCATGCATTGGAAGTCCTGCCCACGCGAGGTCGAGGGCAGGGAGACCAGCAGCGCTGGAAGGCATTGCTGGGGCGTGTAGGGTGGAAGATTTAGGCGGAGGTGTACAGTAAAGGCTTAGGGTAGAAGGGTCGTAGAGTACTAGGGCATTAATGAGGGTGTTCGGGAGAATAACTGCACAGAGCACCCCAAGACTTGATGCTGCATTGCCCAGCCCTGTTGGGGCGGGCGTCGTCGGGTTTAGGGTTTAGGGTTTAGGGTTTAGGGTTCAGGGTTTAGGGTTTAGGGTTTGCGCAAAACCTATATACTTTTTGTAGCCTGAACACTAGCCACAACACCCCAAACCCTTCGGTTTCTCGGGTTCTGGAGGCTGGCTTGGGGGGCCCGCTCATCTGGCCTTTGCCGAGCAACAAGGGAGGGAGGAAACCGACAACCGC
Source organism: Symbiodinium natans (assembly GCA_905221605.1). Taxonomy (NCBI): domain Eukaryota; class Dinophyceae; order Suessiales; family Symbiodiniaceae; genus Symbiodinium; species Symbiodinium natans. Next base: position 2,508,328 of record CAJNDS010000001.1, read on the forward strand.
GAAGATTAAGCACAGCAAATCCTTGAGCCCCAAACCCTTGCCTCGGAGTCTGCATGGGTAAAGGGTTTCGGTTCAGGGTACTTCTAACCCCAATTATAACTGCACTTATAAGCCCCCTAAGACCTCGAAGTAGGTTACAAGTGGACTTATAGTTGGGGTCATAAAGTACCCATGAACCTCCAAGTAGGGTTCACGGTTACAGTTTACGGTTTAGGGTCCTAAGCCGTAAACCCTAAACCCTAAACCCTAAACACTAAACCCTAAACCCTAAACCCTAAACCCTAAACCCTTTTGCGGGTTTAGGGTTCTGGTTTGACCCCAGACTAGATACTGCTGGCTGGGAGTCCGAGGCAGACCCTAAACCCTGAGCTCGACATGCCCCAACACCTCCACACCCTGGATTAAAACCCCCTAGGCCCTACACCCTCAGCCCTAAACCATTAAACCCTAAACCCTCAACCCTCAGCCCTAAACCCTCAACCCTCAGCCCTAAACCCTTAAACCCTAAACCCTTAAACCCTAAACCCTAAACCCCGAAGCCCTAAACCCTCAGCCCTAAAACTCCTCCCCAAGTCGCGCAACCCTGGAAAGTGGTAGGCCTCAGGGTTAACGCTCCGCCACCCTGTCGTTGCAAAGCGCCGCAGCCGCCATGGCAAGGTGTTTTTTTTTTTTTTTTTTTTTTGGGGGGGGGGGGGGGTTGGGCCTTCTTCCATTCCCAAGCCCTGAAGCCGAACCTTGCAAGTGCAACAACCTCCTTAGCCCTAGACCCGAGGTTACAAACCCTAAGCCGGAAACCCTAAACCCTTAACCCTAAACCCTAAACCCTAAAACCTACACCCTAAACCCTAAACCTTAAACCTTAAACCCTAAACCCTAAACCCTAAACCCAAGTCGCGCGCAGGACTTTCCGGCCGAGGAGACCAGGGTCGAAGATACCAAGGCAGAGGAGCCCAACCCGTGGCGGCCCCTAGGGTTTAGGGTTTAGGGTTTGGGGTTTAGGGTTTAGGGTTTAGGATATAGGGTTTAGGGTGTAGGGTGTAGGGTTTAAGGGCTAGGCTTCAGGGTTTGGGGTTTGGGGTTTAGGGTTTTGGGGTTTGGGGTTTTGGGGTTTAGGGTTGAGGGTTTAGGGTGTTCTGGGCTCTGGCTCCCTAAAATTCCTGGAACCCAATGAAGCCTTTCCCTGGGCCTGAGAGAGCTCTGTACCTGAGATCCTTGGAATCCGCAAAGGGATATGAGAAAAGGACATAAGGGCCTCACATGACAGCGGCCCGAGACGGGTTTAGGGTTTCGGGTTTAGGGTTTAGGCTTCAGGTTTAGGTCCCAAAACGTCTATCCCAACAAGAACGAGTTGAGCCAGTGTGGTTCAGGGCCTTGAGAGTGTAGGATTTAAGATTCAGGGCCTTTAGGGTTTAGGATTCAGGGCCTAGGGTTTAGGATTCAAGGCCTTTAGGGTTTAGGATTCAGGGCCTTTAGGGTTCAGGGCCTTTAGGATATAGGATTAAGGGTTCAGGGCCTTGAGGGTATAGGCCTTAAGGATTCCGGGCCTTTGGTGTTTATAACGGGCGGCTCTTGTTTGGCAACCTCAGCAACAATAACCTGCAAGACGACAAAGCATGGGCTTCCTCCTCAACAAAAGCACCGAATACCCCTAAACCCTAAACCCTAAACCCTAAACCCTAAACTCTAAACCCCAAACCCCAAACCCCAAACCCTAAACCCTAAACCCTAAACCCTAAACCCTAAACCCTAAACCCTCAACTCTACACCCTAAACCCCAAACCCCAAACCCTAAGCCCTAAACCCTAAGCCCTAAACCCTAAACCCTCGCCTTGGAGCTGCCGTTTGCGTGGCCCAAACCCGGGAGTCGAAGCTGAGACTTGGCACGGGGCGGTTTACGCCATGGACATGGACGTGTGGGTCTTAGCTACCCAGGGTATGGTTTAGGGTTTAGGGTTTATGTAGGGTTTAGGGTTTAGGGTTCAGGGTTCAGGGTTCAAAGTTTAGGCTTTAGGGTTTGGGGTTCAATTAGGGTTTTGTTTTTCGGGTTTCAGGTTTCGGGTTCTTCGGGTTTGGGGTTTAGGGTTTCGGGCTTGGGGTTGCTTACGACGAAGGAAAGCGGGGAAGACAGGGAGGGGGAGAAAGAGGGAGACTAGTTTCCTTCCAGTTCCTCAAGAGCAATCCACACCCCCTACTTAAGGAATACTCCTCAAAATATAGGGGGGATGCCTTTGCCCCAAACCCGAAGGACCCAGGGTACCCCCATAGTCCTGTTTTTTTTTTGTGGTTTTGTAAGGGAAAAACCAGAAAGGGCACCCTTTTTATTCCCAGGTTGCTCTTTCTAATTTCCTAAACCCTAAACCCTAAACCCTAAATCCCCATATGTAATTTACGAATCTTCCGTACCTACAGGGGCTGTTGGAGTCTCTGGGCACTGCAGCGGCTCTTTGTGGGGTTTTTTCGGTGCGGGGGTCTAACCTAAACCTTAAACCCTAAGCCCTAAGCCCTAAGCCCTAAACCCTAAACTCTAAACCCTAAACCCTTCGGTTCGGGGTGTCGGGTGTCGGGTTTAGGGAAAGTTTCGGGGTTCTTGACTGTGCTCAACGCTGACCTTGCATGTGCTTAAGGTTTAGGGCTTGGATTCAGGGTACATCACTACACCCCATACGCTAAACTTGCTAAACCCTTAAGCCCCTGCAACGAAAGTTACATTCCCAGTGACTCCAAGATTAAAAAAAGCTTTCCTCGAAACTTTCCCAGAAAACTCCTCGAAACTTTTCCCGAATTTCAATAAACCTACCCCCTAAACCTCTTCGTTATTTCCCCCCCCCCCGCCCGTCCGAAACCAGCAGCTCTTGCTGACGGAGCCGACCCTAAACCGTAAACTCTAAACCCTAAACCCTAAACCCTCAAGCCTAAACCCTAAACCCTAAACCCTAAACCCTAAACCCTAAAACAACACCTCAGAAGCCATGAACGCCCCGGCGCTAAGGACCGGGCTGAAGATCCTCGCGACCGGCGCTCCTTCCGTGCGCGTCGTCCCTTGGAGGACCCTCGGGTTTAGGATTCTTTTGTTGGATCCCCTTATAGTGTATGGCAGCCTTGTATACAAAAGCCCAAAATCAGGGGCAAACCGATCAGGACGGCGTATGGGGGTGGATGGCACACAGCCTTCGGCAAAGGCCGTCGAACCCCCCTAGCCTTCGTCGAAACCCTTGGCCTTCGTCGAACCCCCCTCCCGGCCCTTGTGGCCTTCGTCGAACCTCCGGCCTTCATTTAGCCTTCGTCGAACCCTGGCGTTTTTTTTCGGGCTTTGTCTTGGCCTTTTGCATCGGCCTTCGTCGAACCCCCTCCCCTTCGTCGAACCTCCCGGCCTTCGTCGAACCTTCGCCCGGCCCCCCGGCCTTCGTCGAACTTCGTCTCGGCCCGTTGGTATCCCGAGTCTTCGTCGATGTTCTCCGGCCATCCTGCTCTTCGGCCATCCTGGTGTGTTTTCCCCTACAAAAGGTACCCTAATAGAGACTACCCGGCTAGGCTTTAGGGTTTAGGGTTTAGGGCGTTTAGGGCTTAGGTGTAGGGTTTAGGGTGTAGGGTGTAGGGTTTAGGGTTTAGAGTTTTGGGTAGCCCAGCGGTGCCCTTTTGCCCTTCGTGGATTCTTGGGGCTTCTCTTGCTAGGCGCAACTAACACCAAGAAGGTGTACCCTTATTGTAAGATGGTTCCTGTGCTACCTATCCCCAGGAGTATGAAGACATGTGTAGCGTTTAAGGTCATAGGGGGAGTATGTCGAAGGCCTCCAAACCTCCAGCCCTTGGCCCCTAAACCCTGTGCCTTCAACCCCGGCCTCTCAAAACCATGACCCCAAGAATGCTATGATTGCCCTTAAGCAGCCACTGTTCTAGCCCCTACACCCAAAACCCTCAAACCCAAACCCTAAACCGCAAACCCTAAACCCTAAACCCCCAAACCAAAACCCTAAACCCCAAACCCTATACCCTGAACCCTAAACCCTAAACCCTAAACCCCAAACCCCAAAACCCAAGCCCTGCTGGTATGCAGTTAAAAAACACGTGCCTGAAGTCTCTCCCTGGGCCTTCAGCTGGAGGAACACGCTTGGGGTTTAGCTGAACCCCAAACCCTAAGCCCTAAACCCTAACCCCTAACCACAAACCCTAAACTTTGGGGTTTAGGGTTCCGGGGTCTTCCCCAGAATTTGTCAGGTTTTTGGTTCAGGGGATGGAGAGTTTGCACCTTAGGGTTTCAAACGTCAGGGTTTAAGGCTTTAGGGCTTTAGGGCTTTAGGGCTCTAGGGCTTTAGGGCTTTCGGGCTTTAGGGCTTTAGGGCTTTAGGGCTTTGGGGCTTTAGGACTGTTGGGTGTTAGGGTGTTGGCGGTTAGGGCACCATTGCCGCCCGACGCTGTTCCCATTTACACGCTCCCTTAGTATGGGCCCTGACAAGGGGATCCCTTATTTCCCCCCTTATATGCCCTATACAACCCAAGGGCCAATAGATCAAAACCCTGTAAAGGACGTAAGGGGCCATATTAAGGGCCCATGTAACTACCCCTTAAACCCTTAAACCCTTAAACCCTTAAACCCTTAAACCCTTAAACCCTTAAACCCTTAAACCCTTAAACCCTTAAACCCTTACACCCTTACACCCTTAAACCCTAAATCTCAACTCCCATTGCCGCCCGACACTGTTCCCATATGTCTCTTCGCATAAAGGATCTCAACTACAACTAAGCCCGTATACCCTAAACCCTAATATAAACCCTAAGCCCCGACTAAACCCTAAGATAAACCCTAATAAAAGCCCTAAACCCTAAACCCTCAATGCCGCCCGACACCCCTAAACCCTAAACCCTAAACCCTAAACCCTAAACCCTAAACCCTAAACCCTAAACCCTAAACCCTAAACCCTAAACCCTAAACCCTAAACCCTATGCATAGAGGATCGCATTATCCCCACGGAGTATGAGAGAACATCTTGCGCGGGGACGGGTCCAAGGCATCTCGGCTCCCAGGAGGTGGATCTTCAGATGTCGAGAGGGTTTAGGGTTTAGGGTTTAGGGTTTAGGGCTTAGGGCTTAGGGTTGCTGGCCAACAGGGTCAGGGCTCCAGGGGTTCCAGGGTTTTGGGGTGCAGTGAAGGGCTTCGGGGGTCTTGGGGCATGTCGAGGCCCGTCAAATGAGCCAAGCGCCTTTTTATTGAAGCTTCCTAAACCCTAAATCCTAAACCCTAAACCCTAAATCCTAAACCCTAAGCTCGTGGAAACTTACGCATGTGTTTTTGGTTTTTCGGGGCTCTTGAACTTCTAGGGCGGTGTCTGGTATTGGCAACCCTCATCCCTAAAACCTTCAGCCTTAAACCCTTCAAACAGCTTTAGCTTGGGAGCCCGGTTCAATTCCAACCCTAAACCCCAAACCCTAAACCCCAAACACTAACCCCTAAACCCTACACCCCAAACCCTAAACCCTATTTGTGAAACCGCCTGTGGTATAGGGTAGTCTAAGGTTTAGGGTTTTGGGGTTTAGGGTTTAGGGTTGGGGTTTGGGGTTTAGGGTTTGGGGTTTGGGGTCTTGGGTTAAAGCTTGGGGTTTCGGCTTTGGGGTTTAGGGTTAAAGGTGTTTAGGGCTTAGGGTTTGAGGGTGTTGAGTTTTAGGGTTCTAGGGTTTTCGGGTCCTAGGGTGTTAGGGGTTCCGGGGGGTGTGGGGCTTGGGGTTTAGGGTTTGGCTTCTAGGGTTTAGGGTTTAGGGTTTAGGGTTTTGGGTTTTGGGTTTTGGGTTTTTAGGGTGTAGGGTTTCGGGTTCTAGTGTTTTGGGGTTTTAGGGTTTAGCATGTTAGGGTGTAGGGTGTAGGTTTTTAGGTTTCAGGGTGGGTTCAGACAGTTATCTAATAGGACTTCTAGGAGAAACCCTAGACAGGTTCAGGTGTACTCTCTCCGTCTCATTCTCCCTTTCATCCTCTCCCTCAATATCTATCTCACCTCTTTTCTTTGTCTCTTTGATCTCCCTGTCTGTCTCTCACTCCTTTCTCTCATGTCTCTCATCTCTCCCTCATACCTCTCTCATCTGTCCTTCATCTCTCCCTCCCTCATTTGCTCCCTCATTCGCTCACTCTCTCTCTGTCTCTCTCGTTCCTTAAGCGTCTTTCTCTTTCTCTTTCTTTTCTCTTTCTCTATCTCTGTCTCACTCTCTCTCTCTCTCTTTCTCTGGCTCTGTCTCATCTTATCTCTCATCTCTCATCTCTCTTTCAGCTCTCTTTCATCTCTCTCTCTCTCTTTTCATTTCTGCGTCATCTATCTTCTTCATTTCTCCTTCATCTCTCCGTCATCTCTCCTTGATCTCTTTCTTATCTCTCTCTCTCTCTCATCTCTCTCTCATCTCTCTCTCTCTCTCTCTCTCTCTCTTCACCCCCGAGAAGCAACACCCGGGAACACTTTGCAGATGTTCGCCACTAGCCCCCCAATACGCAAAACCGGGAATCAGGAACACATTGTAGGTTTTACCACGCACTCCCAGACAAGCAAAACCGGAGTCGTGAACAGTAGCTAGTGTGCAAAACCTGGAATCTGGAACACTTTCTAGGCGTCTACCACTAACCCTTCATAAGCAACACCTGGAACCAGGAACACTTTGTTGTCGGCATTCACACTTGCCCCTCGATACGCAAAACCTGAAATCAGGAACATTTTGTAGGTGTTCACAACTCCCCCCCCCCCCCCTTCCCCCTGGAAGCAGGAACACAGTAGAATTTCATCACGCCCCCCGATATGCAAAGTCGGGAATCAGGAACACTTCGTAGGTGTTCACCCTTAAACCCGAAACCCTCGAACCCAAACTCTAAACCCTAAACCCTATAAATCCTACCCCCCCCCCCCCCCCCTCCCGATACGCACAAACCTGGAATCTGGAGGCGTGAACACCAAGCCAAGGTTCAACAGTGACGACAGTTTAGGGTTTAGGGTTTAGGGTTTAGGTTTAGGGTTTAGGGTTGTTTAGGGTTTAGTGACGAGAGTTCGCTACGAGGATTGTGCGCCCCACGTGCCTCATCCTCGTACCTGTCTGCCCTTTTAGGGTTTAGGGTATATGGTTTAAGGGTTTAGGGTTTAGGGCTTAGGGTTTTTAACTTTTGAGACGCGAACGACAATCGAGGCTCTAAACATCACGACAGTTACCAAACTAGCGCACCTCACACGCCCCACCCTCTCAACGGCCTGCACTTTTGAGTCTGCACTTTTCAGCCGTGAACAGCAAACCAGGGTTTGGGTTTGCGGTTTAGGGTTCAGGGTTTAGGGTTTCGGGTGGGGCTGATGGTGGCTGGCACTGCACAAGATGTGTGGGCTCAGAGTTAGCTGTAGGCCTTACGACCTTGTAAGACCGAACCGCGATATATCCATTTTGCCCAATCGCCATGTTGCGCGGATTGATGGTATTTTTGTGGACAGCTTCCTGCAAAGAGTTCAATATCACACAGGCTGGGTTGGGAGAGTCGTTTGTTGTATCTCATCTGAAGGCTTGTCTACAACAAGAAGGTTGTGCCATAGGAATGCGAGAATAAAAGACCCTAACAAGGTGCCCAAACAGTAGGATTCCCTGTAGAATAAGGACTCCAATAAGGCACCCCTTATTTCGGAAACCCTCATATACTACAACATGCTGTGAACAAGAAACCCCTAAACCCTAAACCCTAAACCCTAAATTTTAAGGTGCTGCGCCCAGGGGCGGGCAACGCCCCGAGGAGGCAGAGGCATGCAAGCGTGGGCGCGCCGGGTGCGGCGCGCGCGCGCGCGCGCGCCGGCCAGCGCGGCGTGCGCGAGACAAGCTGCACGAGCCGGAAAAAAGTCTAAGAAGCCTCCAACGACAGAGGCATCACGAGCATCATTGGCTCCCTTCCTCGCCCTGTAAGCCCCCCCGCCCCGCCAGCATCATGAGCATCATTGTGCCCCCGCTTCTCCTTCTTCAAAAGAACTTTTCTCAGGTCAAAAAAAGCTCAAAATCATCGGTATTGGTGGCGTTTCCTGCGTTGGACTGCTTTTGAAGCTGGAGGCCGCGGAGGTCCCATATGATTCCCTCTGTGAACAAATTGGCGGCCCTGTATGCCCACCCCATTGCTAAAGCAAGGGCTTCCGCCCTGGCGCGCACACAGAGGGGCGTTGCCGCCCCCTCCCCCCCCCCCCCACCCCCGGGTGTTTTAAGGCTTCAAGGGGTGTAAGGGAGGGGAGGGGGAGGTTCCCTCCCCCACAACCATCCAACACAACCATCCAACACGCCGCCAGGGTTCCTGACCCTTAACCCGAAACTCCAAACCCTAAACCCCAAACCCCCCCCGCAGCGCTTGCGACCTTGAGGAGCCTTCTTGCCTGCTGCAGATCGAACCATGGCGGTACCACGAGGAAGATCCCGGTTTATTGGGGACGAAATGAACCCCAAAATTTGAGGTTCATATACCCTATACTCCTATAACCCCTGTTAAGGTTCATGGATTCATGGACCATAAACCCTTTCCCTAAACCCTAAACCCTAAACCCTAAACCCTAAACCCTAAACCCTAGACCCTAGACCCTAGACCCTAGACCCCAGGGTTGTTTCGTCCCTGAGGTTCGAGCTGCACATCGACGGCTGCGTGGACAGAGCAGCTCTTCGTAGAGCCGCGGCCACGGTTTGCTTCGGAAGACGGGGGCCATCAGACAAGCACGGCAGTGAGGGGAAACTTCGCCGTGCTGGAGTGGACCCAGCTCCTTGGGGACGAAATGAACCCTAAAAAGGCTCATGGCCCATGTACCTGAATAGGGCGGTGGTGGTAGTAGTAGTAGTAGTAGTAGTAGTAGTAGTAGTAGTAGTAGTAGTGGTAGTGGTAGTGGTAGTGGTAGTGGTAGTAGTAGTAGTAGTAGTAGTAGTAGTAGTAGTAGTAGTAGTAGTAGTAGTAGTAGTAGTAGTAGTAGTAGTAGTAGTAGTAGTAGTAGTAGTAGTAGTAGTAGTAGTAGTAGGTAGTAGTAGTAGTAGTAGTAGTAGTAGTAGTAGTAGTAGTAGTAGTAGTAGTAGTAGTAGTAGTAGTAGTAGTAGTAGTAGTAGTAGTAGTAGTAGTAGTAGTAGTAGTAGTAGTAGTAGTAGTAGTAGTAGTAGTAGTAGTAGTAGTAGTAGTAGTAGTAGTAGTAGTAGTAGTAGTAGTAGTAGTAGTAGTAGTAGTAGTAGTAGTAGTAGTAGTAGTAGTAGTAGTAGTAGTAGTAGTAGTAGTAGTAGTAGTAGTAGTAGTAGTAGTAGTAGTAGTAGTAGTAGTAGTAGTAGTAGTAGTAGTAGTAGTAGTAGTAGTAGTAGTAGTAGTAGTAGTAGTAGTAGTAGTAGTAGTAGTAGTAGTAGTAGTAGTAGTAGTAGTAGTAGTAAGTAGTAGTAGTAGTAGTAGTAGTAGTAGTAGTAAGTAGTAGTAAGTAGTAGTAAGTAGTAGTAGTAGTAGTAGTAAGTAGTAGTAAGTAGTAGTAAGTAGTAGTAGTAGTAAGTAGTAGTAGTAGTAGTAGTAGTAGTAGTAGTAGTAGTAGTAGTAGTAGTAGTAGTAGTAGTAGTAGTAGTAGTAGTAGTAGTAGGTGACACGCTCTTAACTGATCATGGTGTTTTCTGCTGTTTTTTTACTTTTTCTATCGTTTTCTCCTGTTTTTCCTCCGTTTGACGGGTTGGGGGGGGGTGGGGGGGTGGGGGGTAATTACGTGCTGTGCTTTGTGCACACATGACCACGCTCAGGGGTTGGGGGGGGGGGGGAATTACGTGCTGTGCTTTGTGCACACATGGGGGTCGTGCTGTGCTTTGTGCACACATGACCACGCTGTCTACTGTTTTCCTCTGTTTTTTTGGTTGGTTTAGGGGCTAGATCTTTTGGGCTCACAGTGGAGGGTTGAGGATTTGGGGTTTCAGGGTAGAGTTTTTTTCGGGCCTGTTTTGGGAACCTTTTGGGCTTCCACTGGAAATATGGGTATCTTTTGGGCTTTTTTCAGGCTACAGATCTTTTGGGTTTTTTGGGCATTTGGGGTTTAGGGTTTCCGGGCAAGACCTTTTGGGCTCACAGTGGAGGGTTTCCGGGCAAGACCTTTTGGGCTCACAGTGGAGGGTTTAGGGTTTGGGCCTACAGGGTAGAGACCTTTTCGGGTTTTTTGGGGTTTAGGGTTTAAGGGTAAGACCTTTTGGGCTCACAGTGCAGGGTTTAGGAATCTTTTGGGCAACGTTCGCAGGCCCATGCAAACTGTGCTTTTGCCGTTTGCGGCGCAGGGGTCAGGGTTTCGGGAAGAGTTTTACAGGTCCGGGATTGAGGGTGTGGAATATCACGTGAAGCTCTAGGCTCTGTGCCCGCGCTGGAAGGAGGCCCACAGCGAATTGTGCAGCTGCAGCAAATCCGGAGGGAACTTCAACAATTCCTCGCGGGTCGGGGCACGAGAAAACCAGCAGACGGGCTTCCGGTTATCGGAAGAGCATGTCCAAAAGAGCGGGCAGCACAGCGCAGCTTGGCCACGGCGCGCTCCTGTTCGGTACACATGAGCCCGCAAGGCTCGTGCATGCACCTCACAGCGTCCAAACTTGGTCGCCTTCAAGGGACGTGCTGCCAACGGCTTTCTCTTCCTCTTCTGTGCCGTGACCGGGGCTTGGGGAAGTTTTTCTGGCACGCCTCCAGGAGGTTCCTCGGGCGAAGCTTCGGAGAACCGCTGAATCTCGTCTTGGCCATCCTCAAGAATGGTCAGCTTTTGGGGTTAAGGTCTAGGGTTCAGACTTTCGAAAGTTACCCTAGCAAACATCACTGCGAAAGAAGCAAGGCAGGCGAGGAGCTGCGGAGAAGCTCTCAATCTCGTCGATGGAATCCTCGTGCACGCTAGGATGGGTTTATGTTGTAGGGTTTAGGGTTCACGGGGTACCAAGGAACCCTCGCTCTAAATCCTGCAGGGTTCAGGGTTAAGGGTTCAGGGTTTCGGAAGCAGAGTTGAGGCTTCCCTGGAGAAGTCCTGGGAAGGAACGAAGCGCTGGAAGTTGTAGAAGGATCTGGTGGCAGGAGTATGGTCCTGGCAACAGCTTGTCCAGAGGGAAACCCTGAAACCCTGAAACCCCTAAACCCCTAAACCCTTAAACCCTTAAACCCTTCAACCCGAATCACCTGGCAAAGCCCTGTGCAGCTGGCTGGCACACCTGTCTGATGCCTCTGGAGCAAGGCTGCTGCATGGAGCGAGTCGTCTGTCCAGGCTGCAGCGAAATGGTCTACTAGGTTGATGGCCTGTGGAGCTTCCTGCCTGTCTAGCTCCAGCTGCCATCTGTAGATGACACTGTCTACGACTGCTGATGGCTGGGACCAGATGCGAATCTGGCCGTCTGCAAACAACTGCGGCTGACTGCGTCTCAGCTTTCGCCAGCTCTTCATGACCTGGCCTGGGACTGCTTCTCCCTGCTGTCTGACTACGTGCTTGCTGCCTACCCAAAACTCTTCTGACTGAAGCCACCTGCCATCCGGACTGATGTTTTCCAGCCTGCAATGGCCTCCATAAACGACGAGGATGCTGGGCTGAACCACACCTTCAGGGGCTTGGCCTGGCTGGAAGTATCTCCGGACTGCCTGCCTGGCTACGAACGAGACTCGCCACCTGGCTGCAAGGCCTGGTGCTCGGCGGACTGAGGCAATTCTGGGGCCAGTCTTGGCCTTGGCCTTCGCCTTGCCCTTGGACAAAGCCTTGTTCTGTCGCCTGATCTTCCTTTGCTCTGCTGCGACCTGCAGCCTCAGGACTGAAGTCAAGGTCTTGCCTGGAGTGGGCTTGAGCCAGACTGGTATCTGATCACTCATTGTGATGACTGTGTTGGCTCGGTTGGCTGCCCACGTGAAAGGCTCGGTTACAAGGAGTGACTCCGAACCTTCTGGACTGGCGGCTGCCTGCAAGGTCTGGTCGAAGAGATGCCACCCCACCTGCACCGAGACATTCAAGACTGAGACATTCAAGACTGAACCCTGCAACCCTGTGAGTCTCAAAATGCTGTACCGGACAAGCAATTAAACTTCCGACCCGCCCCCCCGAAGGGCAGGTTGGCAACCTGCTGGCACGACCTGCGGCGGAGCCCACACTTGACCACCAGACCTGCTTTGTAGAGGGCGTCCTGGCTGCTTTCGGGCTAATTAATTAGGTTGCCTCTGACTCAGACAGTGTGAGCCTCGTTGTCTGCAACCTCGGTCTGGTCGCTGGCCATGCTGCGCACAGCCTCTCAATGCAGCTGGTCTTCTGCTTGAACTGTCATTCACTTAATTAAACACGTCTGATCTCTCTCTGGCCTGGGTCTGCAGACCGGCTGGGTCAGGCTTAAGCCCAGGCTTGGCTTGAGCCAGGGGGGGGGGGGGCCTTTTTTGTTAGGGGGAACGGATTAGACAGGAATGCCTCAAAACCAAGTAGATCGCCAAGGTTACCGGGAGCCACGGAGACATGCCTTTCGAACCCCTCGAAAAGCCTGCACGTGAGCCGCAAGAGTCTGCGTCGGACTCACGAAACGTACAGGTTTTCCAAATCTGAAGAATAACTCAGGGTTTCACGCGTTCAGGGTTGCGGAACATCACTTTCGGGCTCAACGCACGCTGGGAGAAGCAACGTCTGTTTTTCTGCCAGCAAGCCCCTTATCCATGGATGCGACTCAGTTGAAACAAAAACCCCTCCCCCCATGGCGCCTTGACCAGTGTGGGGAGCAACTTCCACGTGACTGTCCGCGAAGCCAGTCTGCTGTCCTAGTCTGACAACGAAACCCCATCAGGTGACACGTTTGGTGACACACCTCTGCAAAGCGAGGCCAAGCGTAGCCATGAAGTTGTCCTTCTCCTGGGAGGACAAGTTGTACCGGAAGCACCAAGCGAAGGCCTTGTCCATCAGACGCGGGTTGATGTTGCCATCCGTGGTCCGCGTCTTCAAGCGAGACCCCACGAAACGATCAAGGTGCTGCCAAAGCGAGTCGAGTGTCTGAGTGCCTCCCCAAAGACCGTTGCCTTTCTTGCGCGACACGAACTCCTTCTTGCGATGCTTCACATGATCTGGCTTCACGTGCCGCTTCAAGACCCGGCAAGCCTTGTCCTCGTTGCCGTCCAAGAAAAGCTTGGTCGCATAACCCCCGGACGTTTTCCGACTGGGCAGCTTCTTCAGAAGACCGCACTGCAGCAAGTCCGTAAGACCTCTGCTAAAGGTCAGGTTTCGTTTCGGACTAAGTGCGATACAAACAAAAAGAAAACGAGGACAACTAACAACAAAGTCAAGCAGCTCTCCACAGGCGGAGGAGCCTTCTTTGCGACGGCCTTCAGCGGAAGCTCGGCAATGGCGATCTTGCCGCCGCGGTGCACCAAGCCGGCAATGCGAACATGGACTGCCCACACAGCTTGCACGGGCGTCTGCTTTCCAGAGTTGACCCTGTTTCTGCGAGCCTGAAAAATGAGGTCCTGAAAGTGCGGGTTTCTCTCGCTCACAAAAAGCTTACGGAGTCTGTGTGCATCCCCTTCCAGAGCACCCCTGCAGGACATCCTGGCATTGCGTCGTCTGCCTTCTGCGACTTCCGCAGCCAAAACGCAGGAAACAAAGTGCTCTGTCTGGGTGCGGCTGCCACCACAGGCCCGCTGGAGCGCCAACACGTTCGGAGACTGAGTCAACGGCTGCTTCACGTACTCGAGTGCCAAGCGATAGAGCTCCCCTATGTCAATCCGCAGGCCCTCAAAGCAGGTACCCACCAGAACGCTCTGGAACTGACTGCAGCCTTTGCACCTGCGGAACAAGCCGGCGCCCCGTGTAGGGTTCGCATGCACAGGCGTGAAAGAACAGCCAGAGCAGCTGCGGCAGCACGCTTTCTCACACAGCCAACGCAGGCGCGCAAGTTCCTTGTAGGCCAGGGACTGGTCGTCCGCCATGCGTCGCTGCTCCGCCAGGACACTTCTGTGCGCCGGCGCATGCACTTGTTTGGTGGCCGCCTTGCAGTGACCCGTGTAGCGCAGACGCGCATGCCGCACAAAGGTCACGCTGGGCCGTGCTCGCACAGCTTTGCCGCTACCCCAAGCGTCCGCCTTCAAGGAGCGCAGTCGACGCCACGCCCGGCCAGCAGCGGAGTCACATGTGTCCGCCCTGTGACCCTTGGCCGCAGCAGGAGCACCTGTGAGTCTTGTTCAGATGCTTGTTCCGGCCCGGAACTAATGCACGACGCTTCGGCTTTGACCCCTTCATGGCTGCCTGTATAATGCGAGCCGTTTTACAGGACGCCTTGGAGGCTTACAAAAGAGGGATTCTCTGAAGGGACGTCAGCTTCGGGGTTTGGGCTGCTGTTGAGAGTACACGGTGCGACGATTTTGGCCTTGCCATTCAGGGTAGATGACTCTTTGGGCTTTTGGGCTTGGACTTTAGACTTTCAGGGTGCAGGACTTTTGGGCTTCGACTTCTTTTAAGGGTGCACGACTCTTGGGCTTGCTTCAGGTTTTGGGGTTTCGGATTTCAGGGTGCACGACTGTTCGGCTTGCTGGAGGCGTTCGGGTTTAAGGACAAGTGTGGCCACATCTTAGAAAACCCGCGAAACGTGTTACCGGTCTTTTCCTCTGTTCTGAGGTACAGTAGGCCCTGTGACCGTGAAGGAAAACACTGTAAATACCGATGTTTTCCTCCTCTAAAGTAGTTGAAAGTAGTTTGCGGGAAAATTTTTCGTGTCCCGGACGCCAGGAAACGCTGTAAATACCGAGGTTTTCGTCTCTTAACACGAAAATGGCATGCCACAAAACCCCTGCGATCAATTAAGAACGTCACGCCTAGTAGTAGTAGTAGTAGTAGTAGTAGTAGTAGTAGTAGTAGTAGTAGTAGTAGTAGTAGTAGTAGTAGTAGTAGTAGTAGTGTAGTAGTAGTAGCAGCAGCAGTAGCAGCAGTAGTAGTAGTAGTAGTAGTAGTAGTAGTAGTAGTAGTAGTAGTAGCAGTAGTAGCAGTAGTAGTAGTAGTAGTAGTAGTAGTAGTAGTAGTAGTAGTAGTAGTAGTAGTAGGAGTAGTAGCAGCAGTAGTAGTAGTAGTAGTAGTAGTAGTAGTAGCAGAGTAGTAGGAGTAGTAGTAGTAGTAGTAGGAGTAGTAGGAGTAGTAGGAGTAGTGGGAGTAGTAGTAGTAGTAGTAGTAGTAGTAGTAGTAGTAGTAGTAGTAGTAGTAGTAGTAGTAGAAGTAGCAGTAGTAGTAGTAGTAGTAGTAGTAGTAGTAGTAGTAGTAGTAGTAGTAGTAGTAGTAGTAGTAGTAGTAGTAGAAGTAGTAGTAGTTAGTAGTAGTAGTTAGTAGTAGTAGTTAGTAGTAGTAGTAGTAGTAGTAGTAGTAGTAGTAGTAGTAGTAGTAGTAGTAGTAGTAGTAGTAGTAGTAGTAGTAGTAGTAGTAGTAGTAGACGTAGAATAGTAGAGTAGTAGAGTAGTAGAGTAGTAGAGGAGTAGAGGAGTAGAGGAGTAGAGGAGTAGAGGAGTAGAGGAGTAGAGGAGTAGAGGAGTAGAGGAGTAGAGGAGTAGAGGAGTAGAGGAGTAGAGGAGTAGAGGAGTAGAGGAGTAGAGGAGTAGAGGAGTAGAGGAGTAGAGCAGTAGGAGTAGTAGTAGTAGTAGTAGTAGTAGTAGTAGTAGTAGTAGTAGTAGTAGTAGTAGTAGTAGTAGTAGCAGTAGTAGTAGTAGTAGTAGTAGTAGTAGTAGTTGTTGCAGTAGGGTATAGACACCCCAATTTTAGGGTTCGTTTGTCGTGCCCAAGGCTTGATACAATTCCCAATCCAGACTTTCCTGCCTTGGTCCTCATGTACAGCGTGGGAGACACGGGGTGGCAGCTGAACGCCAACCTAACGGCTCTTGCGGCGCAGAACCTTACTGTTGGTTAGTAGAGTCTGCGGGAATTGGCACCCTATAGATTCCCGTGAAGAGGGTATAAGGGTTTGGGGTTCAGGTTTTCGGGACCTCACGCCCTCATTCCCTACGAACCAGTAAGGAACGGGACGGAGCGGTGGGTGCAAGCCGACCTGAGCACCTCGAACATCGCGATCTTCTTCCAAGCACGAGAGGAACTGCCCCTGAATCTTCGTGTTGGTTAGTAGTTTAGGGTTTAGGGTTTAGGGTTTAGGGTTTAGGGAGTGTTGGAATGAGGTACCCTGTATCCCCCTATAGATACCCTTTAGGGAGTATATATAGTACTGTACCTCATTCCCTCATTCCCTACGAACCAACCGTAAGGAATGTCTACAGCTTTGCCTACGACGGGACGTCCTGGGCCTTCCTGAACCTTGAGACTTTCCCCGAAGGGGCGCAGTGCAGTGCCAAATTTGGTGGATGCCTCAAGCTTGGGGGAAATTTGATGGTATTCAGAGCAGCCACCGACGGCACGTCGAGGCCTTTTCAAACCTTTCAGTGGCAAGGGGCGGGCTGGTCCCTGGTACCGGGTGCCAACCTCACGGTGACGAGTCAGAGTACAGCACGTCTCTAGGCACCCGCAGTAAGGGCAAGATTTCTTATTCGTCTTGAAGCCTGATCTGGTGTAAACTCCGACCCTCGGAACCCTAAACCCTAAACCCCAAACCCTAAACACGACCTAGATTTTGCAGTCGATGAAAAGCAGCTCGTCTTGTTCAGCGCCACATTCAACATCAGCCCTTTCAAGACCATTCCGGTTCTTTCCCTGCACCTCGGCCGGCTAGAAATTCGGGTTTAGGGTTGAGGGTTTAGGGTTTACACTTTAGGTTTTAGGGTTTAGGGCGTGCCAAACGGAAGCGCGCTTTGGGAGAGTGCGGTAGTCTGCAGACTGCAGACCTACCCACCCCAAGACCCCCCACTTACAACTCTCAAGGAGTTAAGACTTTTTTTTTACACAGCATCACATGAGTCAGCACTCACGCCCTTTCGGGGACCTCCACAAGGCGGGCCGAGACAAGGCCAGGGAGGCAGGAAGACACCAGTACCGGGCATTTGCGATGCGCAGACGGAAAGGGGAGGCAGAGTCAGCGAAGACAGCTTGGGGTGGCGCGAAGGCGCTAAGGCCAGGGATGGCAGGCTCCAAAACCCCAAACCCAGGCAATCCTAAACCCTAAACCCTAAACCCTAAACCCTAAACCCTAAACCCTAAACCCTAAACCCTAAACCCTAAACCCAACTTTTAAAGTTCCACTGGACAGCTCCCGGCCATCCTTGAGCCTTGAGCCAACATTAATGCGGGACATTGCCCTTGACCACCTATTCACATCACCTTTAAATACCAACTACGTCTCCGCGTAGGGTTTAGGGTTTAGGGTTTAGGGTGAAAATCCCTGAGCTTATCTCCCATGTCTTTTTTCGGGGCCTCATCTTTGCTCTTTATGTGGGGTCGAGCTCCTAGATTCGCGCGGCCCTTGAACTGCTGTAAGCCGAGACCCTAAACTGCAAACCGTGTGCTGTAGTATACAAAAACTTAACCCTAAACCCAAAAGCCTAAACCCCTAAATACCTTTATTAGTGTAAGCTACCAAGGTATACGTTAGCTTTGATACGATCGTAATCTTGCTGTCTCTAGACCGTGTGCAAACACTTCATGCGTAAATCCTAAGCAGCCCCTCAACCCTAAGTCCTAAGCCCTAAACCCTAAACCCTTAAACCCTTAAACCCAAAAAGCAAAACCCTTCCAGGTACGAGTGGACTGGCGGCTCCTGGAACGGTCCAGTGGTCAACTTCACTTCCTTTGTTCTCCTGTTCTGAATTATTCTGCGTTTCGGCGTTTTTCTTCTTTAGACTAATGTTGGACTGGTTTTAGTATAAGCAGGGTCTATAGTCACAAATTTCGAAAATTTTTCTGCGAACCGAGTTTGTTCAGGGTACCCGCCATTATCACAAGTTTGTTCCCGGTTTTTTTTCGTTTAAGGGTTTGTGTTTTGGAGAATCCAGAAATCTAATCCCGGCCAGGTTCATGTAAAGCCTTATGGAAATTCATTTCGAAACGAGGCCCCAAACAAATTTTGTGATAGGTAGCCCACGGGCCGGTCGGGCTGTCTTTAGTAAGTTTGTCTGGCTACCCTCTATAGTACCAAGTTTTTTTTCGGATGACTTGTTGTTTAAGGCTTTGTGTTTAGGGTTAAGGGCTTACGCAGTAAGCCTTGAGGCCCTGTAAAAGGCTGGAAAGCTTCAGGCCTTGAGGCCTTGAGGGCGGTTCCCCCCCCCCCCCCCCCGTGTGCAGCTTAAATAGCGTTTATTTGGAAGCTACGGCTCGGGTTTTGCCCAAGAACACACACGGGAGCTTCCAAATAAACACTATTTGGTTTCGGATTTAAATTATTTGAATTTTTTTATCCGGCCGGAGGTTTTAAAGATTTTAAAGGGGGCCCCTACCCTTTAAAATTTATTTGAAAAGTTTTAAAACTTTTGGAAGCCTTTGAATTTCTTAAATTCCTTAAAGTTGTGGGAAATCCATGTCCAAAAACTTCATGGGTTTTAAGGAATTTAAGGCACTCCTACAAATTTAGGAAGCCTGTAAATTCCTTAAATTTCTTAAAGCTCTGGACAAATCAATTTCCAAAAACTTTAAGGATTTTAAGGAATTTACGGCGCTCTTAAACATTTAGGAAGCCTTTAAATTCCTTCATTCCTTAAAGTTCTGGGAAATCCACTTGAAATCCTTAAAATCCGTAAAATCCTGAAATGTGCTAACACCAAAAACATATCAATGTTTCCGCGGAATATGTGTCACCATAGTTCTGTTAGCGCCGCAAAACATGACACATTTTGCGTGGAATATGTGTCAGTATAGCCGTGCTAACACAAAAAAGCATGACACATTGTCCGCGGAATATGTGTCACCAGAGTCCCGTTAGCGCCAAAAACAAGACAATTTTTCCGCGGAATATGTGTCAATAGAGCCGTGCTAACACAAAAAAGCATGACACATTTTTCGCGGAATATGTGTTACCAGTGTTCTGTTAGCGCCAAAAGCATGACATTTTTGTCCGCGGAGTATGTGTCAGTAGAGCTGTGCTATCACAAAAAACATGACACATTTTCCGCGGAATATGTGTCACCAGAATGTTTTTTGTTTGTCAAAATCTGGGCTGTAAAACCTTGAAAATTGGGGAGGCCCCAATTAAATTTTAAAAGGGAGAGGCCCCCCTTAAAATCTTTAAAAGCCTTCTAAATGTTTAAAATTTAATTGGACCTCTAATGAGTTTTTAAACAAAACGGGGGACTGTGGGAGTGCACTTTCTCTGCATTTTGTCGCTGTTAAAGAATTTTTAAAACCCCAGCAACAACAATATTTCTAGACTCTCCAGTCCCACGGACAACCAAACTATTAAAAAAAGAACAATATTTCAGGACTCTCCACTAAAACCGTACGGAAAATCCGTACGGAAAACCAAAAAAACCAAAAGAGCCAAAAGAACCAAGACAACCAAAAAAAACAAAACAATATTTCAGGACTCTTCCAGCAGATGGCCTAGTTTCAAAGAGTCCCTGAAAATTGTTTTTTTTGTTTTTTTGTTTTTTTTGCTTTTTTTGGTTTTCCGTACGAATTTTCCGTACGGTTTTGGTGGAGAGTCCTGAAATATTGCTTTTTTTGGTTTTGCGTGAGAATATTGTGGAGAACCCTGAAATATACTTGCTTGGCTTTTATGTTCTTTTGCTAATTTTTGCTTTTCGTGTAGCCGTTTGTGGGTTTTTGTGCGTTTGTGGCTTTTTTGTGCTTTCCTGTACTGCCATTCCTGCCTGAGCCCCCCCTTCCCTCTAAGAGAATTGTGCTTTTCTACGCTTTTCTATGCAAATTGTACTTTTGTAGGCATCGTATATAAAGAGTACTGTTTTTAATGGGTACATGAATGGGTTAGTTTCATATTCAAGTAGCATGTAAAGAGCGTTTGAGCATTGGTTCTGCCCCCAAACCCCGCATTCCCATGCCCAGTACTATAGCCTTTACTGGGTGGATGGTATGGTTCTTAGAAATGTGTGCTTTTCAAGGCTTTTCTATGTAAATTGTACTTGTCTAAGCATACAGTATATAAATTGTATTTCATTCGTATCTGTAGTCAAGTGTATTCAATAAATCTTGTACTCACCCAATAATAGTTGAATATTCACTGACTGCTAGATTGGTAGAATCAGCATGTAATGAGCATCGCATGGTTGAGCAACATTTTGCCCAGTAGAAGCAATATTTGTTTGGAAACAGGTTTGTTGCCTAGAGTTATTTGCTTGAACAGCTGCTTTATTTATCTAGAGAGACTTTAAAACCCCCAAATCCAAACTTCACCAAAGGTTCTCCTTGAAAGCTTACATTTGCGTTTGTGAATTTACTTGTGCTATGACCGTTGTGAGGCAACAGCTACTTTTCTATGAGAACTGTGCATATTAAAGCCTGTCTCTTTTCAGGCATCGCGCATCAGTAGTCTTTAACAAGTACTTCAGTAGCATTGGTTTCAGTATTATGAAACTCAAGCCGCTTCTATTTCAATTAGTGTCTAGTGCATACTTTAGTTGTACAAAAAACACTCTTTTAAGTTGAATTCATTTAGTCAATGTTCAGCTATTTGCTAAGTGCTGCTGTAGTTAAACTCGCATAGGGCGAATGTTTTGTGTAATATACATTTACTTGTTTCATTCACGCGTAAAAACAAAGTACTTCAGTGGACTTTCCGTATGGTATTGGATCAATACTTTCAATACTTTGCCTTGCGAAACTACAATTTATCCAATAAAACAACATTCTGGACCCTTCGAAAGAACAAGTTGCCAAGATAAATTAACACATACAAACTACAAAGCCAGCATTGTCCTGTCAAGATTAAAAACATAGAGTAGCCCAATGCTGGCTTATCGGAGCCTGTGAGGTGGGTGTCCCAATTGTCCCAATAGCTGTCCTTCATTTCCCGGTGCTCAAATATGCAATTTTAGGAGTCGTTGTTCTGACTATACTAAGAAAAGCTGAAGCAAGGGCAGGTTGTTGGGAGGGGGGACCGACACAGTTCCCACAGGACGATCGCACTTGATGAGTCATGCCTCTGGTCCTTTGAAATTTTGACCTGCTACTTGACCAACAGCCTCATCGAAAGTGAGTTCTCCGTCTTGTCCTCATAGTTCACGAACTAAGCCAGGTATAGACTCACTTGCTCTGAAAAGCTGTTTCCATGTGATCAATGTGACCAAGGCCTGGGCATGAAGTGTGGTAGCACTTCATACATAGCATGTTCTCACATAAATAATGAAAAGGCAATTTCATAATTAAGATGAGAGATCACCGCCCGAAGATTGAACGATAGTTATCAAGTACGAGAAAGTAAAAAACAGAAAAAAAGTGCACTCCCACAGTCCCCCGGACTCTTTTTAAACGTTTTAAAGGAATTTAAAGGCTCTAAAACTTTTAGGGCCTTTAAAACCTTCCCAATTAAAACTTAAAGGTTTTAAAGGTTTGAAAGCCTTTAAATTCCTTTAAAACCTTTAAAACTTAATTGGAGGTCCAATTAAATTTTAAAGATTTTAAAAGGGGGGCCCTCCCCTTTAAATGCCGGGATCCCCTTGGCACCCTGCAAAAGTCCTGCAAATACCAACAAAACGGGAAAGGGTAGGAACAATATTTGCGGGTAAAAATTTGCCGGGATCCCCTTGGCGCCCTGCAAAAGTTCTGCAAATACCACACAAAACGGGAAAGGGTAGGAACAATATTTGCGGGTCAAATTTTGCCGGGATCCCCTTGGCACCCTGCAAAAGTCCGGCAAATACCACACAAAACGCAAAAGGGTAGGAATAACGTTTGCGGGTCAAAATTTGCCGGGATCCCCTTGGCACCCTGCAAAAGTCCTGCAAATACCACACAAAACGGAAATGGGTAGGAACAACATTTGCGGGTCAAAATTTGCCGGGATCCCCTTGGCACCCTGCAAAAGTCCTGCAAATACCACAAGACGGGAAAGGGTAGGAACAATATTTGCGGGTCAAATTTTGCCGGGATCCTCTTGGCACCCTGCAAAAGTCCTGCCAGTACCACACAAGAGGGTAGGAACAACATTAAACAAAAATACTTTTCAAATGTTTTAATTGGGGCCACTAGAGAACATAGAGCTTTAAACCATATAGACATTCAGGGAGTATCTGTGCTGCAGGGTTTAGGGTTTAAACAGAAGCCCGAAAGCCAAAAGGGCTAAGCAGTTAAACCAAAACCCGTAACCCTATCAGCCCCTCTCTACCCCCACAAGTGCCCAGTAATTACCCACCAACCCAACCCCTACCCCCCACTGTTACCCATTGCCCACCAGTGCAGACCACTTCCCCACCATTTACCCTAAACCCTATAAGCCCTGTTTGAACCCAAATCCCTCCAGACCACCCAGGCTTCGCCGTTATTCACTACCAGTCCCAACCTTACCCATCACTACTCACCATCCTACTACCCACCGTGACCCACCATGCAACACACTACCCATCCACCATGCAACAACATACACATCGCTGACCCATCATTCCCACCATTTCCCACCAAGATTTCTGCCAGCCGGACCATTTCCCACCATTCGCCATCCCAACCATCACACACCCCTACCCAGGATTTTCACCGTTCCCACCACTACGCGAAATCCCAATTAATTTCCACAACTCCCACAATTAATAAACATCCGCCCGTTCACAGCCAACTCAACCAAGCCATGTTCTCCATTAACATATCCACCTGGCTTCACAATCAAGGCCCAACGAATCGGGGCAGCAGTGGTGCTGCCCTCCATCCCCCGACCTTCCCGCTATATGATATGGCCAGGCCAAGCAATATCTTTACAGGCCCGGAACGTTTGCATTAAGTATCAGCCCAGCCACAGCCGACCCAACCAAGCCATGCTTTAGACGTGTCCCTTTCGCTTCACGAGCGAACCCCCAACAAAGCACTCGGTAAGGTGGGGTGTCCCCACCCCTCCGCAATGCAACAAAACCAAGCCAAAACACATTTGTCATGCCGGCGTGCTTGCATCAGCCATCAATCCCAGCCAACCCTACCAAGCAGTTTTTTGTATTAACATATTCGTCCGGCTACTTGAACCCAACCGGCCTTGATGAGGTGTTTTGGGCAATTTTGAGTTCATGGGTAGGGGTTTAGCTATGTGTTTTCTGGCTTCGGGGGCTTGTATGTCCGTGAACCTCAGCAGGTTTGTTCATTTTGCAGTGCATGGTAAGGCCTAAACCCTAAACCCTAAACCCTAAACCCTAAACCCTGAACCCTGAACCCTGAACCCTGAACCCTGAACCCTAAACCCTAAACCCTAAACCCTAAACCCTAAACCCTAAACCCTAAACCCTAAACCCTAAACCCTAAACCCTAAACCCTAAACCCTAAACCCTAAACCCTAAACCCTAAACCCTAAACCCTAAACCCTAACCATAAACCCTAAACCCTAAACCCTAAACCCTAAACCCTAAACCCTAAACCCTAAACCCTAAACCCTAAACCCTAAACCCTAAACCCTAAACCCTAACCCTAAGCCGTGGCAAGGCTTCTTTGGATGTTGAGCTGCCTACGGGAGTCGCCGTGGATGGCAATTCCATGCTGGCGGTGGGGAGTTCAAAAGCCATCTTCCAGTGTCAGATCGTTAGTACCTGCAAAGATTCTAGGGTTTAGGGTTTAGGGTCAGCAGCCCCCGCATGATCCCGTTCCTGACTGCACGACCGAACCTCCATCAAAAATGTTTCTTGCCCGACGGGCCACGAGACCTAAACCCTAAACCCGGCCTCAACCCTAAGCCCTCCCAGATATGTTTGGAGGTCACGAAGGCAGCGCAGCAGGTGTTTCTCTTCATCTACGAGAAGAACGACGGCTCATGGGAGGAGGCGTTGTGTTGCTTGTCAACCGTTGAGGGTGGCTCTCATGAAAACGCATGGGTGTTTCCCCAAAATAGGGGTACCCTTTCTTTGTGCGGGCCCCTTGAAAGGGGATTCTTTTCTAGCTGGGGTATCAAAAAAAAAGGGGTACCCTCTATTTCGGGAAGTACCCACATGGCAAGAAGAAGCCAAGACATTCCACAAGCTACCAGGGATG
The DNA here is from genome assembly GCA_905221605.1 of Symbiodinium natans. Classification (NCBI taxonomy): domain Eukaryota; class Dinophyceae; order Suessiales; family Symbiodiniaceae; genus Symbiodinium; species Symbiodinium natans. The sequence goes on from CAJNDS010000001.1 coordinate 2,532,318, forward strand.
AGGTGAGTGCTTGGAGGAAGGGTTCAGGGTTTAGGGTTTAGCGTTTAGGGTTTAGGGTTTAGGGTTTAGGGTTTAAAGTTTAGGGTTTAGGGTTTAGGGCTTAGGGCTTATAGGGTTTAGGGTACTCGTAGCCATATGACCAACGGCCAAGAACAATGAAACTCTAAGTGTGCGGTTCTGGATGGAAGGAGGTCAGGGTGTGGTAAGCTCCACTTGGAGGTTCATGGTACTTATTAACTAGGGCTTAGGGTATCCGCCAAGTATGCTCCATGCGGCATAACTGTCTGCAGGTCGGAGGGTGAGGATTTGCCGTGTGGAGGTTTGGCCTTGCATTCTTCCTAAGAAGCTTGTCACCCTTAAACCCGAAGCCCGAAACCCGAAACCGGAAACCGTACACAGAGTGTTCTGCACGATTGCTCTCGAGTTGTTGCTGTACAGTGCACCCGGCACTTGGCTAGACCATCATCCTGCGCATCTGCAACGAAACCTCATTAGGTATATAGGAACTATATCAGGTATATATAAGGGTCATGTAGGGGAGTATGATTAAGGGTCCCTTCTAGGGGTCCCTCCTTATACCGCTGAAGAGACAGGTCTACCGCCAAGAGATTGGGGAAACATCTCCGTTTGGAAACTTCCTCGAAGATGCAGATATTTCCAGCTCCGGCAAGGCAGTGGTGACAGGGGCTTCTGGCTCGAATTCCTAAAGATTTACGGTATATATGATTTAGGATTTATTTTCGCGGGCTCCTCAAAATCCTAAGCCCCAAGCGCCCCGTGCTACGAAGGGTGTGGGGTCCCGGGCGGTGGGGCTCAGGGTTTGGCTGAGGGGTTCAGGGTTTAGGGCCAGGGAGTTTAGGTTAAAACCTTGAGGGAGATCCCTCAAAAGGGGCGCTTTGTAGGCTTCTCGCCTGCTTGACGAAGTTTAAGGTTAGACCTTAACTTGGACCTTAACTGAACTTATTCACGGCTTGCTGTTTAGGGTTTCAAATGGTGAAGGGGTCAAGGGTATACGTTCATCGTTTCATTTTGGATCCCCAAGGCTTCAAACAACATGCGAAGGGCCTCCTTCTTCGAGAGGGGCACCGATGGCATTTGGGGGCCAACGCAGACATTGCTCCTCAACAGCTCTATAGGGGATGTCAGTGCGAGCATCTCTGCGACCGCCGCAGTAGTGACTTCCTTCGTCACTGACGTTGATCAGATGCGTATCAACACCACCGCCGTTGGCAGGATCATCGGGTGCAACACAACCGAACCTACAACTCCGACGCCGACATACGGGCATTCGTACTACCGGGACTTTCGGCGCTTCCGACGTAGACGGCGCCGGAGGTGCAGGCGCTGCAAGTATGGATGGTATGAGCAAGCGACTTGAAACCCTAAACCCTAAACCCTAAACCCTCAACCCTAAACCCTAAAACCTAAACCCTAAACCCCTAAACCCCTAAACCCCTAAACCCCTAAACCCCTAAACCCCTAAACCCCTAAACCCCTAAACCCCTAAACCCCTAAACCCCTAAACCCCTAAAAACCCTAAACCCTAAAAACCCTAAACCCTAAACCCTAAACCGAATTCGAAAGACCTTCGGACTGGACGTAGACAGAGCTCCTGAGATGGTCACTTCTCAAAGATGCGGTCCCTGTCAGTGTCCTTCCTCTAAGGCGGCCGAAACTCTTTCTTTTCCGGGTACCCCAAGGGTTTAGGGTTTAGGGTTTAGGGTTTAGGGTTTAGGGTTTAGGGTTTAGGGTTTAGGGTTTAGGGTTTAGGGTTTAGGGTTTAGGGTTTAGGGTTTAGGGCAAGAAAAGACAAGAATTTTGAGAGTTTAACTCTTTCCGGGTACCCCAAAAAACGGGACCGCAATCTTGAGAACCGACCGGACGGCCTAAGAGCCACCCTCCCCCCCCCCCCAGCAACTCATAGCAAGGCATCTTCATGAACCTCCTGCGTACAAAGCCTGGAGGTTTACAGCTTCATCTTTGAGGCACCGACAGCTTGCAGGACAAAACAGGAAGATGGGCCCTGATCTATTTTCAGGGCGCTCATAAACGGTATAACTCATAAGTAGCCGTGGGAGAAACGGTATAATTCATAAGGGTTTAGGGTTTAGGGTTTAGGGTTTGGGGTTTAGGGTTTAGGGTTTAGGGTAGCCTTTGAACCCTGAACCCTGACCTAGAACCCTCAACCCATCGATCTGAGGGGTGACAGAAGCCCAGGAAGCCCGGGGGAACCCGTGTTTTTTTTTTGTTGTGGGTGCTTTTTTGCTGTGGGTGCTTTTTTCGGGGGCCGCCCCGGTGAGTGAGTGACCTGGTGCGTGTCGCCCCTTCACCCGCAGCAAAAAAAAAAACGCGCCCCCGCACCCGCAGCAAAAAAAAAAACGCGCCCCCCCCCTTCCTCCCCACCCCCCAGGTCATTTGTATTGCAATTGCCTCCCCATCCCCACCCCCAACCCCCCCCCTCCTTTAAACTGTGCAAGCGTTTTCAAAGCATGAATCCTTCCCAAGGCCATCATGCGAGCATTGTGTTTGCAAACGGTGGAGGGAGGGCTGCACCCCGCCCGACCCCCCCTCTTTAAACCGTGCCAGCTCGCTTCTTGTCCAAGCCTATCATGCGAGCATTGGGTTTGCAAATGGGGGGGGGGCTGCGCCCCCCCCAACCCCCCCGCTTCTTAAAGCCATGCCAGCTTGCTTCAAAGCAAATGAATCCTTTCCGAACCCATCGTGAGAGCATTCCCCCCCGCGGGGGGCTGCGCTTTTTAGCCGGGCAAACTTGCTTCAATCATACGAATCCCTTCCAAACCCATGATGATGCGAGCATTGTGTTTGCAAATGGGGGGGGGGCTGCGCCACCCCCAACCCCCCCGCTTTTTTAGCCGGCAAGCCTGCTTCAAAGCTTACGAATCCCTTCCAAACCAATGATGCGAGCATTGTGTTTTCAAATGCGGCGGTCTGCGCAGCCCCCAACCCCCTGAAAAACGACGGAATATATGCTTGCTTTCCTGCGAAAATTCAGACCTTATAGTGGAAGTTGAATTTTCGGTTTAAAAATAGAGATATCAACGTTTTCTTAGTAAAGAATCGAGAAAATAGAGCTTGTGTTATGAGACATGAACAAAAACACTTGTTGTCTACGAGTCACAGATAGAGATAATGCATGTGCTCTTATGGCAATATAGAGAATTAGCTTTTCATGTTTTCCTCTCTCATGTCTTGACGAAAATATAGCAAAAACACAAAGTGTTTTCATATTAAAATGTAGAGGTCTTGATATTCAAAGATAGAGAATAGAGGTTTTATTTTCATGTTCAAATTTTAAGAAAATGGAGGTTTGCCTATTCAGAGACAGAGAAAATAATAGGCTTCCCATTAAAATAGGACAAGAGGAACAAAGACACTTGTAATTGCAAGTCGCATATTGAGATAACACAGAGAATTATTTTCTCATGTATTCCTGTCTCATGTCTTCCTCATTAAATATAGAGGAAAACTATGACGATATAGACAAAAATAGAGAGAAACAAAGGTTTTCGTTATAAAATATAGAGAAATAGAGGTTTTCGTATTAAAGTATACAGAAATTAGAAAAACTAGAGGTTTTCATACTAAATGTAGAGAAAATAGAGGTTTTCATATTCGAATATAGAGAAGAAAGAGGATTTCCCTTTAAAAATTAGAGAAAATAGAGGTTTTCATAGTAAAATATATAGAAAACAGCAAAAACGCTCCGCACCCGCAGCAAAAAAATAAAAACGCGCCCCCACGGCACCCGCAACAAAAAGAAAAACGCGCCCCCGCACCCGCAGCAAAAAAAAAAAAAACGCGCGCACCCGCCAAAAAAAGCGGCCCCCGCACCCCGCAGCAAAAAAAAAAGCGCGCCCCGCACCCGCAACAAAAAAGCACCCGCAGCAAAAAAAAAAACACTCTTACCGAAGCCCGGGCTGGGGTTTGGGCCGTTTGGGTTGGTGGTTTAGGGTTTAAGGTGTAGGGTTTAGGGTTTAGAATGGGTTAGGGTGGTTTTGCCGCCTGAGACGGTGTGAGGCGGGGAAAAAGTGTGAGATGGCCCTCCGAAGCTGCCTTTCGCATGAGGCTGTCAAGGCTAGTCTGCATCCCAACCTTCACAGCTTCTGCGACATATCACAGCAAACCCTAAACCCTGCACCCACGGCTCAGTGAAACAGGAGTATCATACTTCTCTTCACAGGGCACAGGCGCAGGGCGTGCTGCCCATCCCTACACCTGAGCCTAGGTTGAGCAGCCTGCGACTTCTTGCGACCATCCACACTATTCTACACCACTATGCACCGGGCCAGCAACTACTACTGTTGATGGACGAAATCCTGCATCATAATGGCCTTTGGGAAGAATGTCGGAGATGTACTTTTTGCAGCTTCAAGCCTAAGCTCTCCCCTTCTCCGGTGTGGCCAAGCACCAAAGAGCAGAAATGTCGCGTTTTTCAAGTTTCAAATTCGTTTCTGTAGTTTCAAATTAGTTTCAAAATAGTTTCAAAATCCAGTTGCAAAATCGCTGTTAAGGGGAAACTGCATTTTCCTACGTGCGATTCAAAAAATGAAGGAATCTCAGAGATTCCTGGTTTTCAAAAAGCGCGGACAGAAATTGCAGTTCCCCCTTAACAGCGATTTTGCAACTGGATTTTGAAACTAATTTGAAACTGACTGGAAACTAATTTGAAACTATGGAAACAATTTGAAACTTGAAAAATACCACATTCCGGACTTTCTGCCCCATCCTGGCCCCTCACATACGGCCCTCAGTTGACTTTGGTCAGCCGTGACTAGAGACCAGAGTTTCCGAAAACTTGCAAGTCTCCAGACTGTTGATGGACGAAATCCTGCATCATTTTTATCATGCAGCTCATCCCTTCCAAACCCTGAATCTTAACATTGCCGTCCTTGCAATGCTTCGAAAGTGCATGTGTGTGAATGACCGAAATCCTGCATCACCCATACGCGCACGCAATATTGAAATTCGACGGGTGCGGGGAGCTCGATTACCAACCGTCGCACACGTGTAACGCAGGGGGTCATGCAAGATTTTGTCCATCCACAGTAGTACAGATGTCTTGCTAATCCGCCACATGCGTTTTGCATCCTCTCTCAGGTGGAGGTTGCTCTGTACAAGCATGCAAGGCTGAGCAGCCCGAGTGAAACTTGCATGACAACGAATTCCTGACATCTGGGTATACGGGCGACTTGGGTGACATGGGGTAGGGCGGGGCAGCTGCATGGAACGCAGCATAATATTGACCTGGGAGTTCTTCTGAACCCTGAGCCCTGAACCCTAAGCCGCCCTAAGCCCATCCTTGCGCTCTTGAGGCTCCGGGCGATGTGGGTTGCGGAAGCACGGCAAGATCCTAAGGCCGAACTGAAGGGTCTCTGAGGTGTAGGGTTTAGGATTTAGGTTTTAGGGTTTTGGGTTTGGGGTTTAGGGTTTGGGGTTTAGGGTTTAGGGTTTGGGCCTCAGGTAAATAAAACGGACGAAGCCACACGTGCAAGAAATGCTTTCAAGGCCGTTGCTTGCAGGACTTCTAACTAGCTGACTTGCACATTTGCAGAAAGCCAGGCGCGACAAAGACACACAGATACACACATACATGTATATATATATATGTATGTATGTACGTATATATGTATATATGCATGTATGTATGTATGCATGTATGTATGACGTGGGCTCCGTGAAGGCTACTCGAAACTCTCGGGTGTCGTTTGTGTTTGGGAACCCTTTGTTCTTGCAACCCAAAACTGCCCAAAACCTTATAAACCCCAAACGCTAAACCCCAAACCCTCAATCCGGAACAATAAGCCCTAACCCCTAAACCCTTACTTCCACTAAGCCGACACAAATCACGTTCAACCCTCGGCTTCCCAAGCCTTTCGGCACCTTACTTGCGACCCCACAGCACATGAAGTAGTTGTCCAAGCCTGGCTTCTTGGCTTTGCCTTGAACAACAACCGAACTGGACCCCACAAAGGTCTATGGCCCCATAGAACTGTCATAGGGGGCTTGGAGTAGCATACTCAGGGGTCTCTGATACCAAGTTCGGGTCTCTGTAGTCCCAAGGTTCTTCAAGGTGGGGCGGCTGCTAAGTGGGCCCGCATAGGGAACCATGCTCGCGCCCGGAACCATGGAACAGGAAAGGGCTCATTGAAGTAGGGTTTAATCGAAGGGTCCATGTACCTCATTATTCTGTACTTAGGCCCGAAAGTCCCTATCTTTTATGTAGGAGGTACTTTAAGGCCCCCCCGTCTTCCCTATTTCGGTGCATGGACCCCTTGAGTTATTCCTGCCAATCCACGTCGGCCACGCGCCTTGCGCGCGGCAGCTGCCCCCCTAGCCCAAGCCTGTTGCAAAACCAATTCTATCAAAAGGAGTTCTGGCCTACACCCTGACATCTCTTGGCTTGGGTGGCTGTGGGTGGCTGTGTGGCGGGATGAGATGGAAAAGGGACATCTGAAATCAGGCACAGGCACGGTGCGCTCGATTGATCTTGAGCGGAGAGTTCTTCAACCCTAACCCCTAAACCCTAAACCCTAAAACCCTAAATCCTAAACCCTCACCCCGAAGTCCTCTGGCTGGTTCTTGGTATACAATCCCCCTTAAAGCAATGGAACCCCCCTCCCCCCCTTTGGTGTGGTTGTGGGCCCCGCGCCCCCCCTGTGGTGTGGGTGTGGTTGGGCCTTCAGGGTTTAAGGTTTAATAACCCCTTTGCTGTGGTGTGGGTGTGGTTGGGGGGTTAGGGTTTAAGGTTTAATAGAACCGCCTCAGTCCTCGGTTCAGGTGGTCCTCGGGGATGATCTCTCCTCGGCGGCTCATTGCGGCGACGTGGGCAAGGTCAAGTCGCTGCTAGAACAAGGTTTGGGGGGACCCTAAACCCTAAACCCTAACCCAAACCCCAAACCCCAAACCCCAAACCCCAAACCCCAAACCCCAAACCCCAAACCCCAAACCCCAAACCCCAAACCCTAAACCCTAAACCCTAAACCCACCAGGGCCATCCTGAAGGCCTGACCTGCTTGGGGCGTTTGGTGCCTCAGGACCCCGAATGGGCCCTTCTTACTTTCCACACCAGGGCGGGCCATACTTGGGGTGGTCCCTTCTTCCCCTTTTTTAGGGTTTAGGGTTTAGGGTTTAGGGCTACTAGGACCTAGAGTAGGCCCTTGTTCCCTTTTTTAAGGTTTAGGTTCCCATATTATCCCTTGTAAACCTGAAAGGGTACCCTTTCAAAACCTAGGTTTCTCTGGGGTCTAGGAACCTCCGTGAATGCTAAACCCCAAAGCCCCAAAACTCAGCCAAGAGAAAGGTGTCCCCTAAACCCTAAACCCCAAACCCCAAACCCCAAACCCCAAACCCCAAACCCCAAACCCCAAACCCCAAACACTAAACCCTAAACCCTAAACCCTAAACCCTGTTTCAGTCTTCAGCTGCTTTGAAGGCACCCAGGCTTCGAGGGCGGAGCCTCTGAGCCCTAAACCCTAAACCCTAAACCCAAACCCTAAACCCTGAACCCTAAACCCTAAACCCTAAACCCTGTCAAGCCACTGTTCTGAGTTGAAGTTAACTCAAAGCAAAAAAAGCCAATTCCTTGAAGTGTTTGTCAGTCCTGAACCCTTAAGAATATCACGCATTTTCAATAAGCCCTTAAGCCCTGAACGCTTAAACCAATAAGCCCTTACACCCTTTAACGCCCGAAGGCCTTGCAGGCCCTAAACCCTAAACCCTAAACCCTAAACCCTAAACCCTAAACCCTAAACCCTAAACCCTAAACCCTAAACCCTAAACCCTAAACCCTAAAGAGGGTTTCGGGTTGAGGGTCCCACCTCCGAGCCCTTGCTCTTGGGAGGGGGCGGGGTCTTGTGAGGGCAGGGCCGGGACTCAGCGCATGGCTTGTGAAGGGGGTGGCATGTAGGGTTTGGGGTCTAGGGCTTGGGGTCTAGGGTTTAGGGTTTAGGGTTTAGGGTTTAGGGTTTAGGGTTTAGGGTTTAGGGTTTAGGGTTTAGGGTTTAGGGTTTAGGGTGGTAGGGCATGGCTGATGCGCTCTTCCAGGACAGCTCCCCAAACAGGCAGAGCCTTCAGGTTATTCCTAAACCAGAAGCCGTTCAACCTGACCTCCAAATCCTAAACCCAAACCCTAAACCCTAAACCCTAAACCCTAAACCCTAAACCCTAAACCCTGAACCCTGAACCCTGAACCCTGAACCCTGAACCCTGAACCCTGAACCCTGAACCCTGAACCCTGAACCCTGAACCCTGAACCCTAGACCCTAAACCCTAAACCCTAAACCCTAAATCCTGAACCCTGAACCCTGAACCCTGGAACCCCAAATCCCAAGCTGAATCAGGCGCCAACCCCAATCACGTGCACTTCACTTTGTGCAGCGACGTGCCCTTGGCCCGCACCTCGAATGTCGAGGCAAGCTGGGGGTCCGGCTTCTTGGGGTTTATGAGGGTCTGGGGTATATATTTGTTTAAGAAGGTTTAGGGTTTAGGGTTTAGGGTTTAGGGTTTGTTTAGGGTTTAGGGTTTGTTTAGGGTTTAGGGCTTCGGGCTTAGGAGTTGAGGTTCCTAAGTATCTTCCCCATATCCGTGCAGGGCTACGTAACTGGGGTGCGGAACCCGCAGCCCTGAAACTCGCAACCCAGAACCCACATTGGGGGTTCAGGGCCCCAGGCCTTCTGATACAAGCCTAGCCCTAACCCTAAACCCTAAACCATCCTAAACCCTCCTAAACCCTCCTAAACCCTCCTAAACCCTAAACCCTAAACCGTTTAACCCTAAACCCTAAACCCCAAACCCCCATCCCGAGCCCTAAACCCTGAACCCTGAACCCTTTAAACCCTAAACCCCAAACCCCAAACCCTAAACCCTAAACCCTAAACCCTAAACTGATGGGTCAGGTGGCCAGGGCCCTTCTCGCGCACCCGGACATCGACGTCAACGCGAAGGCGCCAGCGCTGCATGGGCTTTTGCTTGTGTCAGGGGGGCGCCTCTTCTTAGGGTTTAGGGTTTAGGGTTTAGGGGTTAGGGTTTAGGGTTTTCGGGTTCTTCGGTCACAGGAGTCAGAAGTTAGGGTTTTAGGGTTCACAAAGTTCCGGGTTGAGGGCTTAGGTTTAGGGCTCAGGGTTTCGTAGGGGGGGGGGTTTAGGGTTAGGGTCTAGGGCCCCAAACGGCCCCTTATCCCCGAAGCTCCTCAATGCGCTCCCATCGGGAGACTTGGCAATTCTTCCAGCCGTTGGCTCCCCTACTTAGGGGTTTGGGCTTCAGGGTTTAGTCGTAGCCCCTGGGGAGGAACCCCAAACCCCAAACCCCAAACCCTAAACCCTAAACCCTGAACCCTAAACCCTAAACCCTAAACCCTAAACCCAAACCCGAGACCCTAAACTCTGGGAAATAGTTCCGCAAATCGAGCTCCGGGCTCCTGGAAGCGAAAACAGCAGCTGCCCAACCCTGAGCCCAGAAGCCCTAGCCCCCTGAGCCCCTAAACCCCTAACCCTAAACCCGAAACCCTAAACCCTAAACCCTAAGCCCTAAGCCCTCAACCCTACACCCCCAAAGACTCAATACCTAGTCCTATTGCGAGACGAGGACATCAACGATTACAGCATCATGGACGGCATGGTCTTGCAGCCTGCCGACACCGAGACCCAGGAAGGTTTGGGGTTTAGGGTTTGGGGTTTACGGTTTATTGAAATTATTAAGGGTTCAGGTCCGGGGAAAGTTTCGAGGAGTTTTGAGGAGTTTCGAGGAAAGTTTCGAGGAGTTTCTGTTTTTGGATTATTGAAATTATTAAGGGTTCAGGTCCGGGGAAGTTTCAGTGAGTTTCAGGGAGTTTCGAGGAGTTTCGATTCAGTGAGTTTCAGGGAGTTTCGAGGAGTTTCGAGGAGTTTCTGTTTTGGATTTTTTGGAATAATTTCAAGTTACAGGGGCTTGAGGGTTTAGGGTTTAGGGTTCAGGGTTTAGCAAGGGTTTTGGGTTTGGGGTTTAGGGTTTAGGGTGACCAAGGAGCCCTTGTTTCTAGGACAGGTGGGCAGTTTTACCCGGATGCCTCTTCCAGAAGCCTTGTATTAGGTACCCACTTGCGAACCCCCCTAATTCCTAAACCCTAAACCCTCTCTTTCATATTATGTGTTTTCAGGAGCTCATGCCCAATTCGCTTTTGAGGTTACTTTTGGTGGGTGCGGGGGCAAAATTCGGGGAACCAACCCAAATGCCCAATTCGGTTTTAAGGTCAATTTTGGGCCCGGCCCCGATTTCGGGCACCAACCCTCATGCAACTCCGTTTAAGGTCAATTTGGGGCACCGGTACCGATTTTGGGCACCAACCCTAATGCCCCATTCGGTTGTAAGGTCACTTTTGGAGAACAACAAGAAAATCAGAAACTGGCCTGCGAATCAGAAACTGCACAGCAGAAACCAGCTGCGAATCAGACTCTCTGCCCCGATTCAGAAACTCCACATCAGAAACCGCCGCGCATCAGAAACCACAGGGTGCGGGGGGGGGGGGGGTGGGGGGGGTGGGGGGGGGGGGTGGTGGGGATGGGGGGTGGGTGGGGGGGTGGGGGGTGGGGGGGGTGGGGGGGGGGGGGGGGGGGGGGGGGGGTGGGGGGGGAGTGGGGGGGGGGTGGGGGGGCGGGGGGGCGGGGTGGGGGGTGGGGGTTACTCGCGTGCAGGCTGCCGAATTGCTTGTTTCAGTTTCTGATTCACCCGTGTGGGTTTCTGATTCAGCCGTCCTGGTTGCAGATTCAGGCCTGTTTCTGATTGTCCCATTTCGGTTTCTGACTCAGGTCTGGTTTCTGCTTCAGCCGTTCTGGTTTCTGATTCAGCGGTTTTGGTTTCCAATTTTTTCGTCGACCCACTTTTGGGCCCCGGCACTCATTTTGTAGCTTTTAGGCAGTTTTGGGTACCAGCCCTACTGCCCATTTCGGGTGTAATCCCTTCCCCCTAATACTAAAACCCCCCCTAATTTTAAATATGATTTTTCCCGGACCCTGCCGGCACCCAGCCCAATACTAAACCTGTTTGAGAATTAGGGGGGGGAGGGTTTCAGGGCCTTCGCCCTTGAGTTGAGCCATTAGGCTTTCAGGGTTTGGGGCTGAAGGCTGACAGGATTAGGATTCAGGGCTCAGGGCTTAGAGGGTTTAATTGGGGTTTAACCCTTAAGGCTAAACCCTAATGAACCCTAAACCCCAAGCCCTTCGGAATTCAGGTTTTCGGGTTTAGGCCCTAAACCCTAAATCCTAAACCCAGAACCCGAAAATCCCAGGCATCGGGGCAATCAGCCGGAGTTGGTGGCCGAACTCTTGGCGCATCCGACGCTGGCCCATCCTGGACCCTATAAGCCCTAAGCCAAATGTAGGGTTTTGTGTTCAGGGTTTCCTGTTCAGGGTGTGGGGTTTGGGGTTTAGGGTTTAGGGACTAGTAGGGTTTGGGGTTGAGGGTTTAGGGATGGCTTGTAGGGTTTGGGGTTTAGGGTTCAGGCCGCCAGAAGCCCCAAAAGCCTGCGAATCTTACCAGACATCAGCCTTGTATGCCCAGGGTTCTGTCATGCCAGTAGTCCCTAAACCCGAAACCCGAAACCCGAAACCCTAACCCGGGTTGGGTTTACTTTGCAGCTGAATGACACCTTTTGGGATACGATAACCCCCCCCCCCCCCCCCCCCCTGTGCACTTTTTTGGGGCTTATGAACTCAGCAAGCAAGTTTAAGGTCAGGGCTTGAAGGCGCAGGCCCTAAACCCTAAACCCTAAACCCTGAACCCTAAACCCTAAACCCTAAACCCTAAACCCTAAACCCTAAACCCTTGGCTGTGTGTTGTTGAAGCCGCCTTCCGATGGTGCACGTAGTTTTTGTTGCTTGTCTTGGCCTCGATTCCACAGCTCGGTACCCATTTGCTTCTTAGAGGGTTTAAGGTACCATAAGGTTTAGGGTTAGGGTTTAGGGTTTAGGGCCCAGCCGATGTAGTTTGTGGCTTGAGGTGCTTGGAAGTGGAGGTGCACTGCTGAGTACCGAACGGCCCTCAACCCTAAGCCCCAAACCCTAAACCCTAACCCTAAACCCTAAACCGTAGACCCTAAGCCTAAACCCTAAGCCCCAGACCCGGTAAGCACTAAGCACTAAACTCACCGAACCCCCCCCCCCCGAACCCTAAACCATCCCAAGCCATCAAAAAATCGGTTTAGGGTTTAGGGTTTAGGGATTTAGAGAGCTGCCCCCTATGCTTAAACCTAACACCAACCTGGGCCCTGGGCCCCGAGCTCGGGCCCAGACGGGGTCAAACTTCATGACGGGTGACAACTACCAACCCCAAATCCCAAAACCCTAAGCCCTAAACCCTACATGTTAAACGCTAAACCCTAAACCCTAAACCCTAAACCCTAAACCCTAAACCCTAAACCCCCTGAGATCTGAACCCCCGACTTCCGACCCTGCCCAGTCACGGGCCCGAATTTCCCTTCAAAAGGCATCCTTCCTGGATCAAAGCCCTAAAAGGTTTGGGGTTCAGGGTTTAAGGTTTAGGGTTTAGGGTTTAGGGTTCAGGGAACTCGCAGCCTTGAAACCCTACAAGCCCTCAACACCCAGAAAGCTCTAAAACCCGAAACCTTTAAACCTTAAAGCGTTAAAACCCGACGGCCCTAACAGCTCTAGCAGCCCCAAAGCCCGAAAAGCCCGGCCCTAACCCTTTCTTCGGTATTTCATACATTGATAAACAGCTACTCTTACTTTTTGAATTCCTACTATCTCCCTTATAAACACTAAAACCCTGAATAGGGGATCCGAATTATGGGCCCTTAGTGTGGGTCCCCTGACTTTCAACCCGGAAAACCCTAAACCCCTAAACCCTAAACCCTACAGTCTAGCCAAGGGTAAGGGACCATACTAAGGGCCCATGGAAACCCCAAGACCTAAACTCTAAACCCTAAACCCTAAACCCTAAACCCTAAACCCTAAACCCCAAACCCTAAGCCCTAAACCCTAAGCCCTAAACCCTAAACCCTGAACCCTGAACCCTAAACCCTGAACGACGAAGCAAAGGAAGCTGGTGGCTGAAAGCAAAGCATTGAGGACAGCCGTGCGGTTTGCCGGCTTGGAGGTGCCAAGCTGCCAGTGTTCTCCAAGCCCTAAACCCTAAACCCTAAACCCTAAACCCTTAACCCTAAACCCTTAACACTTAAACCTAAACCCTTGACCCTTAAATCCTAAGCCGCAATCCTTCAACCCTGAAACCCCGAGATCCGAAACCCTGAACCCTTAAACCCCTAAGCCCTAAACCCCAGCATGTTTTCGAAGTTGGGAGTTCAGGGTTTGAGTAGTTTGGATTCGGGGTTAAAAGCTCCAAGGTTTAGGGTTGAGGGTTCAGGGTTTAGGGTTTAGGGTTTAGGGTGTAGGGGCGTTCCTCTGCCGACAGTCATGTCACTCCACCTCGGACCCCCCTAAGGTTGCGGTATGGGGTTTGGGAAGCCTTTTTAAAGATCCTCGAGGGAAGACAAGGGCAATATTTTGGGATGTTCACCCTTGTACTACCAGTCCTTAATCGGGATTCTAGTACCCCTCCCCCCCCCCCCCCCTCCCCTGCCCCATTACAAGCCCTTTTCAGGACTGTTAGCATAAAGGGGCGCATCCTAAGCTACATTCGGAGGCTATTAAGGGTTGGGGTGCAACCTTAGTGGTACGAGTCTGAATCCCTTGAGACAGGGTCAGGGCCTTTAGGGTGCTTAGGGTCTTTGGGGTCCTTCTTAGGGTCCTGGGTTTCCTTATTTAGGGTTTAGAGTTTAGGAGATTAGGGTATTGTATGTACAAATAAAATCCAATGAACGGGTGATGGCTGCTAAGCTTGCGTCCCTGACTTCATGTTTAGGGGGTTTAGGGTTTAGGGTTTGGGGATCAGGAGGGTTCAGGGTTCAGAGTTCGGGGTCTGAGGGCAGAGGGTGTCGCTTAGTCAAGAGCCCAGGCGATCCACCTCCTTCCTTTCTTGTTTAAGGTTGAGTATTCCTTACAAAGCCTATTGAGCCCGGAACCCTAATACCCTAATACCCTTAACCCTAAAACCCTGGAAGCCCAAAACCCCTAAACCAACGCCGTTGAATCGTCTGCAAACATTGGAGCTACGTCCTGGGTTCCGCCAGAGCTTGCGAAACGGGTGGGACAGGACCTTGCGGAGGTCATGAATCCCTCCGAGATCACCAGAGACGAATCTGGGGGGTCGGAATAATTACCCATATTCTTCCCTTATGGTCCCTCCTTATTTTTACTAGAATAAACCCCAAAACCCTGTTCTTGTGTCATTGAGGCCCCTAGCCCGAAACCTAAACCCTCAACCCTCAACCCTCAACCCTCAACCCTAAACCCTAAACCCTAAACCCGAATCTAGTGATTCCGGCCCCTACATTACTTCCATGTTTCACTGGTGGCACGCTTGTGTCCTTGGTTTTCGACCTCCGGAGGTCGGCAGGAAGGGTGTAGCCTACATCTTGGCCCCAAGCAGGACTTACTGTTGGTGAAGGAATGGAATGAGGTACCCTATATACTCCCGTAAAGGGTATACATCTCTATATATATATATATATATATACATACATACATATATATATATATAGGGGCCCGAATTCCCTCCTTCCCTGCTAACCAACAGTAAGAGGAACGAAGTGGGGCCAGCACGTGCGCCACATCATGGACGTCGTAACCGGGGTTGAGGACCCTTAGGGGTTTAGGGTGTCTGGCTCTACACCCTAGACTCCCACACCCGAAGGCACTAAATCCCTAACCCCTAAGTCCCAAAGTCCCTATGTGCTTAAATCCGAAGCCCTAAACCCTAGACCCTAAGTCCCTGAACCCCGAAACCCTAAGATCCTAAGTCCCTAAGTCCCTAAACCCTAAATGCTAAACCCTATACCCCTAAAGCCTAAACCCTAAACCCCTTAAGCCCCTCAAGCCCCTCAAGCCCCTCAAGCCCTTCAAGCCCCTAAACCCTAAACCCCAAACCCTAAACTCTATACCCTATACCCTAAACCCTAAACCCTAAACCCTAAACCCTAAACCCTAAACCCTAAGCACCTGGAGGTCGTCCAGCTCCTCCTCGGCCACCCAGGCTTCCACCTGAACGATCCCGAGGCACAGCAGGTTTAGGGTTTAGGGTCTAGGGTTTAGGGTTAGGGTTTTAGGGTTTTAGGGTTTAGGGTTTTAGGGTTTAGGGTTTAGGGTTTTAGGGTTTAGGGTTTAGGGTTTAGGGTTCAGGGGTTTAGGGCGTAGTGGCTGGGGGTTTCGGGTTTAGGGTCAAGGGTTGTTTGACACACACGCACACACCCTGTGTGTATATATATATATATGTTTATGTATATGGTCAGTTCTGGAAAATGATGTGCCCGTTTCGCCCTACATATAAGGAGCCGCCTTATCACAGGAACCCCAAAAGGGAACTTAATTAAAGAAGTGACCAGAAAAAAACTACATATACACACACAAATACAATGGTTGACTTAAGGACGTAGGGGTTTCGCTATTAAAGGTTTTCGGCTTAGCATCGAAAAATTAGGGCTTGGCAGTGCGGGGCCTTCGGCTTTCGATGTTCTTAGTAGCCCAGCAGTAGCCGTTTGCCCTTTTGTTTGCTTCAAGTTTCCCTTATAAAGTAATGTCCGCAGAAAGAGTTCCCTTCTGATGATATGGTGAGTTTTGTTTCGTTACCATCTAGGTCGTCTGGCTTGGGGGTCCTGGGTTTTGCTTGTCGGTTTTCATGCTTCAGGTTTCGGGTTTAGAGTTTTTGGCCGTGTTGTTTTCTCGGCCTAGGGTTTGGTGTTCCCTAAACCCGAAACCCTAGATCCTAAAGCCCTGAACCCTGAACCCTGCCTACAGCCCGCCCGTCTTTGAGCTCGCAACGGCCGCAGGGATCTAATAGGGACACGAGTACCAGTGTGTGCTTGAGCACCACAACCCTAAACTCTAAACCCAAATTATATCCCTAGCCTACACCCTACACCCTAAACCCCGATCTCTAAATAGATGCTCTGGAGGAGTCTGGGGGTTTATTGCTCAAACGTTTAGGTCCAGGACTTGCGGGGTTTCCCATATGAGGTTTAAGATCTACGGCCAGTTTGGGTTTAGGGTTTAGGGTTTAGGGTTTAGGGTTTAGGGTTTAGGGTTTAGGGTTTAGGGTTTAGGGTTTAGGGTTTAGGGTTTAGGGTTTAGGGTTTAGGGTTTAGGGTTTAGGGCTAGGGTTTAGGGTTCAGGGTTTAGGGTTTAATTAGGGTCCTGCTTCCGTCTAGTGGCCCGGATCCACAGCAGGCCGGCGTGCTCCATTGCGTTATGTCCAGGCGGGCTTCGTTGGTCGACCCTAAACCCTAAACCCTAAACCCTAAACCCTAAACCCTAAACCCTAAACCCTAAACCCTAAACCCTGGGGTGAAAGAACACGAGGGCACCCCTTAAGCGTCCTATCATAACTAGGACCGGGAGTAGGCCCTTATGTCTTTTGTTTAGGGTTGGGGTTCCCTTAAGAATCCCCTTAAAACCAAAAAGGGTACCCTTTTTATTCCTAGGTTACTCCCGGGTCTAGATAAGGACTTCTCCAAAATCTAGAACAACCCCGCCCCGGTTCGCATGCGGCACTAAGTTTCTTCCTTAGCACTTAACCAAACCCCAAACCCAAAACCCCAAACCCAAAACCCCAAACCCCAAACCCAAAACCCGAAACCCTAAACCCAAAACCCCAAAGCCCTAAACCCTAAGCCCCAAACCCGAAACCTTGACCAGGTTGGGATGTCGGTGGCTCCTTGTGATCATCGCAGCTAACGCCAAGTGCTAAGTTCTAAACACCTAAAGCCCTGAAGCCCTGAACCTCAAACGCCGACAGCCCCCAAACCCTTTCAAGCCCTTCTACGGCTCTAAAGCCGTAAAGGTAACCCTAAACCCTAAACCCTAAACCCTGAACCCACTGAACCCCCTGAACCCCCTGAACCCTAAACCCTAAACCCTTTCCCCCAAAACCTAAACCTCAAAAGCTTAAAGCCCTAAACCTTGAAAGCCCACGACCGAAAGCATGAGCCATAAATGCCTCAACCTTAAGCCCTGAAGCGGTTTAAGGTTTAGGGCTTAGGGTTTAGGGTTCAGGGTTTAGGGTTTAGGCTTTAAAGGGTTTAGGGCTTAGGGCTTAGGGCTTAGGGTTTAGGGCTTAGGGTTTAGGGTTTAGGGTTTAGGGTTTAGGGTTTAGGGTTTAGGGTTTAGGGCTACCTGGAGCCCGAAGCCCCAAAGCCCGAGCCACAGGACGAAGCCCGACGCAGTTGAGATCTTCGCGTGGCTGCTGACCCAAGATGAGCTGGATGTGAACCTCCACCTTAAGGCGCGGTCAGGTGGTGTAGGGTTTAGGGTTTAGGGTTTAGGGTTTAGGGTTTAGGGTTTAGGGTTTAGGGTTTAGGGTTTGGTGGATGTAGGGTTTCAGGCGGCTTTTGGGGTTGAACGTGTGCCATCAGGAGCCCTCATTCCCTTTACTTAGGGTTTAGGTTCCCTTATAAGCCCCTTTAAACCCAGAAAGGGCACCCTGTTTATTCCTAATTATAGGTTACTGGGCAGCCTAGACAAGGAACTGCTTCAGAGCCTTCAGAACGGATTTAGCACAAGGACGGCGTTTGCGTCCCCTTTGCAGCTTTTAGTGATCGTCTAAAGAAGCCAACAGAAATCACGGCGTTAGGGTTTAGGGTTTAGGGTTAATTACTTAGTAGCTGAATGAGGACACTTTACACCTTTTTGGGAGACTATAATCACCTATAGAACTGATGGTGTACACTTTTTGGGGGCTTATGAACTCAGCAACTAAGATTCTGTTGGAGGAAGGCCAACAACTTTGTGAACCACGGCTGAAGAACCCTAAACTAAACCCTAAACCCTAAACCCTAATCTCTAAACAGCTGAAGAAGCGCACCCGTGTTGGCAACCAGCGCACTGCTTAAGGGAGTCATACTCGGACCCCTAAGGACGTATCCCTGAGAGGTTCCCTTAATATACTCCTAGTAAGCATTGACCCCGGGAAGTGGGTCCCCTTTTCCGGGGCGGCCGAAGACGAAATCCGAAGACGATATTTGAAGAATAAATTCGGTCCCGAAGGCGACATTCCGCGCACAGAGGCAAATTCGGTTTCACTGAACATGGGTTTGTCCGTTTTTTGGGGGGCCCAGTTTTAAGAAGGGCACACGGGTTGCACACCCGCGAAACATACCCCGAAACATACCCCCGTAACATACTCCGTAACACACCCCCACAACTGCAGGTAAAGTAGCTCATGATGCCGCGAAACATACCCGAAACATACCCCCGAAACATACCCGCGAAACATACCCTGATCCCAACACCCCTCGCCCGCCCCCCCATTATCGAACAAACCCACGTCCTTCGGGGGCCGAATTGTGGCTTCAATGTTCAGTGAAACCGAATTGCCTCTTCGCGCGGAATATCGTGGGCCGAATTTCGTCTTCAAATATCGTCTTCGGATTTCGTCTTCGGCCCCCCGGAAAAGGGCGCCCACTGTGACATTTCTTCTGTGTTCCTTATGCTGCTTTCTGCTTTCCTTACAGTCTCTTCTGCTTCCATATCCTTTTCTGTTTTTTCAAAGCCACCAAACAGTGAAATAATTCTTCCTTATAAGGTCAATGTAGGGATTAATTGTTCTTTGTTTTTTGTCCGAGTCTTAAGCAAGTAGTAGTCTTCAAGAGTAAGGCCCAAACCCCTAAACTAAAGTCTGAACCCGACATCCAGCCTGGGCCCCGATGCTTCCCAAGCCCCTAAGCCCCAAACAAGAACGCCCCAAGAACCCTGAGCAAGCCCCTTAATCCTACATCCTAAACCCTCAACCCTATATCCTAAATCCTAAACCCTAAATCCTAAACCCTAAATCCTAAACCCTAAACCCTAAACCCTAAACCCTAAACCCCTAAACCCTAGATTCCTAAATCCCTTCAGGGCACTGGGGCCACTGCTTTGCACCATGCAGCGATGACCGACTCCCTGTGCATTGAGATTGGGCAGACGGAGCCTGCAATGAAACCAGGGTTTAGGGTTTAGGGTTTAGGGTTTAGGGGTATCTCCAGAAAGTTGGAGTATGGTTATAGCTGGGATTCCCTTTAGTATACCTTTTGGGGTATGGGAATAAGGATGTTCCAGCTTTTTGGAGTGTGCTGCAGGGTGTGGGGCGTTCAACGCCCTAAACCTTAACCACGAGTTGGACTTGTTGCCGGAGGTGTCAACGATTCAGGGCCCCAACCTTCTCAGCGGTTCATGTAGGGTTTAGGGTTTAGGGTTTAGGGTTTAGGGGCCTTAATCCCAAACCCTAAACCTTAAACCCCAAACCCGTTTCAACGAGGGCAGCCACATGCACGTGTCTTTGGGTGACAGCAAAGCTTCAGTTTGAGTTCGAGAGGTACCAGTTTCCCAGGGTTGGCGGGAGCTCTGCGAGGGTTACGCAGCAAAGATGGAGTGTTTAACATCTTTAAACCCTAAACCCTAAACCCTAAACCCTAAACCTAAACCCTAAACCCTAAACCCTCTACTTTGCGCTTGAAGGTTTGCTTGTTCATTAGAACCCCGAGAGGCCAACGAACCCCTTTATAGCTGCCAACGCGCGTCCTGGAGGTCCCGATTTCCCTATCTGTTTGGCCTCAGTCAAAGGGAAGCGCCACAAAAGAACTCCGAGAATCAGGGCTATTTTTTTGTCAGGGACGAAGAAAGGGACGTACCCTAAATCATCAACCTTAAAGCTTCCTGTTTAGGGTTTAGGATTTAGGGTTTAGGGTTTAGTGGCCTGTGTTAAACTTTGGGAATCGTCTCCTGGCGACCCATGGTTACGAACAAGCCCCCTTGAACCTCTTGTGGGTTCTGGGTTCTTCTTGGGTAGGTTTGGGGCCCCTATGGAAATTAAGCTGTTATGGGTTTATAAGAATTATGCAGGGAATTGCGGGCACTAAAACTTACGGATGTTTCAAAATCCCCTGTCTTGGATTCTTTACAAGCAGCTGAAGCGACAGAAGGAAGGATACAATCGTTGTACTGCGGTTACAGAACCCTAAGCCCTAAAAACCCTCAGCTAGTAGCCGAACTGCAAATTTACAAGAATTTACGGGACTGGGGCTCGGGTCTACAGACCGTTTAGGTTTCCGGACATTCGAGGTTCCGCAAATGAACCTCCAAAGAACCCACCCTAAACCCTAAGCCCTAAACCCCTAAACCATAAACCCTAAGCCCTCAACCCTATTTACCCCAAACCCTGATCCCGAAGGGTATGCAAGACCAGTCACTGAGGAGAGGGGGGTGAAAACCGCCAACGCCCAGCGGCAGGCCCTCGTTTCGTTTAGGGTTTAGGGTTAACCCTAAACCCTAAACCCCAAACCCTAGACCCTAAACCGCCCGAGGCTCAATCGATGCCCTGAAGCCTAGCCCAAGCCTAGCCCCGGCCTTGCCTGCGGCGGGGACTTCGTCCAATGAGCGCTTTATGTTCTGCGGTTTAGGGTTTAGGGTTTCGGGTTTAGGGTTTCGGGTTTAGGGTTTAGGGTTTAGGGTAGCTGGGGTACGCAAAGGTTTACAAGCTGGGCTTCAAGGTTTGCACGTGCTTGGGGCTTGCAATTCATGGAATAGATGCCTAGGGAGCCTTAGGGAAGCTTAGGGAGCCTCAGGGAGTAGTGGGGAGGCTTGGGGAACCTTGGGTTGGATAACCCCGGGTCCCCCTCCCTTAAGAACCCTGTAATTAGAAACCCAAACCTCCTACACCCTGAACCCCCCCAAACCCCTCCTAAAATGATTCATGCTGCCAGGTGGAGCCCTAAAACCCTAAACCCCTAACCCCTGCACCCGAAACCCTAATCACCCATGCTGCCAGGTGAAGATGCTGCAGATGCTCTTGCAGCGCCCAGATCTGGATGTGAATGCTGTGGACTCCGAAGGCTTCTTCTTTTTGGTTTAGGGTGTAGGGTTTAGGGTTTAGGGTTTAGTTTTTTCACGAGTTTTACGAAGGCTGTGCAAGGGTTTCCTTGCGATTGATGTGATATATACACATGTGCAACATACATACATACATACATCCATACATACATACATACATACATGCATGCATGCATGCATGCATGCATGCATGCATACACACACATATAGCATATTTGGTGCAACAAGGTTGATGGTGTTGATGACGATGACTATGACGATGATGATGGTGATGATGATGATAACATCACAACCTACCAGTCTATGATTTCATACTCACGTCCTTTCTTTATGGCAGTATCACAAGTGTACGTCGGATGTCCTATGGCTTGTATATCCATCCAATGTTTCTGGGCCTAAACCCTAAACCCTAAACCCTAAACCCTAAACCCTAAACGGAGGGGAAGATGAAGCCTTTGTGAACCCTAAACCCTAAACCCTAAACCCTAAAACCCTAAACCCTAAACCCTAAACCCTAAGCCCTCTAGACCCTGCAACGTCTCTAAACCCTCGCACGCCTACAGCCCTGGTAAGGCCTCTAAATCTTCTAAAAACCATGCACACCCCAAGAAAGAATGAAAAAAAAAAACCTCTAAACCCTCCAAGACCCTAAAATTTCGGTTGGGCTCTTGAGCTGGGGCCTCCGAAAATGGGGAGGTACCCTTTCTGGGGGTTCCTATAAAAAGGATGATACTACTTCGGGGCTAGACTAAGGGTCCCCCTATTTTGGGAGATACCCAGCTCGACTCGGATCAACAGCTACCTATGTCCCTGAAGCCGCCATGCAATCTTCGGCTCGATTCTAGGGAACTTTGTCATAGTTGGGTAGCATGTTACAGTTTAAGGGTGCCCTAAACCCTAAACCCTCAACGCTAAACCCTAAACCCTAAACGCTAAACCCTAAACCCAATCAGGAATAGACATTTAGTTTTTCAGTACTATCCCAACCATGAACTCGGGAAGTCGGGAGCCACTTGTATACAATCCTTTGTCTACTACTATTTGCTTGAGAACCCCCGAGAAAAAATGACAGAAAGTTGCCCCGACCTTTGCCCTTTTCAGGAAGAATATGTTTCAGATTTGTGGGGGGGGGGGGGTTCTGAAGCATATTTAGATTGTAGTTTATGAGCCAGGAATCCATACCCTTAAATCCATGGTCCATGCTCCACCCTTCCAGAACCTACTTACTCTTGTTGTAAGGTCCATCTACGTGTCATGTCATATAGGAAGTGAGCTCCAGCCAGAGCCTGCACGCAAGTCGGTCCTTCATCCGCAAGCAATGAAGCGCAAAATCTCTGACCTCTCTGTCAAGTTATACTGCGTGTATGGAGCATTTCAGGTGAGGAGCTCTCTGCCAGACCCGTGGAGGAGTTGAGCGACGTGCCGGCACTGAAGCGAGAGTTGCAACACCTGTGGGGGAAGCCTCGGTTTCAACAGAGGCTCTTGCATGAGGGGACCAGCCTGGCTGATGACTTCCAGCTGGCCGTACCTGAGCCGCCACTGGACTTGCAGTTGCTCCTCGTACCCTTGTGCAGCCTTTCGGGGGAGCAAGCGATGGCACTCAACTCGGCCGCTTTGCGTGGAGATGTGCAAAGGGTCGAGGAGTTGCTGCAACGACCACAGGATCCGAACTGGACCCCGGACGAGGCTCCCGATTGGAGCGAGGATCAGTTGGATGCGGGGATGGAGGTTTAGGGTTTAGGGTTTAGGGTTTAGGGTTTAGGGTTTAGGGGAGACTCAGGAGTATGGGACGCTGCCACTTTTTCTCGCAGCCGGCGAGGGCCACGTCGAAGGCCGACCTTGAGGCTCTCTCTCTGGTGCATGTGGCTCCCAGGGTGCCGGGAATCTCGAAACCGTCAAGTTGCTTCTGGATGCCAGGGCCGAGCTCAACTGTCAACCAGGAACATGTGACGCAAGATCTTGGCCTATTGCGGAAGCATCTGGGGCAGGCCTCATGGATGTCGTACGCTTCCTGTTGGAGAAAGAGGCCAGTGCCGTCGGCGATTTTTCTGAGGCACGCGGGCGAGCTGTTCTGGAAGCTTCCAGACATTCAGGCGCACCTGCGGGAATCATGCGTTTGCTCTTGAGCGCAAGAGCCGGCACGGAGGCCGTCAAGGATTGCGACGCATGTCGAACCCCTCTTTGCTGGGCAGCCATCCACGGCGACCTGGGAATGGCCAGCTTGCTTCTCGAAGGTGGGGCTGACAGGCAGCACCGGAGCGAGAACGGAAAGCCTTGCGAACTAGCTCGGGCAGGGGGCCATCTGGAAGTCGCGCGGCTGCTGGAGTAGAACACGCCATGCTTCCAGCAGCGAACGAGAAGACCGGGGTCCAGTGCCTGAGTGATTCTTTCCGGAAAATAGGCCCAAACGTTGCCAGCTCCACCTCCACCCGTCAGACTTCAAAGGCCCTAACCCAACGTTTACCCCAATTACCCAAGTTTCGGGTGGTTTAGGGGCAATCTTTACCAAACCTTATCTTGCAAGGGAGGGGTTTATAACCGAAGCAAGAACCAGGGTTTAGGCTGTTTCAAGTGTAAAGAGGTCTTAAAACCCCCCAACCCTAAACCCTAAACTCAAAGCCCTCAACCCTATTCCCTACTTACCATGAGCCTCCACGTGCTTCATATCAACCAGAAGCACGGTGGAGTTTTTCGCTTGCCGGGGGAAACACGGTGGGAACCTCAACCGCTAACACAACCATTTGCTTCAGAACACCCCAAGAAATGAAGATGATAATCTCCACATTTGCGTTCTTAGGAAGGTTTCGTGTTTTTTTGGGGGATTCTTAAGCAAGTAGTAGTTAGTACTAACATGGTCTAACCTTAGGCCCTACGGAATCCTGTTCGGATATTTGGACTTGATTCCGGCTGAAGCGTGGAAGTGTGCTAAACCCTAAACCCTAAACCCTAAAACTCTAAAGCCTAAACCGTCGGGTCCGGGATGGAAGGCGCCTTTTTGCAACTGTGGGCTCTACCTCAAAAGAAAGGACGGTTAGGTTTGAGGGTTTAGGGTGTGGGGTTCGGGGTTTAGGGTTCGGGGTTTAGGGTTTGGGGTTTAGGGTTTAGGGTTTAGGGTCCATCTTCCCTCCCGAGCTCATGTCCAAACAAGAAGCCTTCACGAGCATCAATGAGCCTGAAGCGGCCCTGATTTTCCGTAGGGTTTGGGGGTTTGGGGTTTAGGGTTTAGGGTTTAGGGTTTAGGGTTTAGGGTTGAGTTTAGGGTTTAGGGTTTTAGGGTTTAGAAATGAGGGTTTTCTGATTTTTTTGGGGTGCCTCGGGTTTTCTGTCCTGTGGCACTCCACTCCTCAGAATCCGATAGGCGCCACGGCCCTTCATTCCTATGCCTTCGCTGGGCGACTGGATGTGGTCCCTGGGCCTACAAAACCGAAGTTAGGGTTTAGGGTTTAGGGTTTAGGGTTTAGGGTTTAGGGCTTGGGGCTCCATTTACCTACCCTTCTGGGGGTTATGCTCTATATAGGGGGGGGGGGGGGGGCATAACCTCTATTTTGTGGGGCTTGGGGCTTAGTAAACCCTACAACCGAAATCCGAAAGCCCCGACGGACTTCGGCCTTGAGAATGGTGGGTGGGTACTCGTGCGATTTTTGAGTCTGCGCGATTAGACGTGTGAGCTCCGACTCGGCAGACGTGGCAACATGTGCTGAAGTGCTAGGAAGTAGTCCAGCCCAAAAATGCATTCTCCCTAGACGAGAGACAGACTCGGGCACAAGACGGTGCGTTGATGGGCAGATCGGCTAAACGGCTGAGCTCAGGCTCGGCCGCCTGCAATACAGGAGCCAACAGAGTTTCCAACAGTATCCCCTAATCACCATATGACTAGAATAGCATAGGATTCCTTGTAGAATGACCTGTAAAGATACATGGACAAACCCTACAAGCCTAAGTTCCAAACTCCAAAAGCGCATTTTTTCTAGGCTCCTGCTTTAGCGATTTTTGGGGTTTGGGCCCCGTGGGTCCCATTATAAGCCCCTTCAAACCAAGAAGAATACCCTCGCTATTCCTAGGTTAGTCTTGGGTCTAGCTCAAGGCGCTGCTGTATACAGGCTCCCTAGGAATGTTGGTGGGTGTGTTTATGTAGGGTGTCCTTTTGGGGTTGCGAGCAACAAAAGCCGTTACTTCCTGCGAGCAACCCTAACCCTAAACCCTAAACCCTAAACCCTAAACCCTAAACCCTAAACCCCAAACCCCAAACCCCAAACCCTAAGCCCAGCTGAGCCTTGCGAAGCGGGTGAGTTCGTAAATGCCTCTAGTGCTCACTGGCTCCTAGTTGAGGAATTGAAACCCTAACCCCTAAACCCTAAACCCTAAACCCTAAACCCTGAACCCTGAACCCTGAACCCTGAACCCTGAACCCCATACCCCATAGTCTCTTAAAGGGCTATGTAGGGGCCTGATTCCCTATGAAGAACCAGCAGTAATGCCGACGTTGCATCTCTTGCTATGCTGGAGTCTACCTTCGACCTTGACCCCTAAACCCTAAGCCCTAAATCCTTCACCCTTCCACAAGTAGTAGCCGAGTTCTGGAAATCTGAGGCTCAGGGGAGGTTTTGGGGGTTGAGGCTTAACCCGGAAGCCTAAACTACCCGAAACCCTAAACCCTAAACCCTAAACCCTAAACTACCCGAAACCCTAAGCCCTAAGCCCTAAACCCTGGACCGCATGGGCCTCTGAGGTGAAGGTCCTCCTTGCCGACCCAAGGACTGGAGGGACCGAAGCTTGCCCCCTTATAAAGCCCAGCACCAAAACCCTAAACCCTAAACCCTAAACCCTAAACTTGCCCTAAACCCTGAACCCTAAACCTGATTATAAGTGCCAAGAACCTGATAAACGGTATCAGCCTCTAAAACCTAAACCCAGAACCCTCAACCCCAACCGCCCTTAATTTCGTAGCTGAATGAGTGCACTGTACACTTGTTTGGATACTTGAATCCTCTCTAGAACTGACAGTGTTCACTTTTTTTGGGGGGGGGGGGGGGGGGGAGGGGGCCTATGAACTCAACTAGGTAAACCCTCTAAACCCTAAACCCTACGCCCTAAACCCTGAACCTAAACCCTAAATCCTAAACCCTAAACCCTAAACCCTAAACCCTAAACGCCCCTGAAGGAGTTTGCCGAGCCTTTGGCATCGCAACGCCGCCGGATTGTCCTGCGCGGAGGCACGTGGCAATCGTTCGCCTTGGTGCAAACCGTTAGGGCTTACGGTTTAGGTTTAGGGTTAGGGTTTAGGGTTTCGGGTTTAGGGTTTCGGGTTTAGGGTTTAAGGTATAGGGTGGGCTTTAGGGTTAAGGGTTTAGGGTTTAGGGCTGAGTTCGGGCTTCAGTTCGGGCTGAGGGAACCCCGAAGTCCTACAATCCAATAGCGCTGGCCTGCCTGAATTGCTCACGTCGTCAGCCTGCCACAGGGCGAGGGTTTAGGGTTTAGGGTTTAATTGTGGTTCAGGGTTCAGGGTTCAGGGTTCAGGGTTTAGGGTTTTGGGTTTTAGGGTATAGGGTTTAGGGTTTAGGGGGCCGATTCCGCGTTTGGGCTTGAGACCCTAAATCTGAAGCCCTAAGTTTTACACCCTTGTCAACCCTAAAAACCCCAAAACCCGAAGTCTTACACGCTTTTAAACCCCCAAAAAACCCAAAAACCCTAAACCCTAAACCCTAAACCCTTATAAATCCTAAAACCCCAAGAGGCTGGGCGTCCAAACTTCAGGTGGCCGCCAGCGAGCGCGACAAGCCGCGCGAACGCTGGGCCCCAGCACCCCTCCTGGCCAAGTACCAGGCGGGAGAAGACCATTACATATATGTGTGTGTATAATTTAAATAAATAGATAAATAAATAAATATATATATATATATATATATATATATATATATATACTAGACACACGTGCGTGCTTCGCACGCACTTAGTGTCTGCACCAGCCCACGATGCGGAGTCTAGAGGGGACGGCCCGGACAGAGGGGGCAGCGGGGCGGGCAGGCTGACGCGGCCACGGGTGTTGGGTCAGGCTTAAGCTTTAGACGTCGGGCTTCGGCTTGGGTTTTGGGTTGGGATGCAGAAGTGGCGCTTTCACGTGTGACGGGCCCACGGCGTGAAGGGGGTCGGATGTAAGCTCGGGGTAGCGTGCTGGGAGGGGGGGTGGGGTGGGGGTGGGGGGGGTTGTGGGGTCCGTTTTGGCGGTTGGGTGGGGTCGGTTTTTTTGTGGGCGGAGGGGTTGGGTGTGGGTTGTGGGTCCGGGGGTTGAAGTTTAGGAGGGTGGGGGTGGTGGGGGGGAGGGGTGGGGAGGTGGGGGGGTTGGGGGTGGGGGGGGGTGGGTGGGGGTGGGGGGGGTGGGGGTGGGGGGGGTGGGGGGGTTGGGGTTTTTTTTTTGGGGGGGGGTTGGGGGTGGGGTGGGGGGGAATGTGTGTTTTTGGGTTCAGGTCTGTGGGAAGGCGGCCAAAGAGGGGGGGGGGGGCGGGCGGATAACCAACGGCGAGGTGGGGTCTATTTGTTTATATAAATATATATATATATATATATATTTATATATATATGTATGTATGGTCGCCCCCCCCCAATGGACCAACCTCCAACCCTAATGGACCCACATCGGCATGTATGAGGTTCTCGAGACACAGCCTGCCATGCTTTCCCTGTCTACTTCTGTATGCTGTTTGTGCTTCCTGTGCTTTTTTTGTGTTTTTTTTTCGTGCATTTTTGTGTGTTTTGTATTCTTTTGTGTTTTTTTCTGCTTTTTGTTGCACTTTTTGCACTTTTTTTGCACTTTTTGCACTTTTTTGCACTTTTTGCACTTTCTTGCACTTTTGTCTAATTTCACAACATTTTTGCAAATATTTGTCCTTTTGAATGTGCTTTTCCAATCCAAAAATCCAAAAATCAAAAAATCCAAAAATCCAAAAAAAATCCAAAGTTCTCCGGACAATCTCCCAGGAAACTTTGGATTTTTGGATTTTTGGATTTTTGGATTTTTGGATTTTTGGATTTTTGGATTTTTGGATTTTGAAGATTTTTCACATTCGAGGTTCTCCTTTTTTTGACTTATAAGAGGGCGGCCATTCAAATGCACCCTTATCAGAGTTTCAATTGCGTCTTAAGTACTCGAAACATAAGCACGAAATTCACACGATATCATTAAATGGCATATCCTAGATGGTTTTGATTCTACAGTTTCTGAATTTGAGAACCATGTCAATTCTTACTTTTCAAATCACTGAGGTAAACACGTACGTGTGTTATGCACAGGGCTTTGCTAAGCAGGCTTTAGCAGAGAAACCCCATATTTGCCAATATCTACTTTTGTGCATATAAAAGAAGCTGAATTATCATTTTTTCCAAGAACAACCATTCTGGGATCCTAGTACCTGCTGTTTAAGAAAGGTTATATGTCATGAACACCCTGACTTTGCGACAACGAGTGTTTTAGTTTTCTGATCCTTTAATTCAGGCTCTTAATATTGAGTTGCCCACCTGTGATTATTGCAGTAAACCCTGCTCGAATCTGATTAACGTCTTAACTAAGTACTCGATTGAAGACTGTATCGTTTAAATCCTAAGTAGCCTGCTCACAAAGCCAATGAGATTTCGAAATATCCTACTCAAACAGCCAACAAGAGGCTGAACAGAAGCGTTCAAGACAGTAAAAGGGCTTAGGCCCAATATACGGCTAGTGCACTGTCCACTCGAGGGTCAGGGACTTCCTGTATGGAAGTGAAGTGTGCATTCATTTCCAGGGCGCGCATTTCATGCTATGAGGTTCGGTTGAACTCTTATTTTATAATCTTGCATATGGGGCCCCTGTAAGTATCTCGTGTATATAAGAGGGCGGCCCTTCAAAGGTACCCTTATCAGAGTTTCAATGGCGTCCTACTCGAAACGTGAACATTAAATTCACAGGATATTGAATGGCATATTCTAGAAGGTTTTGATTATACTGTTTCCGTATATGAGAACCATGTAAAGTCTTAGTTTTTCAAATCACTGAGAAAAACACGTACATGTGTTATGCACAGGCCTTTGCTAAGGAGGCTTTAACAAAGAAAGCCTATATTTGCCAACATCTAATTTTGTGCATCTGAAAGAAGCTGAATTATCATTTCTTCAATAAGAACCATTCTGGGATCCTAGTACCTACTGTTTAGAAAAGGTTATCTCTTATGAAAGCCCTTACTTTGTGATACGAGTGCTTTAGTTTTTTGCCCTACTACTTTCTTGAACGCTTCTAATCGCTTTTTGAGCAGGATATTTCAACATCTTATTGGCTCTTTGAGCAGGCTACTTGGTTTTTCATTCACGTTTTGAGTCGTTTGGATGTTTTTGAAATTCTGACAAGGGTACATGTGAATGGCCGCCCTCTTATAAGTCAAAAAAAGGAGAACCTCGAATGTGAAAAATCTTCAAAATCCAAAAATCCAAAAATCCAAAAATCCAAAAATCCAAAAATCCAAAGTTTCCTGGGAGATTGTCCGGAGAACTTTGGATTTTTGGATTTTTGGATTTTTGGATTTTTGGACTTTTGGATTGGAAAAGCACATTCAAAAGGACAAATATTTGCAAAAATGTTGTGAAATTAGACAAAAGTGCAAAAAAGTACAAAAAGTGCAAAAAAGTGCAAAATGTGCAAAAAAGTGCAAAAACGTGCAAAAAGTGCAAAAAAGTGCAAAAGTACAAAAAGTACAAAAAGTACAAAAAAGCACGAAAAAGCACAAAAAGCATAAACAAGCATAAAAAGCACAAAATCCAAAAATCCAAAAATCCAAAGTTTCCTGGGAGATTGTCCGGAGAACTTTGGATTCTTGGGTTTTTGGATTCTTGGACTTCTTTTCCATTTCGCGGTTGGTCCATTGGGGGGGGGGGTGAGCATATATATATATATATGTTTATATTGATTTATCTATATATACAATGTTTCACAGAATGCGATGTACATACTTGTTCACAAGAAATATTGTATACAATCTAGTATAGTTCTATATGTACATAAGTTTCGATATAAATGCACATATGTATATATATATATGTATATATACATCATGTTTGGCTCGACGTGGTTTAGGATTTGGAAGAGGTGGACAAAATTGGTACATGTCACTTGATGCATTGTTTCTCTCTCTTTCTCTCTCTTTCCCCCTGTTTGTGTGTGTGTGTGCCTGTGACTCTGTCTGTTCCGTGTTGGCGGGGCGTTCCACCTAATAGGTCCGAGACCTAAACGCAAGACCCAAGAAAGCCCTAAGCGCCCTAAACCCTATGTGCTGCAGGATGATGCGACCCTTACCTAAACCTTAAAGCCCAACCGAGTCAAGACATCACTATGTTCACTCTTAGGACAGGCAACCTCGCAACCCAGATTCCGCAAAACCTCCCCCAACAAACCCTAACCCTAAACTGTTTGGGTTTTAGGTTCTAGGGGTTTTAGGTTTTAGGGGTTTTAGGTTTTAGGGGTTTAGGGTTTAGGGTTTGGGCTTTAGGGTTTGGGCTGGTTCTTCCAAGCATCCTGCCCCGGCCCGCAGGAAGTCATCGACGCGTTGGCAAAGTGCGCCGAGGAGAAGAAGCTGGAGCTCACAGGCGAGTGGGTTTAGGGTTTAGGGTTTAGGGTTTAGGGTTTAGGGTTTTTACAGGCGAGTGGGTTTAGGGTTTAGCTACGGATCAAGCATCGGCAGTTTCCTTTGAGTCGGGCTCCTGCTGGCCTTGCTGTAGCAAGCAGGCCTCGAGTAGGCTTCGGCCCTTGTTGGTCTTGCTGAAATAAAGCCAGCGGGGGCTGCACCATGGCCGTCCTTCTCTTCCGCGGTTTTCTGCTGCGTATCCTTCTACAGGGCGGCGCGGCGAGTGGATGGGATCATCAGGACTTAAAGTATGCCACGGAGGATTCTCGGCAGTGGCTGAATATTCGCCTGGCAGATGGGTCGAACGGCCCCACGCCAGTTTATCTCTTCGCTCATGAGAACGGCGGTTCCGCCGACCGATTTAGCTCAAAGTCCATGGACCTTATCACAGGCGCCGGCTATGCACTGGTGAGCTGGGAGTCAATTCCGAGCATATCGACAACCGCGCATGTCGACATCGGTTCCGCAGATGCTCAGCTCGCCTATGACTGGGTACGGGCGAACGCGGCCACCTACAACTTCGACCCAGAAATCATCGTTGTAGGGGGGCGATCCCGGGGCAGCGTGCTCAGCTGGAGACTCGGCCACAGCGGGCGCCAGGCGATTGCTGGTCTCTACTTCTACAACGCACTGCCGAATGGAGCCTGGGCGTTCCCAGACATCCTGAATCCACTCGTTGATGTGACTGCCGATAGCCCGCCGCTCTACTTTGCCTACGGACCGGCACCAGATGATGGTGACTCCCACAACCCGGTGAATGTCTACCCAGTTGTGTACCGCTATGCAGACTTTGGAATGCCTGGCTGGGTGAATCTTTCCCACAGCATGACAGCAGCCAAGCTTGATCCCTTCCATTTCTTCCCGGACTTCGTGGCAAGCTTGCGATCGAATCTGTCGAGGACACTGACAGGAAATTCAACCGACACAGGCATCCATACGGCTGTGTCCAAGAGCGCGGCATGCTTCATCTCAACCATAGCCATGGCTCTTTCATGCTCTGCCTGGCAGTAAAACTGCCAAGCTATCTGGCGATATCTCACACTCGCCTGACTTGCTCGAGTGCGAGTGCCCAAAAAAATGGTTACTTTGTGCGAGTTTCCTGGATCAGAGTTTCGCCAGCCCATGAATTCCTGGGTTACTCTGGACCTTTGTCTGGTCTTTGGGATCTCTTTAAGGGTTTACGGCTTAGGACTTCGCATGTCTTTAAGGGTAGTGTCCTGGGCCCTGAATATGGTCCTTTACTGTCCCTTACCTCCCAGAAAAGGGTGCTGAAGCATGGGCCCTGGGGTTTCATAGGTCATCTAAGGATATAGCAGGGGTCCCCTTTTGAGGGCCCATACTAAGGGACACTGTAAGTTTCCCGAAACCCCTAAACCCCTAAACCCCTAAACCCCTAAACCCCTAAACCCCTAAACCCCTAAACCCCTAAACCCCTAAACCCCTAAACCCCTAAACCCCTAAACCCCTAAACCCCCCGTAAACCCCTAAACCCCTAAAGCCCTAAACCCCTAAACCCTAAACCCTAAACCCCTAAACCCTTAAGAGGGTCAGGGTGGGGCCATCCTGGGAGTCTTTAAGACAAGCCGATTCCTTGCTAAGTGCCATGGCAAACCAGGAGCCCATGCCTGGGCTTTGGGGTTTGGGGGTTGGGGTTTAGGGTTTAGGGTTTAGGGTTTAGGGTTTAGGGTTTAGGGTTTAGGGTTTAGGGTTTAGGGTTTAGGGTTTAGGGTTTAGGGTTTAGGGGTACTACTCCCCTCATCCCATGACAGTCATATAAATACGTGGATGCTGTTTTTTGCATACATACGTATGTATGTGTATATATGTATACACACACATATATACATATTCACACATGCATATATATATATATATATATATATATATAGATAGATACATATCCATATGTATAGGTATATGTACATATATATATATATATCACTGCATGATATCACAACGAAGCTCTGAAAGAAGTCTTGCTGCTCCACGTGAGAGTTGTTTTTCTCAAGGGTTTAGGGTTTAGGGTTAGAGTTCCAGGGTGTAGGGTCTAGGGTCTAGGGTCTAGGGCTGAGTTATCAACCCTGGTGCGACGCAAGGTCTCTGTCCTACTGAGCTCACCAACCATCCGGGCACGTGGTCGATGTCTGTTGGATTGCTGTAAGAACTCGAGGCGTACTAGTCCAAAACCCTACACAAACTTCCCGAAACCCTAAACCACACTAAACCCTAAACCCTAAACCACACTAAACCCTAAACCCTAAACCACACTAAACCCTAAACCCTAAACCCTAAACCCTAAACCCTAAACCCTAAACCCTAAACCCTAAACCCTAAACCCTAAACCCTAAACCCTAAACCCTAAACCCTAAACCCTAAACCCTAAACCCTAAACCCTAAACCCTAAACCCTACACGACCCTCCACACCAGTCGGCGCAGAGCCGCGGTGCCCGAGTTCTGGTCCAAATCCGAAACGGCACCCAAAAGGGACGGGACCCATGTCTGGACCCCAGAGAACCCAAGACCCGACTGCAAGAATAAAGGATTAGAATAGGGTGTACGTAGGGTTTAGGGCCAGGGTTTAGGGTTTAGGGTCTCGGGTCTGGGTCTAGAGTCTAGGGTCTAGGGTCCAGGGTCTAGGGTTTGAGCCTTAAGAATTAGAATAGTTTTTTTTTTTTTTTTGCGGGGTGCTTGTAGTATAGTTATATAGGGACCATAAGGGAATACCATCAGTGATTATCCGGACCCCTATGGTAGAGGTTCAAGGGTATCTACGGCGCGAATGACATTTCTTAACTTCCTTAGCTCAGGAGAGTATATTGCATGACAAACGTAGTCATCGCAGGGATCTCAATACGATCCAGCAGGGCCATTTCTTCACTCTTAACCCAAGGGGTGTTGGGGTTACTGGGGAGCCAGACCCTGAGCCCGCCCTCAAAACCCTTCTAACGCTGGCTCACTGAGCCGTCTTTCTGGTTGGCTACCCTGTACAGTCTGGAGCTTGCCGGTGAAAACAAAGGGGTCCTGGGTCTCTTGGTTTGGGGTGACCCATTGATATGGGGTCTAGGAATGTCAGGGTTTAGGGACCCTAAACTCCTCAACCGGGAACATCCCAAGGTACACCCCAAGTTGAAGATATATTGTTTCCTTGCCTAAGAGGTAAAATAATAAGTACCAAAGCGCGAGCCTAAACGAATTCACGGACACTGTCAGGTGTCAGGTGTGACATGCATGACGAAGCAAGAACTCAAGCGGACTCAGGAACTCATATGAAACAGGGTTTATATTACTGTTTTTGGTGAGTGTATATAGTATATAAGGTTCCCTTTAATATTGGTGGGTGTGTATACCTGGTGTCCTTTTGGGGGTACAAGAAATATATACCCTACTTCATATGTACAGTTATAATTGGGGGTTCAAGTACCCATGAACCTCCAAATCGAGGTCAGGGCTCGTTGGCCCTGTAGCCACCACGTAAGCCCTGAGCTTATCGAGAAGCCTTAAACCCTACCTAATGTAGTCGCTTTTTGGGGTTGGTTGTAGGGATGATAGTATATCACCCTAACAAGGTACTACGCCGGAGCCTTAAGCCCCAAAGCCTCAACCCCAAAAATCGAAAGCGCTGGGAACTCCGAACCCCCTGGGCCCTTAGATTCTACGCCCCTAAAACCCTAAACTCTAAACTGAACCCTAAGCCCTAAACCCTAAAACCCTAAACCCTAAAACCTAACCCTAACCCTAAACTCTACCCTAATCCCTAAACCCTAAGCTCTAAACAGACTCTGGACTTCTAAACCCTCAACCCCAAACCCCTGCACCCTCCCGAGGCAGATTTATCCTGGCAGACGCGTCCGTGTTCAAGGCGCTGCCTGGGGTTTCCTAGAATTTCTAGGGTTTAGGGTTTAGGGTCTAGGGTTCAGGAAACTAGTTCAGGGTTGAGGGTTTAGGGTTGAGGATTTGAGGTGCGCATTTTAGTCCCTCAAAAGTCTCACTCTCCTTTTGTTCGACTTCAACGGAGAACGAAGGCACAGCCTAAACCCTAAACCCTAAATCACGAAAGCTTGCCCCTGAGGAGCTAGCGGAGTATCTTGCTTAAGCGAAGCTTACAACCTGATGGGTATACAGGGCCCCCGGAGGCTCCGCCACGAAACGCAGCAAACCCGGTCGCTTTCCGGGTGGCGAACACAGGTTTTGGGGAAACGGGCTGGCGTTCATTTCTTTCGTATATTGGGTGCAAATGAACGCCGTTTTCTGTGGATCCCAGGCCCTAGAAAAGCCCCCCAAGTCCCCCAAGAAAAGGCTCAGAAGCCTTGATGTTGATTTGAGTCTGGCGTCCCTCAAAGCTGGATTGGACAGACTTCAGACTTCGCCTGGTGAGTGCAACATCTGTTGTGGTCTCATGCGTTTCAAAAAAGAGCCCTCCGGAAGATGCTAAAATACCGCAGAGCAAAGCAACACACCAACACGGCCTGCTGCCTTTGCGTGTGCTTGTCCTGCTGCGTAGTTGATGCCATGTTGACGGAAGCTCTTCAGTGGGGGTACCTTAACTAGCTTTCGTCCCAGGCCCTCACCCCCAAGTCCTGAACCCGGAGTCCCCCCCCCCAACAGACACCTGCTTTGGCCTTCTTCGCCGGTAAATTCGTGTGTGTGTGTGTGTTTTTTGGGGTGCCCGCTCTGAGGGGTCCTATGATGTAAGCTGTAACGTAGTAGCTGAAGGAACACTTTTTGGGAGACCAGGTTTATGGGCTTAGAATTTAGGGTTTAGGGTTCAGGGTTTAGGGTTTAGGGTTTAGGGTTATGAGTAGGGTCATACGACCTTGAATTAAGGTTATGTATTTGGGGTCATAACACAAGTTACCCTACTTATAGTCCCAAGTCCAGACCCTAAACCCTGAACCTCCAAGAATGTTTCTTCAAGCCAAGCCCCCAACCAGCAAAACCCTGAACCCTGAACCTCCAAGTAGGGGTTCCGGGTTTAGGGTGTTTAGGGTACTTAGGGGGGTTTAGGTTTTAGGGTTTAGGGTTCAGGGTTTATGGCTTAGGGTTTAGGGTTTAGGGTGTTTAGTTTTAGCAGCCAAGCTGCAAGCGTCTGAGCGCAGGACTGCAGGTAAACCAGGAGATCAATGGCCTGATGGGCACTGTCGTGGCATCTCGGTCCTGTTTTAAGGGGTAGACCCTCGAAGCGTACGTTGCCCCAAATACTGCCAGGTACCCTGAGTAGCCTAGGGTTTAGGGTTTGGGGTTTGGGGTGCAACTACCCTTAGACATTGCACTTGCACGAGAAGTCTGAGCCCTAGCTCCAAACTCTAAACCCTATTCCATAAACCCTAAACCCTACGGCACCTGCTTTTAGTGCATAGGTAGAACAAAAACCCACTCCCAAATTCACAAAACCCCCTAAACACCAAGCCTTCAGGGACTAAAGGAGGGACCCTGATAAGGGTCCTTAGGGGTTCTTGGGGGTTATTCAGGGGCTACTTAGGTATCTAGGGACTATATAAGGTATATACAAGGGTTATATGGGGACAAACAAGGGGCTACTTAGGTATATAGGGACTATATAAGGTATATACAAGGGTAAAAACAGGGACAACAAAATTGAAATTAAGGGTCCTTTCCAGGGGCCCCTCCTTTTGCCCCTAACACCGCAACCTTTTGGTCCTTGAGCTCCGTGCCGGGTTTAGGGTTTATACAGGGTTTAGGGTTTTGGGTTAGAGTTTAGGGTTTAGGGTTAGAGTTTAGGGTCAACACCCTACACCCTCAAACTCAAATCTCATGCTCCCCCCCCCCAAGAGGCCTGGGACAAGGGCGAGGAGAGATGGAAGGCCGGGGCCGAAGACGTGCAAACATCTGGGCCTTACTTGGAGGTTCCGGGTTTAGGGTTTAGGGTAGCTGTACTTAGAACTGTACTTCTAACCGTAAATTAGGGCACTTAAGGGGCTTACAAGTGGTTTAGAAGTACAGTATTAGCTGGTGAATAAGTACCATGAAACTCCCAGGAGGCTTCATGGGGTTTGGCTTTAGGGTCTCCAGGGTTTTGGGTCTACAGGGTTTAGTATCTAGGGTTTAGGGTCTCCAGGGTTTGGGGCTTAGGGTTTCGGGTCTCGGGTTCTGGGTCTCCCAGGGTTTTGGGTAAACAGGGTTTTGGGTTTGGGGTTTAGGGTTTAGGGTTTACGGTTTACGGTTTAGGGTTTAGGAGCAGAAGGAGGAGAGGCACAAGAAGGAGGCCCAAGGCCCCAACCGAAGTAACAATCCTAAGCTCTAATCCCGGTTTCACAGACAGTTGCCACCTAAGGCCGTCTGACCTTTGCACCAATTTTATTACAAGGTTTGGGGTGCATGACTGTCTAAGGGAAGTTGCATGGCCCCTTATTTATATGGCCCCTCACCTTCTTCACAGGGTTCTGACGTATGGGCCCTTTGGTTTTTATAGGGTATGTGTGGGGTATAGAACTCCTTTTTTTCTCCCCCCCCAAAAAAAATAAGTACTCTTCCCTGTCAGGGCAATAAAGGGATTATCATCTTGTTATGTTTTGAGGGGCTCTGAAGCAAACAGTAGATAAGGGATCCCCAGTTGGCCCCAGCTAAGCCTGGCAACTTGTTGGCTTGAGGGTTCAGATGCGACGTCCAGGTGCGCCTGGACGACGGGCAGGGGAAGCTTCTCAACGCCAGCAAGTTGCCGCTTGGATGGAAGCTGGGGGCGGTGTTAGGGTTTTGTGTGTCCCTAAGCCCTGGGCCCTAAACCCTAAACCCTTTTGGGGTCTAGAGTTTAAGGTTTGCTAAATAAATCCCTCTCAGCAACAGTTGACTGCATAGTTCGATGGGGTCCTACATGGCTGGGGTTTTCCAGGGCTTTGGAGGCCCTAAACCCTAAACCCTAAACCCTAAACCCTAAACCCTAAACCCCCAGAACAAGGCCCAAGCACTGGGGTTTCATTCAGGGTAACAAGGGCAGACCCCTTGAAGGGACCTTTTAATGTTTGCCCCATACGATGACCCCTTTATATCTCCACCCCCGAGCCCTAAACTGTATCCAAAACCCTAAACCCCAATTAAACCCTATACCCCTAAAGCCTAAACCCTAAACTCTAAACCCTAAACCCTACACCCTACACCCTAAACCCTAAACCCTAAACCTTACAGCTCAAGCCCAGCGTGTGCAGGATACCTTGCGGCGCTCTCGGTGACGAAGGGTGCGGCTCCTGGTAGTACCGGAACCTGTTGGGGTTTTGGGGTTTAGGGTTTAGGGTTTGGGGTTTAGGGTTTAGGTTTTAGGGTTTAGGGCTTTGAGATGGCCAACCTACTGCCGTTACCCAAAATCTCAGAGGATCTGCCAGCATGACAGGAAGCACGAACTCACGCTGCTGCTGCGGAGACCGAAGCCCTCACTAAATCTGGTTTCTGGAGTACTATACTTTAGTACTGTTTTTGGTTCTGGGTTCCTATTATAGCTAACTAGAAAGTATGTACTTTGTTTTCCAGGGTCTACTCCAAAGTAGGGAGAATCTTGGTTAGCAACTCACTGCACATAGACAGGCCAAACAGTAGATCAGGCATATGGGGTTTCCCAAGTTAGGGGTACCTTATCTGAAGTATCCTTGGGGGTGTCCCTTATTCTCGTCAACCCCCATATTCTGTTCAATTCATGAGTGCGTGCGTGTGTGTATATATATATAATATCTATAAGTAAGATTTCATAAAGTGCCGAAGCTGTTTCAGCTGATGCGAAGTTCTTGTAGGACTTCCGTGAGAGAGCTATGAGAAAACTGAGCTGTGCAAGTTGTTGCAAGAAGCTTCTCTTTTCGGGTCCATATAGGGGTTACAGTAGTATAGGGTATATAATTTTAGGGGTCAATTCGTCTTCCAAGGAAACGGAGCAGGGCTTTACAAAATTCGGCTTTGGGGCCCTGGATGTTGTTTAGGGTTTAGGGTTTAGGGTTTAGTGTTTAGGGTTTAGGGTTTAGGGTTTAGGGTTAGGGTTTAGGCCCACTCTGGAACCCAGAGACTCTGCAATGACCCAGGCCAGGTATCTCCGTGGGCATGCGCGTGCGGATAACAGGCGGGAGACGACAAACCCTGTGACCTCTCAATAGGGTTTAGGGTTTAGGGTTTAGGGTTTAGGGTTTAGGGTTTAGGGTTTAGGGTTTAGGGTTTGGGGCTTAGGGCTTAGGGTTTAGGCTTTAGGGTGCAGGATGCCCAAAACTCCGAACCCCAAACCTTCATCTCCGCCCCCCTAATGTTTTAAGCCCACCGCAAGCAGGCTAGTGTGACCTTTGAGGCGTACTTGTGTTGTAGTAGCCCCTGAGACCCATTTTTCCCAATTACCATCCTGTGGGCTGAGACTTTCGACGTTGACCCGCCGAAGTCCCTAAACTGCAGAACCTATGCCAGGCGTCCTCAACTCCTCAACTCCTCTCAACCCTAAGCCCTAAACCCCAAACCCCGATGCTAAACTAAAGTACACAGATATTGGGCCTCCCTACAGCTCGTGCCAGGTGTCCGCACGAACCCTGAGCTTAACGGCCAACTCGGCATCGTGCAGGCGCTGGTTCAGGGTTCAGGGTTTAGGACTTTTTTTGGGTTCAGTCCTACCCTAAACTCCAACAGTGTGGGTCTAGGGTTTAGGGTTTAGGCTTTAGGGTTTAGTGTTTAGCCTGTAGTCCGGATTGATATCCATGCTTCTACAGGGATTGTAAAGCAAAAGGGATCATGTTACTAATTACCCCT
Source organism: Symbiodinium natans (assembly GCA_905221605.1). Classification (NCBI taxonomy): domain Eukaryota; class Dinophyceae; order Suessiales; family Symbiodiniaceae; genus Symbiodinium; species Symbiodinium natans. The sequence goes on from CAJNDS010000001.1 coordinate 2,571,617, forward strand.
AAGCCCTAAACCCTATGGTAAACCCTAAACTCTAAACCCCAGCTGCCCGAAGCCCCTGGCCCAGTTGTCATGTTCTTCTGTTGGTTTTGGGTTTCGGGGGTGGGTTTAGGGTTTAGGGTTCAGGGATCAGGGATCAGGGATTAGGGCTAGGGCTCAGGGTTTAGGGTGTAGGGTTTAAGGTTTAGGGTTTAGGGTTTAGGGTTTAAGGTGTAGGCTGGGCTTCTGGAGCTTCGGCTGCCGTAAAAAAAAAAGCAATGTAAGTTTCTATGAGCACTATGAGCACGCCTAGACCTCTGGGCAGTTAGCTATAGGTAACCCGTAACTCTAAACCCGAAGCAAAGCAACAATAATAAAACATAATAATATGAACCCCCCCCCAAAAAAAAGAAAACATCCCCGTATGTTTTCACCCTAAACCCTATACCCTATACTCTATAATTTATACCCTAAACCGTGATTTTTGCAAAAGTCCTAGCAAACAGAGAACCTTAGAGCCATACGTCCGAAGTATCGGAAGGCCTGGACGGCGGACTCGGAGCGATGGCAGGTCGCCGGGAGGGCTTTGGGGTTTAGGGTTGGTTTAGGGTTTAAGGTTCAGGGTTAAGGGTTTGTGGCTTGGGGGCTTTTGTCGGGTTTTGGGTATTTCTTGCCTCAGCGTTTGAAGCCCCAAGCCCCTTGAAGACCTCAATCCCTGAGCCCTGGGATGTTCCCCCTTCTACTAGCAGTCCTCAATAGGGATTATAGTACCCCCCCCCCATTATAATCCCTACTAATGACTTGTTAGTAGACGGAACATCAAACCAGCTTGCGCCCCTTAAACCTGCCCCACGCCAGACGTAGTAGCTGAATGAGTACACCTTACACTTTTTGGGGATACAAGAACCCTAGGGACTCAGAGTAGGCCCTTATTCCCTTTTCATAGGGTTTAGGTTCCCTTCTAGGCCAGGGTTTAGGGTTTAGGGTTTAGGGTTTAGGGTTTAGGGTTTAGGGTTTAGGGTTTAGGGTTTAGGGTTTAGGGTTTAGGGTTTAGGGTTTAGGGTTTAGGGTTTAGGGTTTAGGGTTTAGGGTTTAGGGTTCCTTCTTATGCCTAGGTCACTCTTCGGTCCAAAATCCCCAGTATAACTGAAAGTCTACACTTCTTTGGGGGGCCTCTGTTCTCAGGTAAGCCAAACAAGTTTGAAATCCCGAGCCCTAAACCCTAAACCCTAAACCCTAAACCCTAGACCCTAGACCCTAAACCCTAAACCCTAAACCCTCCTCAGGGCCCTCATCCCGATCGGTTGGGGTTTCAGAGCGAAGGTTGAGGGGAGGATCTTCGGGTCCAGGGTTCAGGGTTTAGGGGTTTAGGGCTTAGGGCTTAGGGTTTAGGATTTGCTGTTTAGGGTTTAGGGTTTTAGGGCCTTTGAGTTTAGGGTTTAGGGTTTAGGGTTTAGGGTTTAGGGTTTAGGGTTTAGGGTTTAGGGTTTAGGGTTTAGGGTTTAGGGTTTAGGGTTTAGGGCCTTAGGGTTTAGGGTTCCAGGCTAAGGGTTTTAGGGCCCTCCAAGCTTCGGGTGTAGGACGGGTAGGGAGGCCGGGCGGGCGGGGGGGGGAGGAGGATGCACTGCCACTTCAACGACAGCACCAAAGGCTGAGCCCAAACGATTTCCAACACTATCCCTTGCAGCTATAGTCCCTAACCCTAGACCCTGAAGCCTAAACCCTAAAGTGTACTGCAATTAACCCACTCAACATACATTCTAATCAAACAGGCCCTGGAGAGTCTTAAGCCCCAAAATCCTAAACCCTAAACGCTAAACCCCAAACCCTAAGCCAGAAGCCCTAAGCCCTCAACCCCAAGCCCTACTGTTTATAGCCTAGTATTGCTCCTGTCTTCGGGAGGTCCTACTGGAGAATGGCCTCGCCAAAGGCATCAGGCGCCAAGAGCGGGGATGTAGGGGTTCAGGGTTTTCGGGTAATTTGGGGGCTCCGGCATACCCTCAACCCTCAACCCTAAGCCCTAAGCCCTGGGCCCTAAGCCCGAAGCCCTAGGCCCTAAGCCCTAGGCCCTAAGCCCTAAGCCCTAAGCCCTAAGCCCTAAGCCCTAAGCCCTAAGCCCTAAGCCCTAAGCCCTAACCCTACTTAGGGTGTCGGCTTGCATGCTGCGGGGCTCTTCAGGGTTTAAGCCGGCGGGGCTTGCGTTGGTTCGGGGATGTGGCAAGCCGTCACCTCAGTCCGAATCCTGGTAGTAGTTTAGGGTTTAGGGTTTAGGTTTTAGGGCTTAGGGTTTAGGGTTTAGGGTTTAGGGTTTAGGGTTTAGGGTTTAGGGTTTAGGGTTTAGGGTTTAGGGAACCTTTAGCCTTTTTGGGGTAGTATAATCCCCTTATAATCCCAAAGGCGAACCTGTAATTCCCCCAGGTTACTGGACAACTAAGGAGTTTAGAGACAGCAATCCCCGACACCTAGACCTTGAACCCTAAGCCCCAAACTTGGGATGCTCCCCCTTATACTAACAGTCCTTAATGGGGATTATAGTGCCCCTTATTCAATTTGTTACTAGGGACTGTTAGTATAAGGGGGGGAACATCCCAACCCCAAACCTTAAACCCTTCCAACCCCTAAAGCCCCAAAATGCCTCAAGCTCAAACCCCAAGCCGTGAAGCGTTTAGGGTTTAGGGTTTGGGGTTTAGGGTTCAGAGTGTAGGGCTTATAAGGCCCAAAGTGAACGCAAAAATCTTTGAGCCTGAAGGCAACAGCATCCAAAAACCCTCAAAACCCTGCCAAACCCGAAGCTTTTAAGAACCCCTGAAGCCCAGGATCATTAGGGCTTCGGATTGTTTTGGCGCTTTGGGGGCGCAATCTTGGGATTTAGGGTTTATTGAAATTATTCAGGGCTCAGGTCCAGCGAAAGTTTCGAGGAAAGTTTTGAGGAGGTTCGGTGAGTTTCGGTTTTTAACCTTTTGAATAATTTCAAGTTACAGGGGGCTTGAGGGTTTAGGGTTTCGGGTTTCTGTCAGGGTTTCATCTTCCCGCGCAGATGTCCTTTCCACATCCTCCTTACGGGCTTTCCCATCCCAAACATTTTCTAGGGCCCAGAGCAGGCGCTTGTTGCCGTTTTTTGGGGTGTAGGTTCCCTTATAAGGCCTTTAAACCGAAAAGGGTGCTTGCACTCTTTTTCCCTGCTTACTCTTGGGTCTAGTTCTAGGTTCTAGGTTGTTGCTCTTCTTCTCGGGGGTTCCTGTCTGCATTGCTGTTGCGCCTTCACACGATGTTCCTTGTTACTTGTGTCTTTCCTCTCTTCTTTTATCTTGGGATTGCCCCCCTTCCCTCCCTCCCCCGCCCCTAAACCCTAAACCCTAAACCCTAAACCCTAAACCCTCAGCCCTCAGCCCTCAGCCCTCAACCCTCATCCTAAACCCTAAACCCGCACCCCTAAACCCTAAACCCTAAACCCTAAACCCTAAACCCTAAACCCTAAACCCTAAACCCTAAACCCTAAACCCTAAACCCTAAATCCTATTCATTCGCACAAAAAGGGCTCGGATTCGGGCCAGGGATGAGAGCTGAGTTCTGCTCGGGCACCGGGATGCGAATGCCGCCGCTTCTTGTGAAGATCCGTACATTGCTTGGGTTTAGGGTTTAGGATTTAGGGCTTAGGGCTTAGGGCTTAGGGCTTAGGGCTTAGGGCTTAGGGCTTAGGGCTTAGGGCTTAGGGCTTAGGGCTTAGGGCTTAGGGCTTAGGGCTTAGGGCTTAGGGCTTAGGGCTTAGGGCTTAGGGCTTAGGGCTTAGGGCTTAGGGGGTTTAGGGTTTAGGGTTTAGGGTTCAGGGTTTAGGGTTTAGGGTTTAGGGTTTAGGGGTTGGGTTTAGAGTTTAGGGTGCAGGCTTTAGGGGTGTAGAGTCTAGGGTTTAGGGATTAGGGTTTAGGGTTTAGGGTTTAGGGTGTGGTGGCGGCTGTGGTGCCGGCTGTCCTCACCTGAGTGCGAGCAGCGCGCAGCAGAGGCTCGTTGATGGAAACGCTTGCCGACGAGACAATGCCCGAACCCTTGAATCATGAAACCCACGCTAAGGATCCATGTACCTATGTGGTATATACTTGGGCCTAAAGCTACTTTTCAGGAACCCCGTTAATGAAGGCCCAAGTAGATACTATGTAGGTAATGAATCCTTAGGCGAAGCAAGACAGAAGCGACAGAAGCAGCTGATTGGGAAACAGCATGAGGATGAAAACAGACAACTGACAATGCCCCTTGTCGTGGGACTTAAGGTCCACAGGTATATCCCTAAACCGTAAACCCTAAACCCTAAACCCGAAACCCTAAACCCTAAACCCATGGAGGCCTCCCAAAGATTCGGGGTCCTTCTTCGGGGGTCTTTTTTCAAGGGGAATTCGAAACCTTGAAGCCCTAGTATCGGGGACCAGAGTTCCCGCCTTGAAGCCGTAAGCGGTTTAGGGTTTAGGGTTTAGGGTTTGGGGTTTAGGGTTTAGGGTTTAGGGTTTCAGGCTTTAGGCTTTAGGAGCTTGGCATCGTAGTACTGTTGAAGGAAGATTCCTTGTTAGCTACAGGGAAAAGTATCCTGGCCCCATCAATGCAACCCAGCAGCCTTGGGCCCCCTAAAAGCCTCAAAACCTGAACCTCTAAGCTCTAAGCCCTCAACCCAAAACCAAGCCCATAACCCTAAACCCGAGAACCTAAGACCCGTAACCCTCACCTCCAAAAACCCTAGCTCAACCCGGAACCTAAACCCTCCAACCCGAAAGCCTAAACCCCTAACCCCTAAACCCCCTGACCCTAAACTCCTAAACCCTCACCTCCAAAACTTCTCCGAGACCTGGGGGGCGGAGGCCGACAAACCTCGAGATCGTCGACGAGACCCAGTTGGACAGCGAGAGGCTTCTCAACGTGGGCTTTTGGGGGTTTTAGGGTGCTCACTCCCTTGATTCGGGAGTACTCCTTTTAGGGTTCAGGGTTTAGGGTTTAGGGTTTTAGGGTTTAGGGTTTAGGGTTTAGGGTGTAGGGTTTGCTTCAGGGGTGTAAGTATGATGTTCCAGACATTCCCGGGTTCGAGGCCTTCGTTCGGGGTGAAGAATGAGCCGCCCTAAGCCCTCTGCGCCCTAAAACCCTAAAACCCTCAAATCCCTCAAAACCCTAAAGGCCCTAAGAACCCTGAAACCCTGAAACCCCTACACCCTGAACCCTGACCCCCTGAACCCTTTGTCCCACCCTGCGAGGTAGGGTTTAGGGTTTAGGGTTTAGGGTTTAGGGTTTAGGGTTTAGGGTTTAGGGGTTTTGAGGGCTCCTCGAACGTTCTGAGGCTTGGCAGCCCAGTGGTACCCTTTTCCCTTGTTTATTGGTTCAAGGTTCCCTTACAATTTAGAAAGTAACCCTAAACCCTAAACCCTAAACCCTAAACCCTCAACCCTAAACCCTGAACCCTAGACCCTAAACCCTAAACCCTAAACCCTAAACCCAAAAAGGGTGCCTTTTTATCATGATATGGTTACTGAGCTACTAAGAAGGCCACAAAGCAGCAGAATGACACCCCGAGGAGCTATATAGTCTGTTGTTGAACTAGCAGCACAGTTTAGGGTTTAGGGTTTAGGGTTTAGGGTTTAGGGTTTAGGGTTTAGGGTTTATAACCAGGGGGAGCTCGCTCTCTTCTGGTGGCAAGCAAGAGTAGTGACGCAATGGTGACAATTTTCCTGGCAATCCTGCACCGCCAGAGCAAGTCAGGGGCGCCATCGAATATCGAGAGACAAGGCATGCTACGACTCTACTACTAAACCCTAAACCCTAAACCCCAAACCCTAAACCCTAAACCCTAAACCGCCTCCAGGTTGAAGGATGCAAGGCTTGATGCCTCTCCCGTCAGCGTGGGAGAGCCCGTGCGACCTGGCCGAAATTGCTTGCTTACCCTGGGACCCCAAAACCCTTGCGGCTAGGGTTTAGGGTCTAGGGTCTAGGGTTTAGGGTTTGGGTCTGGGGTTTCGGGTTGAGGTTTTGGGGTTTAGGGTTTAAGGGGCCTTAAAACGCCAACCCACAAGCTGCTTCTCAAGATGGGGGAGGGGGGGGGTTGGCCTGTAGAGCTTGTCACCCAGAAGGGACTGCTTCCACCAGTCCAGGAGCCCCCAAAGCCTGCAAACCAAAAGCCCCCAACAGCCCGGGTTTAGGGTTTAGGGTTTAGGGTTTAGGGTTTGGGGCTTAGGGTTTAGGGCTTAGGGTGTAGTTTGGGGCAGAGAGGCCAGCTTCTGCAAGCGCTTCACGACCAGCAGCTCCCTGCAGGTCCATCTCTCTGAGGGGACAGGGATTTGTTCGGGGGCTTGGGATTTTGGATCCAGGTTACCCGAAACCCTAAACCCTAACCCCTAAACCCTAAACCCTGCCGCCTGAACCCTGAATCCTGAACTACCAACAGCTCCTCCAAACCTAGTGTTTAGGTTTTTAGGGTTTGGGGCTGAGGGTTGAGGGTTGAGGGTGTAGCCTAAGGTCCCTTGACCTAAACCTGAGCAACACCCTCGGGCATAAAGTTCTTTCCCCATAAGCACATCACGGAACCCCAAGTACCCTAAACCCTAAACCCTAAACCCTAAACCCTAAACCCTAAACCCAGCAGGCTGCAAGTAGCCCAAGGTAAACATGCTTGCAGGCTGTAGACCTGCAATGGTACCCGGCACGTGTACACAGAGTGTCACAGAGTTTTAATGGTGAGAACCACAGGATCGTCCACCAAAGCATGCTGTGTGACCCTGATACCCTTGACCCTAAACTCTAAGCCCTAAGCCCTAACCCTAAACCCTAAACCCTAAACCCGAAACCCTAAACCCTAAACCCTAAACCCTAAACCCTAAACCCTAAACCCTAAACCCTAAACCCTAAACCCTAAACCCTAAACCCTAAACCCTAAACCCTAAACCCTAACCCTAACCCTAACCCTAAGAGCACCCCAAGTGGCCCAAGAGCACCTCAAGACCGACTTTGCGACATGCGAATTGCTTAAGAACCCCGGAAAATAGAAATATTCTTCCTTAGTAAGGGTATGTGGGGATTGTTATGTTTCATTCTTTTGGGGTTCTTGAGCAAATAGTTGTGAACCCTAAAGGGTTTATGGTCCACATCCGCTAATAGGGGTATAGTAGTATAGGGTATATGACCCCAATCATAGGGCTTGGCAAGCCGCTGCGGACAGATTCAGATCCCGGCCGCCGCGAACGGCAAACGTCGTCCTCGTCGACGCACCTCACACCCGCCACAACCTCGCGCTCGTCACAGACGTCGTCTCCACAAAGCGCCACCAGTGCTTAGGAGGATCAAGTTTGTGAGCTGGAGCGTTGCTTGCGCTACTTCTCCGTGATGTCAAGCCCAAAAAGGCTGGATGTCTATGTCAGCGCTCTGCGTACCTTGAACCCTGAACCCTCAACCCTAAGCCCCCAAGGGGCTTCAGGGCGTTTTTGGGGTGATTAGGGAGCGGAGCGCTCAGGGAGCTGCTGCGAGTCGAACTGAAGGGCTCCTCCTTTTGCGTTCACGTGTGAACCCTAATGTTGCTCTTTTTTTGAAACCCGAAACCCTAGACCCTAGACCCTAGACCCTGAATCCTGAACCCTGAACCCTGAACCCTGCACCTGAACCCTGAACCCTTACGTGGTTATGGTTTACTTCCCTAAACAAGTATATAGGAGCCAATAGGTAGGCCCCACACGGAGGCGACCCTTAAGCCATAGGTCCCGGCACTCTAGACCCGAAACCCTAAATCCTAAGCCCTAAACCCTCCTAAACTCTTATGCAAGGTTTTATTTATGAGTCCTTTCGTACAAGGCTTGGCGTGGTGGTCGTGCCCCCGAGCCATCATTCCTGCACCAAGATCCAAGCCTACCTTTCCCGAAGCCGCACACGCATTCTAAAGCTTAAATCATTCCCTTAGATGAGCAGCTTGTCATATACACGGTCCAAGCTACAGGCCAACTTCATCGACATCTGGGTACGTCTCCTCGGACAGGCGCATTTTTTTGGGATCCTAAACCCTAGTCCCTAAAGCCCAAACCCTAAACCCTAAACCTTAAACCCTAGACCCTAAACCCTAAACCCTAAACCACCCTAATCCCTAGACCCTAAACCCTAAAGCCTAAACCCTAGACCCTAAACCCTAAACCCTAATTTCAGGGGCTCCAGCCCATGGCCCTCAAGGCTGTAGGCGGCAGCACCAAGAACCTTACTGGGCTTAACGTTTTTAGATCTTTGGATTTGTTGTTTAGGGTTTAGGGTGTGGGGTTTAGGGTTTAGGATTTAGGGTTTAGGGTTTAGGGTTTCGGGTTTAGGGTTTAGGGTTTAGGGTAGCAAGCGAATGGCGACCCTGCAAGCCCAAACCCTCAAACGACGACCTGTTTTGGGTTTCACGCCTTTATTGGTAGCAAAATGACAGGGAACTAACCTCAATTCCCCTAAACCCTGAACCCTGAACCCTAACCCTAAACCCTAATCCCTAAACCCTAAGCCCTTACTCCCTAACTCCTGAACTTCAAGGTTTATAGAGGGCATGCAGGGCTTATGGTGCAGAGTAACCCCAAGACTAACACTCCGAAGCACTTAGACCCTGTAACCCCTCAACCCTAAACCCTAGCCCTAAACCCAAAACCCTTGAAACTCCAAACTCTAAAAATTAGGGTATAGGGTTTAGGGTTTAGGGCTCAGGGGTATTTAGTGTTTAGGGCCTCACTCCTAGCGATTGGAGGCCCCAGGGCGCACGGCACTTGATGCTCTGGGTTGTGGAGTACTATACTTCAACATGTTTTTTGGTTCTGGGTTCCTACCATACTAATTCTGCCTAAAAAGTACATGAAGTAGGGTTTATACTTTAACATGTTTTTTGGTTTGGGTTCCTAGTATAGCTGACGATGCCTAAAAAGTATATTTTTTCAAGGGTCTACTTCAAAGCAGGGCCTAATACCCTAAACCCGAAAACCCTGAAACCCGATCAACCCTTTGAACCCTAAACCCCTAAACCCTGAATCCTATACACCCTATAGACCCTGTAAGCCGTTGAAACCCTATAACCCCCTGGAAACCCTATCAACCCTATAAACCCTAAACCCTGGAACTCTAATCCGCAAACCCTAAAACCCTAACACGCTAAACCCTGAAACCCTAAACCCTGAACCCTGGAACCTAAACCCTAACCCTAAACCCCAAACCGCCTAAACCCTAAACCCTAAACCTTACGCCCGAAACCCTAAACCCTAAACCCTAAGCCCTAAACCCTAAACCCTAAACCCTAAACCTCCATCTGGCACCAGGCCGGCGGGCCCGATCAAGCTGGCCACCGGATCCCGGGTGGTGGTCGGGAGTCTCGGAGTGTGGGGTGTAGGGTTTAGGGTTTAGGGTTTGGGGTTTGGGGTTTGGGGTTTGGGGTGACGGGTTTGTAGGGGTGTTGGATTTGGGGATTTGGGGGTTTCGGGCTTAGGGTTTTCAAAGTTTCGGATGAAAGGGTTAGGTTTTAGGCGGTTTAGGGGTTTAGGGCATAGGGTTTTAGTGTGTAAGTGTAGGGTTTAGAGTGTGAGGGTTTCGGGTTTCAACAAGGTCATAAGTACAGTCATATTTGGTTAATAAGTACCCCTAAACCCTAGACCCTAAACCCTAGACCCTACACCCCAGTGTAATTGGCTAATAAGTACCATGAACCCTGAACCCTGAACCCTAAACCCTAAACCCTAAACCCATGAACCTCCAAGTACCAATCTTTGAAGCCACTGGAGGGCCCCCTCTACAGCCTGCAAGCATGTTTCCCTTGTGGCTACTTGCAGCCTGCTGGGTTTAGGGTTTAGGGTTTAGGGTTTAGGGTTTAGGGTTTAGGGTTTAGGGTTTAGGGTTTAGGGTCTAGTGCTCACGGGACCGAGATTTATGCCCAGGGTTGCTCAGTTTCAGGCCAAGGGACCTTTAGGGCCTCCGCGTTGGGCTGCTTAGGTCCCTCCTTGTATCCCTTTTTTAGTGTTTGGAGCTTAGAGTTTTGAATTTGGGTTTTTGGACTTCTGGGTTTGTCGTGTTTGGAGCTTAGAGTTTTGAATTTGGGTTTTTGGACTTCGGGGTTTGCCGGGTGGGGGGTGGGGGGGGGGGGACGCGGTCAGCAGGGCTTAGGGCTATTGGCAGTTCAGGGTTCAGGAGGTAGGGTTTAGCTTTTTGGAGATGAGGGTTTTGGGTTTAGGGTTTGGGGGTTGCTGAAACTAGTAAGGGTTTTGAGGAGTTTAAGCAACGATTCGATGAGTTTCTCCTTTAACTTTGGAATATTGTCAAGTTACGGGGCCTTGAGGGTTTAGGGTTTAGGGTCTGGAGCTCATGGTTTGCGGGTTTCTACTTGGAGGTTCATGGTACTTATTAACCAATCTTAACTGTACTTATAACCCCACTTAGAAGCCCCATAAGTGCCCTAAGTCCGTTATAGGCACAGTTACAAGTACAGTTATACTTGGTTTATGAGTACCATGAACCCTAAACCCTAAACCCTTTACAAGTATGGGTCCAAGTATGGGTCCTAGTGGGTTTTAGGGTTTAGGGTTGAGGGTTGAGGGTTTAGGGTTTAGGGTTTAGGGTTTAGGGACACCTGTAGGGTTTGGGACTGAGGGTTCGCGGGCTGTATGCCGAGGTGTCCAGCCAGAGGCGGAACGACCTGGACGGGCGAGTGGGCACGGCACTTGAGCATCTCGCCTTTCACTGGATCTGGGGAATGCCCTGAACCCTAAACCCTAAGTCCTAAACCCTAAACCCTATAACCTGAACCCTAAAACCTGTGGTTCGGCTTCAGAGCGCTTGGGTTCAAAAGTGTTGGAACCCCAAACACCCTAAAACCCTAACCCCTAAACCCTAAACCCTAAACCCTAAACCCTAAACCCTAAACCCTAAACCCTAAACCCTAAACCCTAAACCCTAAACCCTAAACCCTAAACCCTAAACCCTAAACCCTAAACCCTAAACCCTAAACCCGAACCCGAAACCCTAAACCCTAAACCCAAGAACGGGCATGTAAAGACTCCCGGCTTCCGGTCTTCGAGCCCCGAGGACCCCAGAAGGTTGAGGCTGTAGGGTTTAGGGTTTAGGGTTTAGGGTTTAGGGTTTAGGGTTTGAGGGTACTTACCGACCCCGGGGCGCAATTTCCACAGATTAGGGTTTGAGGGTTTAGGGTTCAGGGTGTAGGACCTGGAGCCGGGTTCTGCCCCTTCAAGGGCCTCAGAAGTGGTTTAGGGTTTAGGGTTTAGGGTTTAGGGTTTAGGGTTTAGGGTTTAGGGTTTAGGGTTTAGGGTTTAGGGTTTAGGGTTTAGGGTTTAGGACACCGCGTGCGCTGACAGACTAGGTATCTTGTTCAACAAGACACCCAGAAGCCTTAGCACAAAACCCTAAAACCCCCTAAACCCCGAAACCCTGAAACCCTAAACCCAAAGAAGCCCTAAAACCCTGAGCCCTAGAAAATCCTAACCCTAAACCCTAAACCCTAAACCCTGAACCCTGAACCCTAAACCCTAAACCCTAAAACCCTACTGCCCTAACACCCCAACCTCATGGGATGCCAGGTGGGTCGAGTCGATCGAGAGATGGAAGGCCCGCTGGGATGTCTTGGTTCTGATGGGGTTTAGGGTTTAGGGTTTAGGGTTTAGGGTTTAGGGTTTAGGGTTTAGGGTTTAGGGTTTAGGGTTTAGGGCCGAGAGGCAGGTCTGAGCGGAGAGGGAGGGAGGGAGAGGGTGAGGGTGAGGGTGAGAGGCAGGAGGGAGAGGGTGGGGGAGAGAGAGAAGAGAAGAGATAGAGGCAGAGAGAGCGAGCAACAAAACAAAGATGGAGTGAGCGAGGGAGTGAGTGAACATGTTCGACTCAACGTGCTGGCGCAACTTTGCTTTATTATTATAAGTAAAACACATGTAATATACACAAATATATTATACACGTATACATATACTTGTTTTGTTTTGGGCGGCGGGGGATCGGCTTTGGCGTTGGGTGTGGTCTGTGGGGCTTAGGGTTTTTAAGGGGGCTTAGGGGTTAAGGGTTGCAGGGTTTTGGTTTTGGGGCTCCAGCTGCTTAATTTCCTGAAGTTTCTCTGGGCTTCCGAGTACTGGAAGGCAGCTTTTAGGGTTTAGGGTTTAGGGTCTAGGGTTTAGGGTTTAGGGTTTAGGGTTTAGGGTTTAGGGTTTAGAGACTTTGCCCATGACTACAGAGCCTGTGACCAAATACAGCTAGAATTCCCCACCAGAAACCCTAAACCAAAACCCTAAACCCCAATGCACCCTCCCCGCCCCCGCAACCACAGTATAGCTACTACAGTAGCTCCTGGGTCTGTAGGGTGTAGGTTTTAGGGTTCAGGGTGGGTTTAAGCTTTGGGGTTTAAGGCTTAGGGTTCGGGTGTACGGTTGGGTTTAGAGTTGCAGTTCAGGGTCCTATAGGGAGTCTTCCGCTCCTCGCCCGGCAGGTCGTCCTGGACGACGGCACGTCTTTGCTGCCGGCGACCTACTCTACTGGCTTGTATAACTCGCCAAAACTGAACCTAAACCCTAAACCCTAAACCCTAAACCCCAAACCCTGACCTCCGAGACCCAAAAAGCCTTAAGCGCCTTTAAGCCAAAAGGGGCACCCTTTTGTTCCAAGGATACCTAACCTCTGTGGTTTGAAAGAGAAGCCTACCCTGTTAGTTGCTAGGTTTAGGGTGTAGGGTTTAGGGTTTAGGGTTTAGGGTTTAGGGTTAGGGTTTAGGGTTTAGGGTTTAGGGTTTAGGGTTTAGGGTTTAGGGTTTAGGGTTTAGGGTTTAGGGTTTAGGGTTTAGGGTTTAGGGTTTAGGGCTACTAGGACCCCGGGTAGGCCCTTATTCCCTTTTTTGGTGGGCTTAGGTTCCCTTGTAGACCCCTCTTAACCAGAAAGGGCACCCCTTTTATTCCAAGGTTGCTCTTGGGCTCAATCTCAAATCTTAAGCCCTCCTGGGTCCATTCAGCCTTGGAGTCTTGGGGGCGGGGGGGGGGGTGGGCGCCACGGTTTAGGGTTTAGGGTCCAAAGAGTTGGCGGGGGCTGGCTGTGTGTGGGGGGGGGGGGGGGGGCAGACTCTACAAGTTCTCTAAATTTGGTTCCCTTTTTGGGTTCCCTGTATAGTGCAGCATCTTATAGATAAGACCACCGCAAAACGTGATCCGATTTTAGAGAAGTTTGAGGTTTCAGCTTGAACCCCTGGTCTGGGTAGGATCTTGGGATATGTCATCTTTTGCTTCATTGGGTTTAGGGTTTAGGGTTTAGGGTTTAGGGTTTAGGGTTTAGGGTTTAGGGTTTAGGGTTTAGGGTTTGGGATCCCCACTCCAAGTCATGCCTGGGTAGGGCTATGGGGTACTTAAGCCATTTCCTTGTTGGGCTTGGGGTTGAAGATTTTTGGCCTCAAATCTAGCAGGGACTTGTTATACGTTCCTTCTGGATCCTCAACCCTAAACCTTAACCCCAAACCCCAAGCCCGAAACCCTAAACCCTAAACCCTAAACCCTAAACCCTAAACCCTACATGAACCCTACATGAACCCTACGATGTTCGCTCTTACAGGGTTAGACCTTAAGGTGTCACGGTTTTCAGGGAGTACGCTTCCTTCTTGGGATTCGGGGATCCGTGGCTCCGCTTTCGGGTTTAGGGCCTGGAGGGTTTAGGGTTTAGGGTTTGGGGTTTAGGGTTTAGGGTTTAGGGTTTAGGGTTTAGGGTTTAGGGTGAAGTTTGGAGGACGCTCGCCGACAGCATCTCGGCGCTTTCCTCCGGCTGGAACTCGAAGACTGCACAGATGTTGGAGTGAGTGCTGGCTATCAACCCCATGCCCCTAAACCCTAAACCCTAGACCCCAAACCCTAAACCCCAAACCCCAAACCCTAAACCCTAAACCCTAAACCCCAGCACCCAAACATTGATCTCAAGACTTCCATCTCTTGGCCCGCGCGGACCGGTCACTTGAAACTCACCACGCGACAACCCTCCCGAACTTAGGGTTTAAAGGGGGGGGGGGGGGGCAGGCCCTTGAGATATCTGGGGTTCGGGTTTAGGGTTTAGAGTTTAGGGTTTAGGGTTTAGCTTGTTGTGTTTAGGAGTACCTGATTCGGAATACTTGTCAAGGGAGACCGTGTGGATTTTGGGGCTCCAGGGGGTTTACGCCAGGCGCACGCCTCCGTGTTTAGGGCCTTTGTAGTTCCCGCCTAGTTCGCTACACAGCTCGATGGCCGCAGATGGCTGGGGCAGCCGTTTAGCGTTTAGGGTTTCAGGGTTTCAGGGTTTCAGCGTTTTAGGGTTTCAGGGTTTCAGGGTTTAGGGCTTCAAAGTCTCAGTCGCAATGAGGCAGCCCCAGCCAAGTTCCTTAGAGAGACCTGGACCTGTCGAGAGCAGCCCATGCGAAATAGCGCCACGCTCGTGCCATGCTTTCAAGGGGATGGGATCACCTATTTTGGGACATGCACATATTGCGGCAGTTCTCACTCCTAAGCTCTATACCCTAAAACCCTAATTAAACCCTATAACCCTTAAACCCTAAACCCTAAACCCTAAACCCGGGGCGGGGTGTTGGTATGAGGGGCCATGATTTCGAGAGCCATCTATCTCCCTTCCAGGGTTTAGGGTTTAGGGTTTCTGGCAGTTTTGTTTCAGGGTCAAAGGCCCATGTGTTCCTCGCAGCCCCCCAAGGGCCTCCTCGACTTAAGAAGGCCCTCGAGGATGTGGATGTGTGTGTGTGTGTGTGTGTGTGTGTGTGTGTGGCTGGGGGAGTGGGCTGATCTGAGGTGTAGGGTTTCAGGGTTTTAGGGTCTAACTAGTGTCCAGGGTCTCAATTTGAAGCGGGCCCATGATCTTGGTTCCCTTCCCCCCCCCCCCCCCCCCCCCCCCCCCCCCCCCCCGGCCTCCGCCCCCCGCATGAGTCGAACACACCCCCTGCAGCCCCAAAATCACGAAACCACAGAGCACTGGCAACCCCAAAAACCCTGAAAGGCGCCAACCCCGACAGCCCCAAATCCCTTTAACCCTAAACCCTAAACCCTAAACCCGAAACCCGAAACCCTAAACCCTAAACCCTAAACCCTAAACCCTAAACCCTAAACCCTAAACCGCAGCCCAAAACATTGCCAAATTCAGCCCATGCCGCTGCCTTTTCTTGTCCGGGGAGACTCAGAATATGACAGTGGCCGCCGTCTGAGACCGGTGCGGACCGGTGTCTCAGCTGAGTTTAGGGTTTAGGGTTTAGGGTTTCGGGTTTCCGGTTTCGGGTTTCGGGTTTCGGGTTTCGGGTCGGGTTTCGGGCTTGAGGGTCGGGGTAGGGATCATTGGGGTTGAGGGGTTTAAGGGTGTGGGGAAGGCAGGTCTGTTCGCGCGTTGGTGTTGTCTGTGATGTATGGTATGTGCTGTAGCTGACACGAAGAGCACAGAGAGATTGTTTTTTGGCCTAGAAGGCCATATCATACCAGCGATTCGTCTGGGCAGGCGAGGCCGTGTGGTTGCGCATCCACCAAAATGCAAGGGCCTTCGATGGGCAGAGTACACTGGTAGGTTTTGGATGACGATCTACAATGGAAGAGACGTGATTAATGGAGAAATTTCCCAAGGGAGCGCGGCATTCTCCAGGTTGCTGTATGCGTGATCTTGGGGCTCTAAGAATCGAGATCCTTACTTCGGGTGATGTGGTGGACTACTAGGGTATGCAACATGCCATCTGCGAGTAATGCTTAAGAAGGCAATGTCCTTCTAGCCAGAAAGGGCTTGCAGGGGTAGCTTTGCATGCCGTTACATCTTAAAAACATGGAGCTTAAACTCAAGATCCGATACACGGAAGAAGAACTTGTTTGTGTTATGTCGGGTAACGGGGTAATGGGTTGTGCTTGCAACAGACAGCCTTTTTCTTGTTCAGTGGAACCACCTCAAATGATTGAGGCCTGAAGTGGTCGACTTGGTGGTACCAAACTTTCCGTATGTACATATATATATATATGTATATGTATATATATATATATGTATATGTATATATATATAATAGTAGTAAAAATAATAAGAATAATATAATAATAATACTAATAAGTATGTACTTACGTATTCTGCCTTCTCTCTATATTTGTATTTAACATACTTCACCCCTTCCCAAAGATGTCAGACATCGTCCTCAGCAGACCTACATATTTCCTTCGCACGATCTCGAAACATGCGAAACAGCCAGAATAGGAGGAAACACACGTGTTTGTCTTGGCATGGCCTCTTTCATGTTGCACCATGGAGGCTGTCGTGCAGTGAACCTGGGTTTCAGGTTTGGGTTTTGGGTTTAGGGTTTGGGGTTTCGGGTTTTGGGTTTCGGGTTCGGGTTCGGGTTTCGTTTCAATCATCACCCGGCTTCCTGCCCTATAGTTGGAAGTTATCATCTTTGTTCCCCTTAAACTTTAAACCCACAACCCTTAACCTTACTAGCATCGAGAGACTCTATAAGTTTAGGGTTGAGATCCGGCAGGATCTGTCTTCGGGTTTCAACACGGAGTGTGTGGAGACATGAATCGACGGAAGGTTCATTGCAAGCACGAAACCGGAAACTCAAAAGCAAACCCGAAAACCCGAACGCCTGAAAACCCAAGAAAGCCCCATGACCCCGAAACTTAAACCTCAAGACTCTAAACCCTAAATCCTAAAACCCCTCACCCTACAACCCCCAACCCTAAACCCCCCTATAAACCCTATGAACCCTATAATTAAACCTTATAAAACCACAAACCCGAACCCTGAACCCTAAAGCCCCTGAGCCCCCAAATCCAAGGCCTCCTAGCTGACGCGCACTTGCCACTGCAATGTCTCGGCCCTGGCAGAGCTGGAATACAGGTTTCAGGGCTTTGGGTTGCAGCTTTTGTGGGGTTTAGGGTTTAGGGTTTAGGGTTTAGAGTTTAGAGTTTAGAGTCTATTGTTTAGGGTTGTAGGGCTTTCAGGGTTTTACGGTTCGAACTTGAGGACTTCGGGGTCAGACAGAGGTTTGTGTTAGGACTTTCGGTGCCTGGGCTTTAGGGCTTGCAGGGGCCCATGCCGGAATTGTAAAAGGGTTTAGGGTTTAGGGTTTAGGGTTTAGGGGTAGGGGAGTTTCGGCCCCCTAACGCCCCCTAACGCCCCCAAGCCCCCGCAGCCCTTGACCCTAAATAAAGCCTTCCAGACCCCCTACATGCGAGAAACACCTCCAAAACCCTAAACCCTAAACCCCAAACCCTAAACCCTAAACCCTAAACCCTAAACCCTAAACCCTAAACCCTAAACCCTAAACCCTAAACCCCAAACCCTAAACCCTAAACCTTTAAACCCTGAACCCTAGCCTCCTCAAGAAAAATCCCACCCAAAAGCTGAAACCCAGGTCGATCTGCGCACCGCAGCGACTCCAGGTCAGGGTTTAGGGTTTAGGGTTTAGGGTTTAGGGTTTAGGGTTTAGGGTTTAGGGGTTTAGGGGTTTAGGGGTTTAGGGGTTTAGGGTTTAGGGTTTAGGGTTTCGGGGTTTAGGGGTTTAGGGTTGAGGGTTTAGGGTTTAGGGTTTAGGGTTTAGAGTCTTTGGTTAAGGGTTTGGGGTTTTGGGTTTAGGGTTTAGTGTTTTGGGTTGAGGGTTTAGGGTTTAGAGTTCAGGGTTTTGGGTTTAGGTTTGAGGGTTGAGGATTTCGGGTTAGTTTAGGGTTGAGGGTTTAGGGTTAGAGTTTAGGGTTTGGGGTTTGGGGTTTGGGGTTTAGGGCTAGGGTTTAAGGTTTAGGGTGTAGGGTCTAGGGTTTAGGTTTAGGGATTAGGATGTAGGGTGTTAGGGTGTTAGGGTGTTAGGGTGTTAGGGTGTTAGGGTGTTAGGGTGTTAGGGTGTTAGGGTGTTAGGGTGTTAGGGTGTTAGGGTGTTAGGGTGTTAGGGTGTTAGGGTGTTAGGGTGTTAGGGTGTGAGGGTTTAGGGTTTGGGGCGTAAGGCTTTCAGAGTTTCAAGGGTTGGTGTTTAGGGCTTGAAGGGTTCAGGTTTAGGACGTCAAGACTTCAGAGCCTAGGCTCTTGGGCGCTGGGCTCTGATCGAGGTTTGGGACTCACTAGGGTTTAGGGTTTAGGGTTTAGGGTTTAGGGTTTAGGGTTTAGGGTTTAGGGTTTAGGGTTTAGGGTTTAGGCTCCTTAACCCCTTAGCACCCTCTGACGTAAGCGGAAGTGCTGGCATAAGCCCTTAAATCACCCATAGCCGGAACCTTCCTACCCCTACGCCTTTGCTTGGATGCTACGCGTCTAGCTTGAAACTGGGCCCTCCCCTGCTCAAACCCCCAAAACCTAAACGCTAAACCCTAAACCCTTAATGCCCTGACCTATACCACCCCAAACTCGTTTTCCTGTTGCAGGCGCCGCGTTTGGACGTGCCAACCCTTCCAGAGGCGCTTCGGGGCTGGGTCAGGGTGCAAGGCCTCGCCAAGGGGTAGGGTTTAGGTGATTCCTAATCCTAGGATTTAAAGGAATAGGGTTTAAGTAGGGTTTAGGGTTCAGGGTTCAGGGTTTTGGGTTTAGGGTTTAGGGTTTAGGACCTAGAGTAGGCCCGTATTCCCTCTTTTCAGGGGCCAGGTTTCCTCATAAGCCCCTTTAAACCAAAAGGGCACCTTTGTTTCTCCCCAGGTTACGGTTACTTTTGGATCCGGTTTAGGGTTTAGGGTTTAGGGTTTAGGGTTTAGGGTTTAGGGGTTTATGAAGGGTTCATTGTTGCCTTAGGCCCGAGTGTCTTACGGCAGTTCATCTGAGGGTAATTTCATGGGCCCTTAGTATGATCCCTAACCGGCTTTAATGGGGTTCTGATATATGGGCCCTCAATTTGTATAGGGTCTATACGGCGTACAGAAGAGGTACCCTGTTAAGGGCCCGTAGTAAGGGACCATGAAACTACCCCTAAACCCTAAACCCTCCCCCAAACCCCTAAACACCTAAAACCCTAACGCAAAACCCTAAAAAACCCTAGAACCCCAAACCCTAAACCCTATAACCCTAAAACCCTTAACCCTGCACCCTTAGGGATTCGGGGGGATTGAAGCCACCGGCTGCAGGCTTTCGTGCCCAAGGCACTGTCATTGCCAGACACCGGCTTGCTTCTACCGCAGCCGGCGCCCGAGTGAATTCCCCAAAAAGCTCCCAACCTTGAGCTCTCTTTAGGGTTTAGGGTGTAGGGTTAGGGTTTAGGGTTTAGGGTTTAGGGTTTAGGGCTTAGGGCTTAGGGCTTAGGGCTTAGGGCTTAGGGCTTCGGGCTTAGGGTTTAGGGTTTAGGGTTTAGGGCCATTCCTCAAATCTTAAGTCCCAAAGATATCCCTTACAACTCATGGTAGGAAGCGCCACCCAAACCATCCCAAACCCTAAACCATCATAAGCCATGAGCTAAAATCCTACACCACTCTAATTCTCCCTTCTTTCTCCCGAAAACAAAGCCTAAAATTTAATCAGAACTATACAACCACAAGCCTCTCCCGAAAACAAAACCTAAAATTTAATCAGAACTCTACAACCACAAGCCAGAAGCCGAATCCGTGATGCCAAAAGCATACAGCCATCGGGGCCAGAAGTGCTAAAACCCAGGCACGAAACCCTGGGCCTGAAACCCTGAACCCTGAACCCTAAACCCGGGTTTAGGGTTTAGGGTTTAGGGTTTAGGGTTTAGGGTTTAGGGTTTAGGGTTTAGGGTTTACCCTGAACCCTGAACCCTAAACCTCCCAAGCCCTAGAGCCGCACCAGGGCGCGGGGAGCTTGGGTCAAGGCAGCTTCAGGTTTAGGATTTAGGGTTTAGGATGTTTTGGGGGGGCTTCTTCGCCCCAAAACCTCAAACCCTGAACTGGGAGGTAGGCAAGGGGCTCCGAAGGACGCTGGGTCTGGCGCAGTCCGGCGCATCAAGTTTGTGCCGACAAGTTCGTCTGTTTAATGTTTCACGCCCTAAGCTGCTAGGTGATGCACCATCAGCCCTACCTGAAGAACCCCAAACCTGCTATTTTGCAGGTTATTGCTACAAAACCCCTTATAAGACTAGCAACCTGTTATTTTGTAAGTCTTGGGTTCTTAAACCCTTACCCTCCTGCGCTCAGGGCATGTCCGCCAGGCAGCTGGAATGTTGTGCCCGCTTGGATCGTTCCGGGGATCTTTCCGTGCGGCGTGCGCGACGGCATGATGTTTTTTCCCAGCCACCAAGCATGGGAACAGTAGCTGGGTTTAAGGACCCTAAACCCTAAACCCTCAACCCAAAACCCTAAACCCGACACCCCGTGTATGGATCTCAGGAGCTCAGGCAGGTGACACATTCGACAACAGCAGCCCAGACCCCAGTGTAAACTCTAAAAACCCTAAACCCTAAGCCCTAGACACTAAACTCGGGGCTGGTCTTCAATAACCTGCATGCTTGGAGGGGTCAGATTTACTGGGCTTTCGGGATTAAACGCTGAGCACTAAGCCCCAAACCGTAGAATAATCAACTTGAAATCCCTAAACCCCAAACCCCAAACCTTGGAATATTGCGGGGGGGGCCCCAAACCCTAAACCCTAAACCCTAAGCCCTAAACCCTAAACCCTAAACCCTAAACCGTGGATGTACTGCTGGCAACTCTCAGGCCGCTTCCGCCGCCGCAGACGCGATCTGTGCCGAGGTACGCCCCCCCCTAACTTTCTGAATTTCTCAAGCCCCAAGCCTGCCTCAGCCCTAAACCCTAAACCCTAAACCCTAAACCCTAAACCCTAAACCCTAAACCCTAAACCCTAAACCCTAAACCCTAAACCCTAAACCCTACACCCCAAACCCACACTGAAGTCCCTCAAGGTTCGGGGTCCTAAGTTCCTATAAAGCCCTGTGCCCGAAGCCCCAAACCCTGGACCCTAAACCCTTAACCCTTAACCCTAAACCCTGAACACTACACCCTAAACCCTAGACCCTAGACCCCAGACCCTACTTGGAGGTTCATGGTGCTTATTAACCGATTATAACTGTACTTTTGACCCACTTATAAGCCCCTTAAGTGCCCTAATATGGTTATAAGTACAGCCTTAAGTACCGTTAGAAGTACATTTAAAATTGGTTAATAAGTACCATGACCCTCCTAAACCCTAAACCCTAAACCCTAGACCCTAAACCATGAAGACCCCAAGCCCCAAACGAGGGCTCAAATCGGGCCGAGCACAGTTCTGGCTCGCAGTGGGTGCTTCAAAGAACTGGGTTTGAGGTTTAGGGTTCAGGGTTTAGGGTTTAGGGTTTAGGGTATAGGTTGTCATTGTTTTGGGCTTGAGGGTTTTGGATTGAGGGTTTGGGTGTTGTTTTGGGCCAAGGTTTGCAGGTCTTTCGGGGTTCATTGAGGGTTTAATGCGTCCCAACAAGCCTGCGAAGGGGGAGGGAGGCGGGTGGGGCTCTTGGTAGTAGTACAGACCCAATCGACGTCTCGGACGTCGAGGAAGCAGGCCCTCTGGGAAGGCCCAACCCTAAACCCTAAACCCTAAACCCTAAACCCTAAACCCTAAACCCTAAACCCTAAACCCTACAACTTGTGATTCTGAGATTGGCATGCTGACTTGGAGCTGCCAGCCTGCCGTGTGCGGTTCGACCCGAAGCCCATGCATCCAATCGTGGACGGGTTCAAGTGCGATGAGTGGAGGTTTAGGGTTTAGGGTTTAGGGTTTAGGGTTTAGGGTTTAGGGTTTAGGGTTTAGGGTTTAGGGTTTAGGGTTTAGGGCTGAGGGTTTAGGGTTTACGGTTCCGTTTGCACGGCGCTTCAAGTGGGGCTGGTGTGTTTGGCACGCAGAGCGAGCCATCCAGCCGCGCAGTATACCAAGAGGTGAGCACAAGGGGAAGTTCATCATGATTTGCTCCGCGCTCTTTAGCGAAGACAACTTCTTTTGCCGAGGCTTCTTCAAGATGCCTTTTTCCTTGGCAACCCTAAACCCTGATTAAACCCTGAACCCTGAACCCTAAACCCTAAACCCTAAACCGTAAAAGGGAAAACCCACACCTAAGGGCTGCTATGTGTTTAGAACCTGTTTTGGTTCAGTGCATTCTAGAACCCCAAAAGGAACTGCCTTAGAGCACCCCTTACGAACTCAAGACCTGTTTTTTTTGCAAGCTCTCACTATAAAACGCCTTATAGGATTCTTAGGTCTAGCCTACCAAGGAGGCAGGCTTTAGGTTCAGAAGGTTCAGGCTAAATCCTAAACCCTAGAATCCCTAAACCCTAATCCCTAAGCCTTAAGCCCTAAACCCTAAACCCTAAACCCTAAACCCTAAACCCTAAACCCTAAACCCTAAACCCTAAACCCTAAACCCTAAACCCTAAACCCTAAACCCTAAACCCTAAACCCTAAACCCTAAACCCTAAACCCTAAACCCTAATACCCTAAACCCTAAACCCTAAACCCTAAACCCTAAACCCTAAACCCTAAACCCTAAACCCTAAACCCTAAACCCTAAACCCTAAACCCGAACCCTTAACCGTCCCCAGGGCGGCCAGCCCAGTGCGGGATTTCCGCTCCCTGCCCGCCTGGCCTCTTGGGAGCACAGGAGGCCGCGCGAGGGTTTAGGGTTTAGGGTTTAGGGTTTAGGGTTTGGGGTTTGGGTTTAGGGTTTAGGGTTTAGGGGGGTTATGGTCAGGGTTTAGGGTTGAGGGTTCAGGGCTCTTCGTAGCTACGTCTCAGGGTTCGGGGTTTAGGGGCTGGGTTTCGGGTTCAAGTTTTTGAGGCGGGCTCTTCAGCAAAAAAAAGTCCAGGGATTGGATTTCTTGGACACCCCCGCCCCCCCCCCCCCCCCCTTATTGCACTTAGTCCGTGACTCCTGGCTAAGAGCCACAAAGCTGCAGCTACTCCTGGCGTCGAGGCCAAGGTTTAGGTCGTGAAGGCTTTGGCTTCCATCTTTTAGGGTTTAGGGTTTAGGGTTTAGGGTTTAGGGTTTAGGGTTTAGGGTTTAGCTTGCGACTCTTGCGCGCTTCCTGCGCTCTTCGGTTGTTTCCCCTTCAGGCTCTGGGTCTAGGGTTTCAGGCTTTCCGGGGCCGATGGCTTTAGGGTCTTTAGGGATTGTGGTAACAAAGAACAAAGTGCTCCTTTTGGCTTTAGGTCCCTTACACCTTGATTGACCGGCCAACGCTGGGCGGCAAGCCCAGAAGCCGATAGCCCGAAGACACCGGGATCTTGTAAATCCTTAGGATCCCTTAAAACCCTAAACCAATGAAGCCCTTCATCAACAACGAAACCCAGAACCCTAAGCCCTAAACCCTGACAGGGATTATGGCAACGGCAGACTCAAGTTTCCCCCAGTGAAGAAACCCCCTGCCAGGCTCGCCGCGCCAGGCGGGCGCGCCTCCTTCATGGCGCGCCGGGATCCCTTGAGACAAAAACCCCTGGTGAGTAGTTGAGTTTAGGCTTTGGGGTTTAGGGTTTTGGGTTATAAGGGTCTGGGTTTAGGGTTTCGGGGTTCTCTAAATTTGGGTCCCTATATCTAGCACATCGCCTTTTTGAAAGGATCCCGCACGCGCCCTGGACCCTAAACCGCCTTTGGGGGGTGTCCTTCAACTAAACCCTAAACCCTAAACCCTTCATCCTAAACCTTCAACCAGGCATTTCGGCTATCGGGCTTCGAGGCGTTTAGATTTCAGGTCATGGGGTGTGCGGGTTTGGGCTCGGAGTTTTAGGGCAAGAAAATCGAGAAGGCGGTTTGGGGTTTGTACTTGGTTTAGGGTTTAGGGTTTAGGGTTTAGGAGGTTCATGCTACTTATTAACCAAATATAGCTATTATAACTGTACTTCTAGCCCACTTATAAGCCCCGTAAGTGCCCTGGCATGCTTATAAATCCAGGTATAAGTACAGTTGCAAATGGCTAATAAGTACCATGAGCCTCCAAGTAGGGCTTGGGGCTACAGGATTCAAAGTCTCGGCAGCTACCTGACAGGAACTTTAGGGTGTGCAGGGTTCAGGGTGTTTTGGGTATAGGGGGTTTGGGGTGTAACCCTAAACCCGAAACCCTAACCCTAAACCCTAAGGGTGTTGAGTTAAATTTAGGTTTAGGCTAAGGTTTCTTATGGCGGTCGCTTGTTGGGCGTTGAGGACTTTGTCGCGCCTGAGGCCGTAGCGAGCCCTATGCCGGCTGCTGCCTACGGCCAGCAGGCTTGACAGTTAGGGTTTAGGATTTAGGGTTTAGGGTTTAGGGTTTAGGTGTCCCCCTGTATGCAGTGTATGCAGGTATTTTTAAGGGCCTGGGCAGTGGCTATCAGCCAGGGGTTAGGGTTTAGGGGGTTAGAGGTGGGAACAAGACTTCCAGCCACCCAATTGGGCAGGCCGCAACAATTCACAACATGTTGGCGGGCAGGTTTATCAGAACTTTACGATATGAAGGCTTGATCTAAAGATCCTTCTGGGGAACTCCTATTGGTTCATGAGGGACACTGCAACATAGAGTGGAATTCTGGGAACAGGTATTTTGATCAACTCCCATGTTTTCTACCATTTATTCGTAAATTGCTCAGGATGACCAAGTAGCTTTCTCCTTCTCCGGTCCGGAGATCGCTAAAACAGACTAGTTTCAGAAGGGGGGGGTAAACTCTTTCCACCCTAAATCTCATGGTTCTCCCCACACGATCCATAGCTAACGTAGTTTCAAAGTTTTTCCGCGAAATTTCGCAAAAAACGCTTCCAGAACGAACATGACACTTTTGGTTGTAGAAACGCGATCGCAGCAAGTCATGCGCGAAAGCTAAGAAGCGTGCGCGGCCAACCATTTGACTAAACCCTAAACCCTAAACCCTAAACCCTAAACCCTAAACCCTAGACCCTAAACCCTAAACCCTAAACCCTAAACCCCAAGCCCTCTTGATTTTGATACTCCCCAAGCCACCGTTTCGGAGTCTCTGGGCTGGGAATCTGGCACCCTACGCGCGCGAGGCGCCCGTGATGCGGTCTGCCTCGCCAACATACTCGGCGCAGGCTAGGGTTTCGGGTTTAGGGTTTAGGATTTAGGGTTTAGGGTTTAGGGTTTAGGGTTTAGGGTTTAGGGTTTAGGCTTCAGGGCCCCTTGGGTATGCCCATAGATCCCGTATAAAAGACGGTTGTTAGCCCTGTATTATAGACGGTTGTTAGCCCTCAAACCCTTACCACCTTCACGCCTTATACCCCTCACGCAAACCCTTCACCGTCAGACCTCCAACCGTCTACGACTCAGAGTCGGCCCTGATTCCCTTTTGTGGGGGTTTCTTACTTCTCCAACAGCTGAACTTTAAACTTTTTGGGTTCCCTTATTTAGTAGGAATAATAAAGTTTAACCTTTTTTTCCCCTTGGTTATTGGAGAAGTAAGGTTTAGGTTGCCTTACAGGCCCCTTTCAACCAAAAGGGCACCCTTTTATTCCTGGGTTACTCTCGGGTCGAGTCTAGTCGCCGTTTCTGTTGTGGGATACCCAGCTTTACGCTCAGCATAGTATGACCGGAAGAAATTGGCAAGATTTTTACCTTCAACCCTGAACCCTTAAACCCTTAAACCCTCAAACCCTCAAACCCTTAAACCCTTAAACCCTTAGAAGCCCTTGAACCCTAAGCCCTAAACCCTAGCCCTAAACCCTAAACCCTAAAGCCAGAACTTGAAAAGGTGCCCGTGCAGCGGACGGCCTCACCAACTTTTACGGCCCAGTGCCAGGCTTGTGGCAGTTGAGTTTTTAGGGGGGCAAGCCCAAAATTCGACATGCAAACCCCTAGAACCTAAACCCTAAACCCTAAACCCCAAACCCCTATACCTAGGCTACCCTTCACCCATCGAATTCCTCCTACACCGAAGAAGGCGTGAGGCTTCCTTGGAGCCCCTGAAAGGGGCCCTTGTCCTATTACGCGATACTTGGCCTGATATGTCCCGGGTTTTGGGTTTAGGGTTTAGGGTTTAGGGTTTAGGGAGCTTCACGGCGACCTGAAGCCCATGTCCAGCAAACCTGGAGTTGAACGAGCCCTGAAGCCTGAAACGTTAAGCCCTCCGGCACTGAATGAAGCTTCAAGGGCCCCTAAACCCTAAGCCCTAAACCCCAAAACCCTTCAAACCCCTAGACCCTAAACTCTAAACCCTAAACCCTAACCCCTGAACCCTAAACCCGAAACCTCGAATTGACTGCCCGAATTTCTAAACCCCAGAAGCCCCATCACCCTAAACCCTGAACCCTAAACCCTAAACCCTATAAGCCCTAAACCCTAAACCCGACCCCAGGTGGCGCCCGGCGGTGGCTCCTACCAGCCGGCCCCCGTGATGCGGGCGGCCTCCCCACCCCCGGTGATGCGGGCGGCCTCCCCACCCCCTGTCGGCTCCTGAGGGTTTATAGAGTTTAGGGTTTAGGGTTAGGGTTTAGGGTTTAGGGTTTAGGGTTTAGGGTTTAGGGTTTAGGGTTTAGGGTTTAGGGTTTAGGGTTTAGGGTTTAGGGTTTAGGGTTTAGGGTTTAGGGTTTAGGGTTTAGGGTTTAGGGTTTAGGGGTGTTTGAGGGGGCGTTCAGGGGAGGTATCAGGGGTTCTGGGGCAGGCGTTGACGATGTCAGTCCCAAGACGGGGGTAGGGTGCATGGCCTCCAAGTGGGTGGTTGTCAAAGTCATGATCCCTTTTGGGGTACCCTAAATATTAGGTGCCGTATGATAATAGGGGTCCAAAAAAGGCACCATAATTTCGACAGCCGCCCAAGTAGAGGTCGAGGTCAGAAAGCCGCAGCCCTGAAGCACGGTTCCAAGTTCCATGAGAAGGTTTAGGGTGTAGGGTTTAGGGTTGAGGGTTTAGGGTAGTTCAAGGTTTTGGGTTTGGGGTTCAGGGTTCAGGGTTTAGGGTTTAGGGTTCAGGGTGAGCACCCACGTATAATTGCATCGCCTGAACAGGAGGGGTTGCGAGGCCAAGCCCAAGGCCCTAAACTCTCAATTGCTCTCAGTGGCTGTGAAGGTTGACCTGTAAAGCCAGGGATGAATGAACCATTGAACGAACTCCCTAAACCCCGAAACCCTAAACTCTGAACCCTGAACCCTGAACCCGAACCCTGAATCCTAAACCCTAAACTCCAAGCGCCTAAGCCCTAAGCCTCCTAAGCCCTCAACCCTCCCATGCGATCCAATGCTTGAAGCCCTAGAAAGCCTAAGCACAGCTCCACGCATCCTGGGTTTTAGGGTTTAGGGTTTGGGGTTTAGGGTTTAGGGTTTAGAGTTTGGGTTCAGGGTTTGGGGTTTAGAGGTTTAGGTATAGACCTTAAATCCGAATCTTGAACGAGCCCTCAGGATGCCGTCACAAAGCAACGGGCGCAAAGAGAGAGAGGGAGAGAGAGAGAGAGAGAGAGAGCTTGCTTTTGTTTGAGGGCCTTTCCCAATGGTCTGTGCTGCGCTGGTTAGGGTTCATGGTTTGTGGTTTAAGGTTTAGGGTTTAGAGTTTAGGCGTTATGGGTTCAGGGTTCTGGTTTAGGGTTGTTCTGGTGGAGGCTCTACGGTGGCTTAGGGTTGGGACCCCTTGTTTACAGCCCATGCACTTTCCATGAGGGGTCCTCAGCATATGTAGGGTTCAGAGTTTACGGAGTGTTGACGTGGAGCCGCTCGAAGCGACCCGCCCTGGCCCCCACCACCAACAATCGAATCGTAAGAGTTCCCATGTAGCAAACCTAAACAGTTTCCCCTCCACCCAATCCTCTGAACAGTCAACGTTTCGATGCCTGGAGCAATACATCACAAACCAACAATTTCTCTGAAACTCCCAGGGTTTCAGGACTTCTTTCAGTTTGTGGTTTGGGGTGCATGGTTTCAAGAGTTTAGCTGCTTTTTGTGTCTTATGGCTTGGGGATTACGGTTGATGCTCAGGTTTTACACCACTTGTGGTTTGCCGCTTATGTCTTATGTTTTAGGGCCCCCTTTGGCATGCTCCGCGTTTTACGAACAGTCCTTAATAGGGATTATAACGGGGGGGAAGGGGGGGTGGATGTTTACTATAATTAAGGACCCTAAACGCTAAACCCTAAACCCTAAACCCTAAACTTAGGCCGTGCCACGGCAGTGTTCTCCTCGGCATATGTCGCCATCACCGGTCTCGCCACGACACTGGCCGGTGGCGCAGCCTTGCATGCAGGTGGAGTGCACGTGTGGGTTGCAAGCCTTAGCCCTGAACCCCCGCAAAAGTCCCAGTATAGCTTCGCCTGAAAGCTAAAACCCTAAACCCCAAACCCTAACTCCTAAACCCTCATTAAGTATGGTTGCTGGAGCCAGCTTAGACCCTGTAAGCCTTGGGGGCAGTTTCTTCCAGACAGCCCCCTAAGGCCTGGGTTGTAGGAGTTCGGAGTCTCGGGGTCCGGGTTGTGGGTTTTGGGGTTTGGGGTTTAGGGGTTTAGGATAATAGTGCACTCAAGGAAAGATAAAGGCCGAAATCAACGGCTCGGGTTTAGGTTACAGGGTATAGGGCATAGGGTTTAGGAGGGCTTTGGGTTTTGGTGTTTTGAAAGCTTGGCGCTGAGAGTGAGAACACACACACACACTCACACACACACACACACACACAACCGGATTCCCTAACCCTAAGCCCTAAACCCTAATTAAACCCCAAGCCCCAAACCGTCAACCCTAGCTACACACCGACATCGACACCCCTATAAATTGGTTTAGGGTTTAGGGTTTAGGGTTTAGGGTACCTTATTCCCTCATTTCCGACTAACCAACAGTAAGCCAGGTGCCCATGGCCTCGGCAGGGCTCCCAGGGGCTGCACCGGCGCAACAGTCGCCGCCGCCGCAGGCCGGAAGCTTTCGGGTTTAGGGTTTAGGGTTTAGGGTGTAGGGTTTAGGGTTTGGGGTTTGGGGTTTGGGGTTTGGGGTTTGGGGTTTGGGGTTTAGGGTTTGGGGTCTAGGGTTTAGGGTTTAGGGCTCAGGGTTCAGGGTTTTGGGTTTGGTGGTTTAGGTGAATTCGGTGTTGATGGGCCTAGTCGGTTGAGGTTTAGGGGGGTTGTAGGGGTTCAGGGCTTCAGGTTGTGGTTAGGGTGTATAGGGTTTACGGAAATCCTAAACCCGAAACCCTAAACCCTAAACCCGGATTAGGGGTTCTAGGATGTCGTTTTCTTTTGTGTGTTTTTTGGGCGGGGGGTTAGTCTTAGTCGTTTACGGTTGAGGGATAGGCTTGCCTTACACTTAACTGCAAACTCTAAACACGAAGCCCCCAAATCCCAAACCCTACCCTAAACCCGAAACCCTATAAGCCCCATCAATCTGACCTCCTAACATTTCGGGGTCCAGGGCTGGTTCCGAAGCCAGAATCCCTGAAGGCACTTTTCGGAATCCCTTAGAAAGGGAGGCCTCCGCCTGAACCCCTGAATCTTGGGCCCCGCATCCTGAGCCCAAAGCCCTGAATCTTGAACCCTATCCACGGTTTAGGGTTTAGGGTTTAGGCCCAAACCCTGAACCTTAAATTCCTCAAACAGTATCATCTAGACAACTCCCCACCCCTCCCCATGTCCTCAACCTCGTAGGGCTTAGAGGTTCAGGGTTTAAGGGTTTAAGGGTTTAAGGATTTAGGGTTTAGGGTTTAGGGTTTAGGGTTTAGGGTTGAGGGTTTAGGGCGCTGCCAGGCTAGCTGCCAGGTGGCGACCCCTCCATCCTTCGCCTTCGGTCAGCCACAGGTGCGGGCGCTGGGCTTGTACTTGGAGGTTCAGCTTAAGAGGGGTTTAGGGTTTAGAGTTTAGAGTTTAGGGTTTAGGGTTTAGGGTTTAGGGTAAGTGCCATGAACCTCCAAGTAGGGTTGGGGGGGCTATGCTACTATTTGCTTAACTGGCTTCGGGATGATTTTTAGTGTCCCTTCTTTCCTTATAAGGGAACCTGTTCATAAACAGCCTTTTCAAAGGGTTCAAAGCACAACCAAGATAAGAACCCGGGATTCTTCCACAAATAGTAGTATAGGGTGTAGGATTCGGGTTTAGGGTTTTTGGGGTTTGGGGTTTGGGACGGGTGCCCAGGAATAGACATAAACTCCTTCATACTATGGGGCTATATGGCCAGTTCTCTAGCCTGCCAACTGCTGGTGACTAGTGTTTAAAGTGCGGTGCGTTGGGCGTGAATTCGTTAAACTAGCGTTTTGTTTTAAATCATATCTGAGCTTGGGTTTGTTACACGAGCCTCCTTTTCATAGACGTGATGCCTGACCCGAAGAGGGGTTTTCAGGTTTGAGGACCCCGTGGTGTCGGCCGCAAAGTAAACCCTAAACCCTAAACGGCCCTAAACCCTAAACCCTAAACCCTAAACCCGAAACCCGAAACCCGAAACCCGAAACCCGAAACCCGAAACCCTAACTCTGAAGCGCCTTGAGCCCTCGTAGGCACAGCGCCCTCGATCCTCGGGGGGGGGGGGGGAGCCCCCAGCAAAAGCCCAGGCTTTCAAGCCAGACTCCCCCAGAACCGCAAACCCGCAAAGGCTCCGTGCTCCCTGTATGAAGTGGGGTTTGTATTTCTTGTATCCCCAAAAGGACACCCAACATGTACACTCACCAAAATTAAAAAAGGAACCTTATATACACTCACCAAAAGCAGTAGTATAAGCCCTGTTTCATATCCTGCACCCTGCGTGTCTACACCTTAGGACCTTCAAAATCCCAAAGCCTTTAAATCTGGCTTAACGAGGTTTCCGGGAATGCCCTTCATATGGGAGGGCCCTTCCTTCCCAGGTTATGATGCCGCAGGGGCCGGCCCAGGCGCGGAAATCTCAACAGTAGAGTTTGAGTAGCTGAACGAGTACACTTTACACTTGTTGGGATACTAATAACTTAATAACCCCCCTAAACTTAGGGTTTAAACCCTAAACCCTAAACCCCTATAGAACTGAAAGTGTACACTCTTTTGGGGCTCAGCGACTGAGGAATCGAGCTTCAAGTTCTAGACGCCCGCAGTTCGGGGTTGAGGGTTTAAGGTTTAGGGTTCAGGGTTTAGGGTTTAGGGTTTAGGGCTAGGGTTTAGGGTTTAGGGTTTAGGGGTTTTGTTCCCTAGACCTTGCGGGGCCAACCTGTGGCGCAGGGCTTGTAAATGTGTGGCCGGAAAGGCAGACCAGACACTTGCCAAAATCCCATCTACACCGTACTTGGAGGTTCATGGGTACATATAACCCCAATTATAAGTCTACTTCTAACCTACTTAAAGGACTTAGGGGGCTTATAAGTACAGATAGAATTGGGGCGATAAGTACCCTGAACCGCCAAGTATTCCTGCAGCACTGTGTGCGGCAGGGCTTGATGTGGCTGGTACGGGTGATTGCACGTATGGTTCCTGATACAGGGGGGTTTACGAACATAAGGGAACCCCTGACCCTAAACCCTAAAACCTAAACCCTAAACCCTAAACCCTAAACCTAAACCCTAAACCC
This sequence comes from Symbiodinium natans, assembly GCA_905221605.1. NCBI lineage: Eukaryota > Dinophyceae > Suessiales > Symbiodiniaceae > Symbiodinium > Symbiodinium natans. Next base: position 2,602,902 of record CAJNDS010000001.1, read on the forward strand.
TTGGTTTCCTTGCAGCTCTCAAGCCGGGCGACTCGCCCTAAGCCCCCAAAGCAGAAGCCCTCAGTTATGGGTCCCAGCCCTGCTGGGGGTTTAGGGTTTAGGGTTTAGGGTTTAGGGTTTAGGGTCTAGGGTCTAGGGTTTAGGGTGTTTCTTTTGGGGTTCAGGGTTTCGGGGAGGTAGCCTCCCTGCCTCCCTGTCATTCCGGGGTGGATTCCCCCCCCACACCACGCATGCAATCGGATCTCGGACTGCCTCCCTTCACAGCAGCCTCTCCAAGTTGATGCTTAAAGATAGGCGTTTAGGGCCTTTGGGGCTTTCGGGTGTTTCGGGCTTTCAGGGTGTTTAGGGCTTTTCGGACCTTGAGGGAGTTTAGGGAGTTTAGGGGCTTGGCTGGTTTCGGAAATTCAGAGCTTAGTAGTTGGGTTGAAATGCTCCCCCCTTTTTCTGACAGTCCTGAATAGGGATTATCATAGGGGGGTACTAGAATTCCTATTAAGAAGCTCTTAGTATACGGGGAGCATCCCAAGTTTGGGCGTGCAGGGCTTTTTGCGTTGGTTAAGACTCCTACCCCTAGAGGTTCCCCCTAATATACTCCTTATATGGCCCAGAAAGCTCCTCAAGGACCTTTGAAAAGGGGACCCAAAACCCAAGGGTACAACCTTAAGGGTCCAAGCCAACACCCTAAACCCGAAACCCTAAACCCTAAACCCTAAACCCGAAACCCTAAACCCTAAACCCTAAACCCCCCTATAGTTGGGAGGTGCGGGTGTTGGGACCTTTGGAGCCTCTGGAGGCCAGCCAGAGTTCGCCCGCGCGGGGGCTCGGAAAGCTTTGAGCCCTTAGCTTTGCCCGTAGAGGGCTTAGGGTTTATAGGGTTAGGGTTTCGGGTTTGGGCTGTAAGGTTTTGGGTTTTGGGGTTTGGGGTTTAGGGTTTAGGGTTTAGGGCAGACATGGGCCCTAAACCCCCTAACGCCCTTCACCTTTGCTAGCTCTTGATGGGGAATGTGGTACCTTATGTCCCTCTTCGTTGCCCTTCGACCCTAAAGCCTGCAAGTTCTAGTGGCCCCTATTCCTAAACCCTAAACCCTACAAGTGTCAACAATGTTACAAGGGGACAAAGGCTTTCCTTAAGAACCCGAAGCTTTAGGGTTCACAGTTACAAGGGTTACAAGGGTTAGAAGGTTTTCTTTTGAGTTAGAGTTTAAGGTGTAGGGCTCGGGGCTTGGGGTTTAAGCCTTGGAGTTTGAAATCTCAGACGCACCCGAGCCCTGAACACCCCAACTTCAAGCATACACAAGCTATACGGAAGCCTGAGAGCCGATCTACGATTCTATCGCCATGACAAATGTGACTTGTGGCGGGAGGGCCCCTTCTCTCCTCCTCTCCCCCTTTCCCCCCCTCCCCCCCCCCCTTCCCTCTCCCCTTCCCCTCCCGCCTTCCCTCCCCCCCTTCCCCCCCCCCCCCTCCCTCCCCCCCGTCCGGGTTTAGGGCTCGGCTTTGGCCCCCGAAGCCCCTCCCAGACTTCTTAAACCCTAAACCCTAGCCTTAAACCCTAAACCCTAAATCCTAAACCCTAAGCCCTAAACCCTAAACCCTAAACCCCAAACCCTAAACCCTAAACCCTAGCCCTAAACCCCAAACCCAAACCCTATATCCGGGTCCTACGAAGGCGGCGACGCTGCGGCCGCCTGTTTCAGGCAGACGTGATCCGACGTGCTCTTTCCTGGGTCGGTAATCTTCACCCCTTTTTTGGGTAGCAGAATCCCCCTTATAAGCCCAAAGGCGAACCTTTAACCCTAAACCCTAAACCCTAAACCCTAAACCCTAAGCTTTTTGAAATGGCCCGAAACCTCTTAGCCACCTTGGAGCCCTCTGAAGGCTTTTGACATAAGCCCTTAAACACCCCTCAATGCCCCTGTGGGCTTCTGCTTTGGGATCATTTAGGATTTTCTTTCTTTCCTTAGAAGGGAACCTATTTATATGTGATTTTCCAAGGGTTTTAAGCACAACTCAGCATAAGGGAATATCTATATGTGATTTTCCAAGGGTTTTAAGCACAACTCAGCCATGAACAGCTCTTAGACTCCTCAAAACCCTAAAGACCCTTGCCCCAAAACCCTTAGCCTCCAGACGATTGAGTCTCCAGGTCACGCACTAGTTTACTGACTCCAAGATCTTTTCGTCGGATGTGAACGTATGGATCAAAGAACAGGAGACTGGCATTCCCTAAATAGCCTGACTTATGGGGGGGGGAACCAGGGGGGCTAGTATAGAGACCATGATTGTATGGACGCCTCACTCATACGTTCATTCACTTGTTCATTCAATTTATCAGCTCACCTTTTAGGAATGGCTCAATAATTACAAGGCTTTTGTACGTATAGATGACATGTGAGCTCACAAGGCACGATGGTAAGGTTAAGGAGGTGGTTGGACGCTCTCTGGGTTCCTTGTCAAGAGAGTTCCTGTCACGTAGAAAGACTCACTCCTGAAGGTGTAACAAGGAATCTGTGAACTGGGTGAGAGAGAGGTGGCAAGAAGCCTGGAAACGGACGATATTAGGTTGTAACTGCAGCCCCTTAGAAGAGATCTTTTCACCGAGGCTTTTATTCCTGTCACAGCTTGAGACCCAACCTCTGTTTTCAAGGCGTGTTCAGCTGGGTCTTTGATCTGTTTCCAAGCTTATCGTCACCTCTTTCACCCAGTTCTATGAGTCTAGGAGCATACCACCCAACCACCCAAAAGAAAGAAGACCTTCATAAGCCCCTCAGGAAAATCCAGTCAAAGCCACTCAAAGTGAAGAAGACTACAAGTGTGCCCGCTTCCACTTGAACCTGCACAGGAAGATGGTCTAGGTTCGAACCCCCCAAAAAAATAAAATACACAGGCTCTGGGAACCAAGTTTCATCCCAAGACGTTTCTGGGAATCTTGGTTCTTGGTTCTTGGTTCCGGCCTTGTTAATTAACACAGATGTTCATTAGCACGGCCGGAACCAAGAACCAAGAACCCTAAACCCCAAACTCCTAATTCCCTAAAGCCCCAAAGTCCTCCCAAACCCCTATACACCCTAACCCCCTAAACCTGCACCCCCGAAACCCCTACAAGTCCTAACCCCGCAACGGCCTAATCAACCTTAAACCCTAAGCCCCGATAAGCCCTAAACCCTAAATCCCGAAATCCCTGAAACCCCCCGAGTACACCTGGACCTGAGACCCTCGAAAGCCCCGAAGAAACCCCTCAATCCAGTCCAGCCCTAAATCTTACACCCTAAACCCTATACCCTAAATCCTAATCCTAAACCCTAAACCCTACACCCTAAACCCTAAACCCCAAACCCCAAACCCTAAACCCTAAACCCTAAACCCTAAACCCAAACCCCAAACCCTATAGACCCTAGGTTCCCTGGTTTTGGGAGGCATGCCAGTGCACCTGCCGGGGCCGGCCACTGGCCCTGCCGAGGCCGGGAGTTGGCCTGGTTGTTTGGGTCTAGGGTTTAGGGTTTAGGGTTTAGGGTTTAGGGTTTAGGGTTTAGGGTTTAGGGTTTAGGGTTTAGGGTTTAGGGTTTAGGGTTTAGGGTTTAGGGTTTAGGGTCTGGGTCTAGGGTTTAGGGTTTAGGGTTTAGGGTTTAGGGTTTAGGGTTTAGGGTTTAGGGTTTAGGGTTTAGGGTCTGGGTCTAGGGTTTAGGGTTTAGGGTTTAGGGTTTGGGGTTTAGGGTTTAGGGTTTAGGGTTTAGGGTTTGGGGTTTGGGGTTTGGGGTTTGGGGTTTGGGGTTTGGGGTTTGGGGTTTGGGGTTTGGGGTTTGGGGTTTCTAGGGCTTGCACGTGCGCGGGGAGTGCACCTTTCCTTTAGAATTAAGGGCGCGCTCCCTATCGCGCAATCGCATAGCTCAGTACCCCCACCCCCACTTAGGCGTTCTACCCCCAAACCCCTGATAAGGTTGTTTTTTGTGAACTGAAAGGTTATGGCAAGAGGCCAGGGGGGCGTAGCCCTGTCCGAGAGCACCCATGTATCTGCCCAGCAGTGCTCTCGCCAGTTTAGGGTTTAGGGTTTAGGGAACTGGTTCAACGTACTAGTTCGAGTTCTTTTTTACCAGGGAACTCGTACCATGTTTTCCTTAAACCTAAAGCCCTAAGCCCTAAACCCTTGAGAACAAATTCCTTTAAACCTTTAACCCTAAACCCCTCAACCCCGGGTCATATACATGAAGAGCCAATTTCCCTGCATTCCCTCAATGAGAACTGGGGAGTTGAACTTGGGGGTTTGGGCATTTTGCTGCTCTGTGCCCCTGGTAAGGAAGAACATGTTTGATATTGTGTGGGGTTCTGAAGCAGATAGTAGTTTAGGGTTTTGGAATTTGAGGTGGTTTAAGGGCGCGCCTCTCTGTGCCCGATTGTCAGGGTCAAGCCACCAAAAATTGTAGGTATTCGCGGATACACGTTGACCTCCCCAAACCCTAAACCCTAAACCCTGAAGAAGTTGAAACAGCACCCTGAACCCTAAACCCTAGACCTACAAACCCTAAACCCTAAACCCTGAAGAAGTTCAAGCAGTAGACATAGACCTCATGGGTTCCCCCCTACTACCCCCTTTATTCTACCCCCCCCCCCCCTAGGTTCTCCGCACAATTGAGGCTTTTTCGGGTAATTCAGGTTATTTAAGGGAGGAACCGACTAAACCCTAGACCCTAGACCCTAAACCCTAAACCCTAAACCCCAAACCCTAAACCCTAAACCCTAAATCTCTTCTCGTTGGATCCATCTGTGATCTCGATCCGTGGAAGCGAGGGAGTGCGAGATGCAGAAGCCGCAGCCCCTAAACCCTAAACCCTGAAAACCCTAAACCCTGGAAACCCTAAACCCTAAACCCTAAACCCTTGTGGGGCCCATGGAGTACTTGGAGCCTTAGGGTTGAGGCAAAGGATGTTCAGTTAGCCGGCCGAGATCCCCAACGTCACTTCGAGGGAGCTGCGGTGCAACCTGATGCTGGATTTGGCCGCGGGTCGGCAAGATATGGTTTAGGGTTTAGGGTTTAGGGTTTAGGGTTTAGGGTTTAGGGTTTAGGGTTTAGGGTTTAGGGTTTAGGGTTTAGGGTTTAGGGTTTAGGGTTTAGGGTTTAGGGAAGCAGCTGAGAAGATTTGTAACAGTGGTGAAGCATGCAGGGAACCGCTGATTCGCAACAGCAGTGGCAAGGATTACAACTCCAACTTTGACGAATGCTTGCGGGTGCATCATTGGTACCGATTGAACAGGTCTCAACAGCAGTGGGGCAATTGGCCGCCCGACGAATTTTTCTACATGGTACTTATGAACCAATTCAAACTGTGCTTATAACCCACTATGAGCCCCTAAAGTGCCCTAATATGGGTACAAGTACAGGTATATTTGGTTAGTAAGTACCATGAACCTCCAAGCAGAGGACAAGGAAGAACTACTTTTGGGGGGCCTGAAGAATTCGAGCAGGCTTTTTTGGAGGGGGGCATTATAGTACCCTACTATTGGCGGCCGTGCTACATAAATAGAAAATATGAATAGATAAATAGAAAATTTCAACAAATAAATAAATAAATGTATATATGTGTATATGTGTGTGTGTGTGTTTTTTTTTTTTTTTGGGGGGGGGGGGGGGGGGGGTGCGGGGGTTATAAACGTGTAATTGTATAGGAACCATAGCGGAATATATTCCGACCCCTGTACTGTTGAGCTCGCGTCTTGCGCCGCAGCGAACACGCACCCGGCGCAAGCTACGACTCCGCCCGGACGCGCGGCCCCTGCAAGTTGCCCTAAATCCTAAACCCTAACCTTTGTCATAGTTGGGCACCCATTTGCAATTTTAAACGTACTTAAACCCAATTGGGAATATGAATTTAGAATTTAATATTATACCAACCATGAACTAGTAACCCTATGACATGCTCTCGTTGCAGGCCCGAGTCCGCCATCTCCAACAGCGTTCTCTGTAACCCGATGCATCTCCACCCTTACCGTCATATCCTAAGCCCTCAAAGCCCTTCCACCCGAGGTTTAGGGCTTAGGGCTTAGGGCTTAGGGTTTAGGGTTTAGGGTTTAGGGTTTAGGGTTTGGGTGCTTGGAGTTTGGGGCTTCGGGCTCGGAGTTTCGCAAGTTTTGGGCTTGGGCTCGAAACCTCCCAAACCCTTAGCTGCAACCCGCGTCGAGCTAAACAAAGCACTAAACCCTCTAAGGCCTGCTACCGAAGGTTTAGGGTTTAGGGTTTAGGGTTTAGGGTTTAGGGTTTAGGGTTTAGGGTTTAGGGTTTAGGGTTTAGGGTTTAGGGCTCTACTTGAACCTCGACTTCCCCAAAACCAAAGCTTCCTCTCGGCAGACCGCGTCGTGGCCTTGCAGCAGTTGGCAGCCCACCACCGAGGCGCTGTACCCCGAGGCGGGTGCAGGGTGGAGGGTTTAGGGTTTAGGGTTAGGGTTTAGGGTCAGGTGGTTTGGGTTTAGGGTTTAGGGTTTGGGGTTTGGGGTTTGGGGTTTGGGGTTTGGGGTTTGGGGTTTAGGGTATAGGGTTTAGGGTTTACGGTTTAGGGTATAGGGTTTAGGGTTTATAGGGTTCAGGGTTCAGGGTTCAGGGTTCAGGGTTTAGGGTTTAGGGTTTAGGGTTTAGGGTTTAGGGTTTACGCTGCTACCCTGATGCATGGTTTGCCCCAAATTTGCGTACCGCCTACTTCTGGGGTTTTGACAGGTTTTTTTAGGCTTAGGGTTCAGGATCTATATCAGCTTCTATCTTGGCAGGGCACATATGTCATTCGCCCGTCCTGCTTGGCCATGCACCTCCATCAACAAGGTCTGCTAGACACCTTTCGCGTGCGGCACCCTTCCCTGAAGGCGTTCACGCACTACTCTTGGTCAGGGTCAGCCAGCAGGCTCGACTCCATTTGGTGGTTGCCCTCTCCGAACCACGAACTTCAAGTCCTCAATGCGGCCATCCTGTGGAATTGGGACCGCCGCGCTGACCACGACCCGGTCATCGCCGACCTCAACCTCCAACTTCCCATGGTTGCGCCCGCGGAGCGTGCGCAAACCCCTTGTTGGAGACAACTAGTGCGCCGCCTAGATCAAGACCTCCCTGAGCACGTAGCTGCCCATGCAGCGTCACACGCGAAGGCTCTAAGACTCTAAGTGACATGCACAAGCGCTCCATGTCGCTCAGCAGATGTGGGAATCCCTCCCCTGATTTGAAGGGGTTCCCTGTCTATGGCCCCCTTTTGGGCTCTTTTACTGAAGGGCAAACGGTCTTTGAGGGTTCAGGGTTCAGTGCTTTTCTTGGGCTGAGGTCTTGGATTAGGGTTTAGGGTTTAGGGTTTGGGGCTTAGGGCTTAGGGTTCAGGGATAGGGTTTTGGCGGCCTTTGGAACCATCCTGAGCCATACGCCCCCAAACCCAAAACCCTTTTGGGGCTTATGGGGGAGTGGAAAATTTCGGTTTTGGGTGAAGCAGGGGCTCCCGAGCTGGTGTAGGGTTTAGGGTTTAGGGTTTGGGGTTTAGGGTTTAGGGTTTAGGGTTTAGGGTTTAGGGTTTAGGGTTTAGGGTTTAGGGTTTAGGGTTAAGTTGTTGGGGGTTCTGGCTATCCGGAAAGGGTTTGGGTCTTAGGGTTTTGGGGCAAATGTAATGTTGGACCCTCTGTAGTAACCCTAAACCCTATACCCTAAACCCTAAGTTGCAAAAAACAAAACCCTAAACCCTAAAGCGGGGCGGGGAAGTGCCGTTACAATGTCAAAGCTTGCTGTCCTTTCAGGGTCTCACCTCCGTTCTGGTTGTTGCAGGGCCCCTTATAAGGTCAAGCGGGGGAGGGAACACATTCAACAGGCTCTAACGCTGTGGTAGGGTTTAGGGTTTAGGGTTTAGGGTTCAGGGTTCAGGGTTTAGCGTTTAGGGTTGAGGGTTTAGGGTTTAGGGTTGGGGAAATTGTTGCCGCGAACGCTCGGTGAACAATCAGTTGTGCCGTACCAGACAGGCGGTCCTCACTTGCATCCGAAGCGTCGATGTCCTATACCCACTAGGTTCTCAAAGTCTGTGGATCCTAAACCCTAATTCCTAAACCCTAAACCCTAAACCCTAAACCCTAAACCCCGGGCGTCGGGGTGGGGCACATAACTTGCAGGGCTGGGCTCCGAGTTTAGAGCCCCTCTCTCCAACTTCGACAAGCACTGCACCCTAAGCCCTACCTTGGGGGCGAAATTTAGGGTTTAGGGTTTAGGGTTTAGGGTTTAGGGTTTAGGGTTTAGAGTTTATGGTGCTACGATCACCCCTATGAAGGTTTATGGACCCTAGGCCCTTTTAGGGTTCATGTCATTCTTCAAGGCAAAGCTTAAAGCCTGGGGTTTGCAAACCTTAGGGCTTACAACAGCAACACCGATAGCCCACTTAAACCCCAAACCCTAAACCCTAAACCCTAAACCCTAAACCCTAAACCCTAAACCCTAAACCCTAAACCCTAACGTCATGCACCGCCTGCAGGTGCCTGCAGCAACCCCGGCGCTGTTGCAAGAGGTCGCGCTCGCTTGGGCTTTACGGTGGCATGGAGCCGAAGGGCTCATTTAGGGTTTAGGGTTTTTAGGGTTTAGGGTTTAGGGTTAGGGTTTAGGGTTTAGGGTTTAGGGTTTAGGGTTTAGGGTTTAGGGTTTATGGTACTACGACCACCCCTATGAAGGTTTATGCTCTTCAGGTTTTCTGACTCTAGCATGTACGGGGTGGCTTTGGGTCAGGGAAGCTTTTTTGTAGTTCCAGGTCGCGAGAAATCACTTCCACCTACACACCTTGCACTCCCCAAAATCACCCACACCCCGGTCCGGCGCACAAATGCTCATGGAACCTGTTTGAGTATAGCTTCAGACTCAAGTGCCCTAGACCGTCAACCCCAAGCCCTAAACCCTAAACCCTAAACCCTAAATCCTAAATCCTAAACCCTAAACCCTAAACCCTAAATCCTAAACCCTAAACCCTAAACCCTAAACCCTTAACCAACTCTGAAAGCAGGTGCCTGCTGCAGCTTCAGCCACTTTGCCAGCGCTCTTGCACGAGGCCGCACCGGCTTCGGCTTCTGGGGGGCTTGTTGTATAGGGTTTAGGGTTTAGGGTTCAGGGTTCAGGGTTTAGGGTTTAGGATTTCGGGCTTATGGTTTTAGAGGTTTCGAATTCGATTTCAGCTTTTGAACCTTGACTTTTAGAACGGGGTAAGTAATCCAAAAGGCTATGTGACAGTTCTAGTCGCCAGTCAGGTGTGCCCCCTCTCACCACACCGACTCGGAGTTTTCAAACGGCAGGGTCATGAATGCAAGACCCGGTTCGTCTTTAGGGATCTAAAAATGCGCTACCTGCTACCTGAACAGAGACATTGGTTTAGGGTTTAGGGTTTAGGGTTTAGGGGTTCTATAGCCCTGGTATGGGAACTTCATTCAAGCTCGCCAACAAGAGCCCAGTTAAGGCCAAGGCTGCATGTCGAGCATGTGCCCACAAGACTAGGAAGTGTCGCAGAAGAGGTGGAGGGGTAGTCTCGAAGCCCACCGCCAAAGCGGTTTAGGGTTTAGGGTTTAGGGTTTAGGTTTATGGCTTAGGGTTTAGGGTTTGGGGTTTCGGGTTTAGGGTTTAGGGTTGAGGGCAACATCTCTACTCCTCAAAGCCTGAACGAGCTGGACCATGAACCCCACGAGCAGGTGCCTGCTGCAACTTCAGCTGCTATGCCGGCGCTGTTGCACGAGGTCGTGTCTGCTTGTCACCACACCAACGTTTAGGGTTTAGGGTTTAGGGTTTAGGGTTTTCAAGCAAAACACATTTGAACTATCAAGGCAATACTCGCGGAGTAGTGGTTGACTAGGTTTGAAGGGGCCTTACATGACGTCGCAAGCACCATAGTAGCAGCATTATTTGCTAGACACCCCTGGCACGGTAACTTGGTTCAGAGCATGTGCCCACACGCCGGGGACGAAGAAGTGTCGCATAATTAGTTGGCGGGCTACTCTCGGAGCCTAAACGCTAAACCCTAAACCCTAAACCCTAAAGCCTCCAATTGCTCCCGTAAACCTAAAACCCGCTGGACCATGATCCACGAAAGCAGGTGCCTCCCGGAACTTCAGCCGCTTTGCCGGCGCTGTTGCACGAGGCCGACTCCCGGGTTTAGGGTTTAGGGTTTAGGGTTTAGGGTTTAGGGTTTAGGGTTTAGGGTTTAGGGTTTAGGGTTTAGGGGGGGGGGGGGGGTTGGATTCTCAATGCCTCAGTGCAGTGCACGCGGAGCTGCGGTGTTCTTTTTAGGGACCTTAATTGCGCTGTCACCATCATAGCGACGTTTTTGATTTGCTATACTCTCACCCTGGCATGGTAACGTGGCTCAGTTCTTCGTAGTAAGTTGACGGGCCTATCTCTGAGCCTATACCGCCCAAGCTTCCCACTGCGACATCTCTACACCTCCAAGCATAAACCCACCAGACCCTCAATCTAAACCCTAAACCCTAAACCCTAAAAGCCCCAGAAGCAGGTGCCCGCTGCAACCTCGGCCACTTTGCCTGGACTCTTGCACGAGGTCGCGCCGGCTTGGAGAGTTTAGAGCATAGGACAGTTCCCTCCCTAAACCCCAAACCCCAAACCCTAAACCCTAAACCCCAAACCCCAAACCCCAAACCCCAAACCCTAAACCCTAAACCCTAAACCCTGGTCCCTTAGCAAGGCGCCTTGCACTTCTTAACAAGGGTTCTGAAGTATAGGCCTCGAGGCCTGATAGGGTATATTATGTATGCACGCACAGAAGGGCTCACCAATGAAAGTGCCCATACTCAGGGCTACCCTCAACCCAAAACCCCAAACCCTAAACCCTAAACCCCAAACCCCAAACCCTAAACCCCCCAACCCTAAAGGAACCACACCACCTGAAGCTCTTTGGGGCCGCGCCCGACCCCCCCCCCCAGGCTGCCAGGCAGCCCCTCGTCGCCGCGCCGCAACTCTAAGCCCATAAGGCCTACCTGGGACCCTCTTTACCGACAGTTTAGGGTTTTGGGTTTCGGGTTTAGGGTTTAGGGTTTAGGGTCTAGCTTTTAGGGTTTAGGGTTTAGGGTGACTTCCCTTTCATTTTAGTAGGTACAACACATATACGTAAAGAGGGTACCAGGTATAGACTCTAAAACCCTACACCCTACGTCAGGCCCCTAAACCCTGAAACCGTCAACCCTTTCATTCCGGGGCAGCATCTACGCAACCGCATGTAAACGGCGCGGCTTTTTGGCTGAGTTTATGCTTAACCCCCCATGAGTAGGGGATCCGAAGTATGGGCCCTAATTTAGGTCCCCTGTTATATACCACTTCCTTTGAACCCCTTTAAGCAAGGGTCAGGGACCATGCTAAGGGCCCATGGTTCCAACCTTAGACTGACGCCCGGCAAAAAAACAACGACAAAGTCCGATCAAAGCTCATGAAGCCCAGTGCAAACCCTTTAGGGTTTAGGGTTTAGGGTTTAGGGTTTAGGGTTTAGGGTTTAGGGTTTAGGGTTTAGGGTTTAGGGTTTAGGGCTGTCTAAAACCCACCCATACGCTCTATAAACACCTGCAAAGCCCCTTCCCATCTTGTGAAGCCCTGCCAATAACCCTGAACCCTCTAAACCCTCAAAATCCTTTACACCCTCTAAACCCTGAAAAAACTCTATAAACCCGCTACCCACTAAACCCTCCAAACCCCTAAGCCCTAAACCATCTAGACCATCTAAACCCCCTAAACCCCTGAACCCACAACCCTAAACCCTCTAACCCTCCAAACCCTCCAAACCCTCCAAACCCTCCAAACCCTCCAAACCCTCTATATCCCCTAAACCCCTGAACCTGAACCCTAAACCCTCCAAACCCCCTAAACCCCAAGGGTTGTAAACCCTCGAACCCTGAATCCTAAACCCTCTAAACCCCCTAAACCCCTGAACCCAGAACCCTAAACGCACAAACCCTATAAACTTGAACCCCTATACACTAAGCCCTATAAGCCCTATAAGTCCTAAACCCCCTAAACACCCTAAACCCCCTAAACCCCCTAAACTCCTGAACCCAAAACCCTACAAACCCTATAAACCCTCAAAACTGTATAAGCTCTAAAAACCCCTGAACCCCCTAAAAACCCTAAACCCCTGAACCTCCTAAACCCTAAACCCTAAAAACCCTAAAACCCTCGAAACCCCCTAAACTGAACACCTTAAGCCCCTTAAGCCCCTGAACCTGAAACCCTAGTCCCTCTAAACCCTCAAAACCGTATAAGCTTAAACCCCTGAAGCCCTAAACCTTAACCCCTAAACCCTACAAACCCTATAAACCCTCGAAACCCCTAAACTAAACCCCTTAAGACCCCTTAAACCCCTGAACCCGAAACCCTAACCCTCTAAGCCCTCTAAACCCCCTAAACCCCCTAAACCCTCTAAACCCCTAAACCCTCTAAACCCTCTAAACCCCCGAAACCCCCGAAACCCCCCAAAACCCTCTAAGACCCCTAAACCCTCTCAACCCCCGAAACCCCCTAAACCCCCTAAAACCTTCTAAGACCCCTAAACCCTCTAAACCCCCTAAACCCCCGAAACCCCTAACCCCTCTAAACCCTCAATCCCCCCCCCCTCTCCTGGGAGTAGGACACGCAGCTCTCAGCCTCAGCCAGGACTCGAAGCCACAAGAAAGGGTTGAGGGTTGAGGGTTGAGGGTTTAGGGTTTAGGGTTTAGGGTTTAGGGTTTAGGGTCAGGGGTTGGCTTAGAGGGTTTTGGGGTTTTGGGTCTTGGGGTTCAGGGTGTTGGGTTTACTTGGGGGTGAAGGGCTGTTGAGGAGTCAGGGTTTATTTGGGTGGGGTCAGGTTTTGGCCAGGGTTTAGGGTTAGATAGCAGAACCCGAAATGGGACCGCAATTCAGGGAACTGCCCCTCACATGTTCAGGAGCAATAATCAAGGATGCTTAGGGTTTAGGCTTGGGTTTAACCTAAGCCCTGCTTGGCTGCTTGTGGGGCTGGGTAGATGGGACGCTCCCGTCCTCTCCTTGGCTACAGGATGTGGGTAGTTCTGAAAATTCGGCCCCCTTTCCTATCCCTTTCCTAATTTTTGCTTATGTGCCTTTCTGGGGCCCCATTTCTGGGTAACCCTTGGATTGAGGTTCCCCAAAAGGGGACCCTCCCCCGACACTTCGGCCTTGACCGGGTTTCGTTGGGACTTAGAAACCCTAAACCCTAAAACCCTAAGCCCTAAACCCTACAAGCTAAGCCCTAAACCCTAAACCCTAAACCCTAAACCCTAAACCCTAAACCCTAAACCCTAAACCCTGAACATTCAGATTGCAGGACCTTTCAGAGGCCGATGTTTTAGTTCAAAGGGCTCCCATGCAATGCCGTCTCAGCTTGGGTGCCACTTCCCAATTGGGGTGCTGCCTCGCTGCCCCCGGTCTGGTTATGTGAGAGAAGATGCGTTCCTTGTTTTCCCCATATCAGCTTTGCTGCTCACCCCTATCCTGCAAACTTCACAACCGAAGTTGCGCGTTGAAAGGCCCCAGCAATCCGCAATGCCCGTGTCGAAGCGACACACCATATTTGAGAGCAGCTCTCTATCCAGCTTAGTCAAAGAGCTCACATGATTCACTGCGGATCACTCCAAGTGCCTTCGCTTGTTGGCACTCTCTTTGGGTGCCTTTTTGCAACCAATGATGCACGACAGCGAAATCTTGTCCCTGGGTCCTAGCTTTGGGTTTCCAGGTCCAGGCTCTGCAATCTAGCTTGTTCATATCGATCTTTTTCTTGTCGAGGTCGGGGTAGTAGCTGCAGCCAAAGCTGCTCCTTAAATTAGATCTCGCTGGAAAAAGAAAAACACATGTTTTTACTCAAAAACGACGCCTCAAAATGGGCTCTTTTAACTAGGATATGCCAAGCTGCGTTCCCTCAAATTTCTCTCCACTTGACATGCGGCCCTGAAAAAGAGGCAGGTTCGTCACGGAGAAGTTCGTGTGGCTTATGTAGGTTCCTTCGATCTGGCCGAACCTTTCAGTCAACCACGCTGGCACAGTGGAAGCATTGCTGAGCAACTTCTTGCGGTTTTCTCTGTCTTCACGAGCTGCTGGTCATATAGTCAGCAGACATAGTTGAAAGGAAAACTTCGATTCCAGTATTTGCCTAAATTCAGCGTCCAGGTCATGGAAAGAAGCCATGGCTGATGGATGAAGTAGTGCAACCAATCTAGATAAGCATACAAGCACCTACCCCGAATCGTACTTCCTAAGGAACAAGCTGCTGTAAAAAAACAGTGGGACGCATAAATGCCCCTTGCCCTCGTGTGACTAGAATCCTCTGCTATCATAGACTAATCCTCTGTCAATAACATAACTGCGTGGCCTCTGGCGACGGAGCCAGCTGCTCATGTAAGCGGTACACCAGCTCGGAAGCAGTGCGGTGTTTCACAGGCAACACGGTTGTTGAGGTAGAATGCCTTGAGAACCCTAGGCCTTATACAAATAATACCTACATTGGGGTCTAAAGTCTGTAAATGATGCCTACTTTGGGCTATTTGGAGCCTTAGGGGAATGCTTCGGTTAGTTGTACATGTCTCGCCAGTCGAGTCGTAGATGTACATGCTTTTTTTTTGGTTCGGGACACGTCAGTTCTGCAGGGACTCTTTGCTACTATCGCAAGTTTAATTCGGGGTCGTAGAACGCAAAAATATGCATAAACATCAGAAACATACATATATATATATATATCACTAGGTCATATACATGCATACATATGACATAGGAGAATATACATATATATATATATATATATATATGTACATGTATGTAAGTGTATGGATAATATATGCATATATACATAGAGAGAGAGAGAGAGAGAGACATAGAGAGAGAAACACCTTACACCCCCAACTTAGGGCACTATTGACCGACACATCAGGGATACCCCCCCCCCCCCCCCCCCCCCCCCCCCCCCCCCTTTTCGTGAGCAGGCACGGAGGTTCTAGCTTGCCCCTCCCCCCCGGTCCTCCAAAACCCCAAGACCCCACACCCTAAACCCTAAATCCCAAACCCGAAAACCTAAACCAAACCCTATCAGCCCTTTACGTCAGGACCATCGTGCCGCTGACGGCGCCAACGACGATGTGGGTTGCTCCGGCACAGGCCCGCCCGGAGGGTTTCTAAGCGGGCTTGGCAGGTGCGGGTGTAGGGCCTTGGAGGGTGTAGGGTTTAGGTTTGGGGTTCAGGGTGTCGGGTTTAGGGTTTAGGGTTTAGAGTTTAGGTTTAGGGTTCAGGGTTTAGGGTTTAGGGTTCCGGGTTTAGGCTTAGCTGGCTCTGGGGTTTTGGAAGGGCGAGTACTTGGGGCAAATCCTGAATCCTGAACCCCAAGCCCCGAAATGTTGAGGGCTTAGGGCTTGCAGGGAACATCTCCAAAGCACCCTACACCCTAAACCCTAAACCCTAACCCTAAACCCTAAACCCTAAACCCACTCTTGTGAGAGCCACCTCCCTGAGGTGCTTCCGCAGCAGGCGCTTCCGCAGCACACGCTTCCGCAGCAGACGCATCCCTCCCCGGCTGATGTCGCAGCTCTGCTACAGGGTTTAGGGTTTAGGGTTTAGGGTTTAGGGTTTAGGGTTTAGGGTTTAGGGTTTAGGGTTTAGGGTTTTAGGGTTTAGGGTTTAGGGTTTAGGGTTTAGGGTTTAGGGTTTAGGGTTTAGGGTTTAGGGTTTAGGGAGGGTTTAGGGTTTAGGGATTAGGGTTTAGGGTTTAGGGTTTAGGGTTTATAGTTTATAGGGTTTAGGGTTTAGGGTCTGAGTCTAGGGTTTAGGGTTTTAGGGTTTAGGGTTTAGGCTTTAGGGTTTAGGCTTTAGCGTTTGGGGTTTAGGGATTAGGGTTTAGGGTTTAGGGTTTATAGTTTATAGGGTTTAGGGTTTAGGGTTTAGGGTCTGAGTCTAGGGTTTAGGGTTTAGGGTTTAGGGTCTAGGGTTTATTGTTTAGGGTTCAGGGTTTAGGGTTTTTTGTTTGCGGGGGCACCGGGGTGGGTGGGTTGGGGGTGCATGGCCTGCAAGGCCGGCGGTTTTGCTTTGTACCCGCAACTCCTTTTGGTGGGGTCTTCATTCGGGTTTTTGGTGAGTGCTTATATACATTGGTGGGTCTGTGTGAACGGTGTCTCAATAAAAGCCCTACTTCAGTCAGCTTAGTCGTAGTTGCCCCTTTTTTCGTGGGTGCACCCGACGACGAAGTTGAAGCTGTAGGTGGATCTTTGCCCATGTCAGGTGCCTGTATCTGACCTGAATCCTTGGGTTTAGGGTTTAGGGTTCAGGGTTTAGGGTTTAGGGTTTAGGGTTTAGGGTTTGCGGTTTACGGTTTACGGTTTAGGGTTTCTGACCTGAGTCCTTGAGGGGAGCTCCTGTTTAATTACTAAGGAAGGCAGGGTTCCCAGTTGGTCGTCAGATTCCAGAAAACCGAAGCCCCGGCTTCCTTAAAGTTTTTCCTTTTAAGCTTTAAGGCTTCTTTAAAGACTACAGGACCGGGGCTCCCCACGGGCCAGGGCTTCCCATAATTCTGGCCCCATTCTATTAATGTGACTCCGCCTTTCCCGGCCAAAGCCCGTAAGGGGTAGCTCAGGAAAGAATGAAAATTTCTGTCCTCCAGTAAGCAATCACATAAGAAATCCTTGCTTTCTGAAGGCCCTCAGCTTCCAGAAAACCGAAGCCCCGGCTTAGCAGATGTTTCACATCGACCCAAACATCCCTGCAGAAGAAAAAAGCTTTCCGAAAGGCAGAGTTTCAAAATTTGACAACCCCCCCCAAAAAATTTCTTTAAATGTGGAGGGTTTGGCCCATACGAAATCCATCGTAATGGAAAGTAGTCTTCCGGCGGGAATCCCGGCAAAAAAAAAATCTTTAAGTATGGGGGGTTAAATTAAACAGGAGCTCGGATTAGGGTTTAGGGTTTAGGATTTAGGGTTTAGGGTTTAGGGTTTAGGGTTCCCCACCTCCTCCCCCCTTCCTTCCTCAAGATGCCAACAAGAGCCCCCGGAATTCCTGCAAAACCCTGAACCTCCTAAAGCCTCCAAATCCCAGCCCCCCCCCTCACGCAAAACCCACATGTTAACCTTTGGCACCCCAAGTCAGCCTATGCCCTGCGAGGGGGCTATAATAGCAGGGTAGCGTTTCGTGGTGGAGAAACCTGACCCAACTGCTACCTTGAGGACTGCATGAAGGCTAACAAGGCTTTGTGGTTCATGCCTTAGTAGGAGTTATAGTAGCATAGGGTATATGAGCCCATTTATAGGGTTCGTTTCGTCCCCAAGGTAACCCCAAACCCCCAAACCCCCAAACCCCCAAACCCCCAAACCCCCAAACCCCCAAACCCTAAACCCGAAACCCCGAACCCCGAACCCTGAACCCTAAACGAAGCCATCCACGAACCTTCAAGTGCCCCCCCCCCTAAACCCTAAACCCTAAACCCTAAACCCTAAACCCTGAACCCTAAACCCTAAACCCTAAACCCTAAACCCTAAACCCCCCCCCCTCCTACCCCTTCCTACGGCCGACGCCCAGGCCCAAGTCGCGCCAGGTGCGGCCGTGGGCCGCGCCATCCGTCTTCCAGGCCATCGGGTTTTAGGGTTTAGGGTTTAGGGCTGTAGGGTTTTGGGGTTTTGGGGTTTTTGGGTTTTAGGGTTTTAGGGTTTTAGGGCTTTCGGGCTCTGAGGTTTGAGGGCGTTAAGGCTTTAGGGAGTTAGGGTGTTAGGGATTTAGGGTTTTGGGGTTTAGGGTTTTAGGGTTTAGGTTTTAGGGTTTTAGGGCTTTAGGGATTTAGGGGTTTTGGGGTTCTGGGGTTTTAGGGTTTTCGGGCTTTAGGGTGGTAGGGTCTTAGGGCTTTAAGGCTTTAGGGAGTTAGGCTTTGAGGGTTTTAGGGTGTTAGGGTTTTAGGGTT
Organism: Symbiodinium natans; assembly: GCA_905221605.1. Classification (NCBI taxonomy): domain Eukaryota; class Dinophyceae; order Suessiales; family Symbiodiniaceae; genus Symbiodinium; species Symbiodinium natans. Next base: position 2,620,802 of record CAJNDS010000001.1, read on the forward strand.
GTGGGGTTTTGGGGTTTTGGGGTTTTGGGGTTAAGGGTTTTTAGGGTTTTAGGGCTTTGGGGTTTTAGGGTTTTGAGGTTTGAGGGCTTAGGGTTTTAGGGCTTGAGGGTGTTAAGGTTTTAGGGCTTTGGGGGCTTTGGGGTTTAGGGCTTCAGGGCTTCAGGGTTTTAGGGTTTTAGAGTGCCAGGGTTTTGTGAGTCTTGGGGTCTAGGGTTTAGAGCCCCGCAGGGTTTGGGGTTCAGGGTTAATTAGGGAGTTTCGGGCCGGGCCTTTAGGGATTGTGGTCTGGCTCGTCAGCACCGAAGGTAAAGTAAGACGAGGGTTTGGGGTTTAGGGTTTCGGGTTTAGGGTCATTGGAGAACTGAAGTAAGCAACAGCATCCTAATTCTACAACCCCGTACATACTGCAAACCCGAAGAAATCCACTTTTTTATGAACACTATCTATCTACTGTGGCTGTCACAATCGTCTATCTGTCTGCCTATCTGTGTCTCTCTACTCGATACACAAATGTATATAATTATATATATATACATATATATATATATAGAGGCAGTTCGTTTTCCAATAAGAACCCCATATTTTGGGCTACCCGAAACGGAACCAGTTTGGAGAGCTGCATTAAGCAAAACATGTAGCCCGCCAGTGGCACACCCTTGCGCGGCTGGAACTTCCAAACAGGAATTATTGCTACCGGGCGGGCACCCTAAACCCTGCACCCTGCACATCGAAGCCTACAATATCATGACATCTTGAGCATTAGCCTAAACCCTAAGCCCTAACCCCTAAACCCTAAACCCCTAGCCCTAACCCCTAAGCCCTAACCCCTAAACCCTAACCCCTAATCCAGAAAGGTTAAAGCCTAAGCCCTAAACTCTAGGCCAAGGCACGCCCTAAACCCACACCCCTACACCCTAACCCTAAACCACAAACGCCTAAACCCCAAACGCTAAACCCTAAACCCGATACCTTAAACCCTAAACCCTAAACCTTACCAAAGCCCCAAAAGGTGAAGCGACAAGAGCCCTAAGCCCTAAACCTTACTGAATCCGAAGCCCTCAACCGTGCACAACTTTGCCTCAACCACCCCGAACACCCCAAAATGGACCTTCAACTGCACATTCAAACACCCCCAGACGAAACAGCCCAAACCCGAAACCCGACCAAATCGAGAACCCTCAACCCTACGGTGCCTAAACGCCTCCCGAAAAGAAGTAGTTTTACACAGGTGCTTCTACTAATAACAGTAGCCAAACCCCAAACCCTAAACCCTAAACCCTAAACTGGGACCGACAGGCGCCAGCGAGGTGGACTGGGTTCCGTGGCTGGGCCTCGATGTTTGCGTAGGCTTGCAGTTTCGGGTTTAGGGTTTAGGGTTCAGGTTTCCATATTCCTTCGGAAGGTCCGAAACCCTAAGCCCTAAACCTCCCTTTAAAAAAAAAATCAAACCAACCCTAAACCCTAAACCCCAAACCCTAAACCCTAAGGAGGGGTTGGGGAGGCTTGGGTCTCGGGTCTCGGGGACTCAGACCCAGAATGGGCGCTTGGCTTTTTCCCGTTTTTGTCGGGGTTGGGTTCCCCTTTACCATCCTCTTTAAACAAAAAAGGGCGGCCTTTCTGGTTCCCTAAACCCTAATCCTAAACCCTAAACCCTAAACCCTAAACCCTAAACCCTAAACCCTAAACCCTAAACCCTAAACCCTAAACCCTAAACCCTTGGTTCTTGGGATTTAGCCAAGGGCTTTGAGGCATAGAGTGTCGCGACCGCCTGCTCCTGCAGTCAGCCACCGCCCAACCTGCCTGCCCCAAGGCTAGAAGTCCGGCCCTTCTCAACTCCTCAGCTTCTGTCCTACCATCAACTCCGAACCCCAAGCCCTCAACCCTCAACCCTCAACCCTAAACTAACCCTAAACCCTAAACCCTAAACCCTAAACCCTAACCCTAAACCCTAAACCCTAAACCCTAAACCCTAAACCCTCAGTCAGTCCTAAAGCCTGAAACCTGACCTCCAGAGCCTGCAGGGCTCCTCCCCCCCCTCCCCCTCCCCCCCCCCTCCCCCTCCCCCCCCCCTCCCACCCCCCCCCTCCCTCCCTCCCCCCCCCCCCCCCCCCCCTCCCCCCTCCCCCCCCCCTCTCCCCCCCCCTCCCCCCCCCCTCCCCCCCCGCCCCCCCAAAAAGGGCACAGCTATGGGCCCAAAATGGGTAGCTCCAAACATACACAAGACCCCTAAACTTTCGGGTTCAGGGTTGGGGTTTAGGGTGTAGGGTTTTGGGTTAGGACCGTTGGTCGCTTGGCTTTAGCCCTGTCCGCTGGTTTTAGGCTGGGGCGTTGGTTAATCCCCTCCCCCTAATACTACACCCCCCCCCCCCCTAAATTTAAGTATATTTTTCCCGGACCCTGCCGGCACCCAGCCCAATACTAAACCTGTTTGAGAATTAGGGGGCAGGGGTTCAGGGCCTTCGCCCTTGAGTTGAGCCATTAGGGTTCAGGGTTTAAGGCAGAAAGGGTTTAGGCCCCCCCCAATTTTAACTCGTTTGCGGGCCCAGGCGAATTTCAGATTTAGGGGGGGGGTGGGAAGAAGGGGGGGGGGGGATTTAGTATTAGGGGGGAGGGGATTAATGAGGAGTTTGTTGCTTTAGGAAATCAAGCTTTTGGCTGTTTGGAGGTGTAGGGTTTCGGGCTTAGGGTTTAGGGTTTAGGGCTTGTTTGGAGTTTAGGGTTTCAGGCTCAGAGCCAGTTCAACTTCTGAAGCTGTTCTGACCGGGTAGGCCCTGGGGTTTAGGGTTTCGGGTTTAGGGTTCTTGTTCTCGGCATTTACCCTAAACCCTAAATCCCAAACCCTGAACCCTAAACCCTGAACCCTGAACCCTGAATTTGAAAGGATCACAACAAGTAGGCTGCTTTGTCGGAAGGCTTCAGTGGCCAACCTGGACAAGCCCTGCTCAGCCCTAAGCCTTACACCCTCAACCCTAAACCCCAAACCCTAAACCCCAAACCCTAAACCCTAAACTCTTAACCTTTAAACCCTCAACCCTCAACCCTCAACCCCAAGCCCTAGGCAGATTCCGCAAGAGGGCGACATCTCGAGCATTCACGCCGTGGGCCCGGCGCGACGGTTTTTGGAGATTTAGCCGTTTGTGGGGCTCGGCGCTTTGCCGCAGTCCCTCGTGCAGGTCCTTTTCTTAATAGCCCCCAAAACCCTAAACCCTAAACCCATTTAAAAAACATCACTCCGATCGGGTGCGAGTGGAAAGGTTTATAGGGCATTATAGGGCTTTTGGGCTTAGGGTTCCAGGGTCTTTAGGGACCGTCCTTCTCACTTCGCACGGGATTGGACTAACCGCCTGCATGCCTTCCATGGATGGATGTATTGGGGCTTGGGATACTTGGAGGTTCATGGTACTTATTGACCAGTTATAACTGTACTTCTAACGCACTGAAAGGCCCCTAAGTGCCCTAATATGGCTATAAGTACAGTTATAAGTACGGTTATAATTGGTTAACAAGTACCATGAACCTCCAAGTACTCTTACAGCCTGGGAGCCTCTCACCTGGCACGATCATGGGTTTCCCTACTTCCCCCCTCTTTGCTCCCCCGTCCAGGTTCCGCCCTTCAATATCCTTAATTCGGCCTAGTTATCCCTAAATAGCCTTAGTCATGGGGGAACCTAGAGGGGGTAGTAGCCCTAAACCCTAAACCCTAAACCCTAAACCCTAAACCCTAAACCCTAAAAAGAGTAAAGAGGGGGGGGGGGGGGTAGTAGGGGAAAACATGAAGTGATCGCCCTCGCCGCTGCTCATGGGGAAGCCACAAGACCCACCGCGGCCAGCGCATCTACCCAGAGACTCCAAAACCCCTTAATTAAGCAATATACCTTAAATTATAGTAGGAACCCTAATATGATTTAAGGTACTCCACAACCCCTTAATTAAGCAATATACCTTAAATTATAGTAGGAACCCTAATATGATTTAAGGTATATTCCTTAATTAAGGGGTTTTGGAGTCTCTGGGTACAGGGCCGTCTTGTGGAGGAAGCCCTGAAAAGCCGAAGGGCGGGGCCTGGAGCTTCAGGGTTTAGGGTTTAGGGTTTAGGGTTTAGGGTTTAGGGTTTAGGGTTTAGGGTTTAGGGTTTAGGGTTTAGGGCCAGCGCATGCCTGGGCCAGAGCGAGATCTGCTGCCGATGGTTGTTTCGGCTGGGGCATTTAGGATTTAGATTTAGGGTTTAGGGTTTAGGGTCTAGGGTTTTGGGTTTTGGGTTTTGGGCGCAGCCGTGCTCCACGGTTGCTGAGGGAACCTGCGACGCACGTAGCTAGGGCCGAGGCCAGGTTTAGTTTCCACGGGACTAACCCTTAAACCTGAGGGTCCGTACCCAAATAGGGCATACAGGGGCGTTAAAGTACCTCCTATTTAGGGACGTTAGGGCCCAAGTACCTAATAATGAGGTACATGGACCCTTAGGGTAATGCCTACGTTCATGACCCATGGAGAGTTCCAAGCCTTTTATCCGTAGACAAAAAGCACCTGCACGTTAACATCGTCAGCTACCCGTTAAAACCCAAGAAGCCCCCAAACCCCTACGAGCCCCTATTCAACCTTCATTTAAGCAAAAGGTCGCCAGCATGGTACATGCCGAAGAGCCCTAAACCCTAAACCTACGTAGGCCCGGAGCCCTTCAAGCTCTACAGCCGAGAAGTTAGCTTAAGGAAGGGTTTAGGGTTTAGGGCTTAGGAACCAAGAATATCGAAAGTTGTCATTCTAAGTCATGAATTGCCCTGTAGGGCTCATTTTTGTATTCTTTTGTGTTCCTGAAGCAAATCCTAACTGATACCCAGGTTCTGTCACCCCAGCCGATGGCAGAGAAAGAGCGAGAGGATGGCAGCCAGCAGGAGTCGGCTGGCATCCGTCTCGTTGGCTTGGGGCTTGGGATTTCGGGTAGCATATGCACATGTGGCCAGGAGGTGTGCGCATGCGCACACACACACACATATATATATATATATATATGTATATACATATACATATATATATATATATATATATATATATATATATATGTATGTATGTATGTATGTATGTATGTACGTATGCTTGCATACATGCATGCATGATGCATGCATGTATGCATGTATGCATGTATGCATGTATGCATGTATGCATGCATGCATGCATGCAGGTATGTATGTATGTATGTATGTATGTATGTATGTATGTATGTATGTATGTATGTATGTATGTGTGCATGTGTGTGTTGTGTTTTCTCAGAACGCTTGTTGTTTCATGTTTTTTTTTATTTTCGAACATGTCGACGTAGTTGTATGTCTGTATTCAGATACTTCGATAGATTGGTAGCTGGAAATAAAAGAAGTGTGTATACCATAAATTGTTTGTTTGTTTGTTTGGTTGGTTGTTTGTTCGTTTGTTTGTTTGTTTGTTTGTTTTGTATTCGAAAATGCATACATCAATTCAGAACAACGGACAACAAACAACGGAACAACGGACAACAAACAACGAACTGTTGTGTATGTGTATATATACGTCTGTAGACCTGAAGCTTTATCTCCAGAACCCTAATGGCCTTGTGGTGTGTACAGCTATACTGGAGCCCCTCGCGTAATTCAGGCTCACGGCTGCGGGTTTGGGGGGTTGGTGGATTTGGTTGTTTTTTCTTCGGTTTTGTTTGGCTGTTGAGTCTTTGTATGGCTTCAGGCTTTTCGGGTTTGGGGGGGGGGGGGGTGTAGGACTATTTCCATAAGAAGGGCTCTCACACACAAAAGAAATTCGCGCCGTAAACAGGACATCCTGGAGCATTGTCGAGACACCGCGCACTCTCAGCGGTGCTTATCTGTTGGCATCCAGAGCGGGCTCTCCTATTCTCGTTTGAATATTCTGGATAGCCCTAAACCCTAAACCCTGAACCCTAAATCCTAAACCCTGAACCCTTAGCCCTGAACCCTGAACCCTGAACCCTAAACCCTGAACCCTTAGCCCTAAACCCTGAACCCTGAACCCTAAACCCTAAAGCCAGGAGCCCCTAGAAACCTGGTAAGCCACAAGGGCTCTGCACCCTTTCTATCTCCAGGCTGCTCTGGGACACTGGTGTTCCTAACCCTAAGGGTCCATGTACCCAAATAGGGAATACTTGGGCCTTTAGGGCCCAAGTACATAATGACAAGGTCCATGGACCCTTAGGGTAAGACGGGGATGCATCCCAGACACCTGCGGGGACCACACTCTGTTTACAGTAAGGCTGAGGGTTTAAGGTTAAGCATTTGGGGATATTTAGGGTTTAGGGTCTAGGGTTTAGAAGGTTTAGGGTTGAGGGCCCAGAGCCTGCGTGAGCAGAAATACTGGTCCATGTGTTGTAAGTTATAGTTGGCTTGTGGGGTTTCAGGTTTAGGCTTTAGGGACCTTGAGCTCCCAACCCCTAAAACCCTGAAATCCTGAATGCTAAGCCCGAAAGTCTAATTTAACTTGTGATGAAGACCCAAAGCTGGAGAAACATGCAGGCCTTAACAGCCCCTACGCCTGCTGCGAGCGTTCGGAACGGAATGTCGTTCCAAGCCTACACCCTAAACCCTAAACCCTATAAGCTCTGATAGGGCACTTTGGGCCCCTTACACCGCCCCCCTAAACCCTAAACCCAAAACCCTAAATCCTGAACCCTGAACCCTGAATCCTAAACCCTGAGAACCTTTAGCACTTAAAACCCTTTATCCCTTTAAAACCCTTCAAAACTCTTGAAGCCCTTAAATCCCTTAATGCCTTTAAACCCCTTAAACCCTTAATGCCATCAATACCCTTCAAACCCTTAAATCCTTGAACCCTTCAACCCTTCAAACCCTTCAACCCTCATTAAGCTGTGCACCCGAAATCGAAGAGCCCAAACCCCAAACCCCAAACCCCAGGTTTAGGGTTTAGGGTTTAGGTTTAGGGCCTAAACCCTAAACCCTTCCTGGCTTTTCTGCCAGGAAGCTCGTGAAGCAGCTCGCTTCAGTGCTAAAAGGCCTTGAGGCGGACGTAGAGAGCGGGGACTCCCAGAAGGACGCTTCAGGGTTGGGGGTTCAGGGTTTAGAGTTTAGGGTTTATGTTTAGGGTTGAGGGCTTAGGGTTTTGGGGTTTTGGGGGGTGTAGGTGTAGCTTAAAGATGTGGGCTCGTCTTCCTTTATGGTGTACGCTACTACAATAGCAACTGTCACGGGGAAGGGTCCCCCTTAAACCACAGAGACTGAGACAGAGACAGAGACAGAGACAGAGACAGAGACAGAGACAGAGACAGAGACAGAGACAGAGACAGAGACACTCACTCTCACACTTGCACTCACACCCTCGCACTCACGCTCACACGCACAGCAAAGCGCATCATGGCCCTCAACCCGAAGCCCACACTGTGCCCCGGGGAGGCAAAAGTTGGAGCCTGTGAAGCGCACGGGGCAACTTCCTTGGTAGCGACATGAACCCTAAACTTGGGGGGGGTCATATACCCTAAACCCTAAACCCTAAACCCTAAACCCTAAACCCTAAACCCTAAACCCTAAACCCTAAACCCCAAGCCCTAAACCTAAACCCTAAACCCTATACGCTATACTACTATAGCACCCTTATGAAGGTTCATGGACCATACACCCTTTTCATCAGGGTTCATTTCGTCCATGAGGTTCCTGCGCCCCGAATCACCTTTAGTCCTACGTAGGCCACACTGATGCACTAATATGGCTTAGGCGTTTTACATACCCCAAGCCCCCTCAACCACACTCTACACTACACATCAAGAGTACGGGTTTATAAGTTTTAAGGGTTTAGGGTACTAACCCAACAGCCCCCTAGCAACTGCAGAACGCCAGCAAGAGCAGTGGGAGCGTCAGTCTTTGTTCCACTTTCTGAGTGACCCTACGACATGCCCCCCAAAACCCCTAACACTAAAGTATTACAATCGTATAATAGTAAAGCATAATTACAATTACACAGATTTTTATTATTCATATTGTTAAACGAACTGAAGAACGTAACAAACATGAAATACAGCCAAACCTGAACTCTAGGCCCCATAGTCCACAGCCCGCCAACCTCTGAACCACCACTCCCCCAAAGCCATGCGGAACAAGCTGCTGGAAACCTATATCCTAAACCGCCGAACTCATTCAATAGGGCTTCATAAAGGGGCCTTAGATGGTCGGTATCTATGGGGTACAAGTGGGTTTAGGCTTTCGGCTTAAAGGCACCTACGGGGTGACAGTGTGGGTTTTGGGTTTAGGTTAGGGTTTAGGGTTTAGGGTTTAGGGTTTAGGGTTTAGGGTTTAGGGTCTAGGGTCTAGGGTTTAGGGTTTAGGGTTTAGGGTTTAGGGTTTCGGGTTTCGGGTTTAGGGTTTAGGGTTTAGGGTTTAGGGTTTAGGGTTTAGGGTTCTTGAGTTTGCAGAGGTCGGCTTCAAGCCTCAATCCGACGACTCGTGAGCTTGACGTGTAGGGCTTGACTATGAAGTTTTGTTACGTCAAGCAGGGAGGGTTGAGAAACTTCTTCCAGCAGTTGAAATTTTCCTAAACCCTAAACCCTAAACCCTAAACCCTAAACCCTAAACCCTAAACCCTAAACCCTAAACCCTACACCGCATAAACGGGTGTCAAGAGCCAACTTCGCAAAGGCCTCCGCCGCGAGAATCACAGCCTCCGGAAGACGGTGCTGGCTGCAGTCCCGTCGGGGCGCCTACCAGTGGTTTGAAAGAGAAGCCTACCCTTTTAGTTGCGGGGTTTAGGGTTTAGGGTTTAGGGATTAGGGTTAGGGTTTAGGGTTTAGGGTTTAGGGTTTAGGGTTTAGGGTTTAGGGTTTAGGGTTTAGGGTTTAGGGCTAGAGCCCAGAGTAGGCCCTTCTTCCCATTTTTTGAGGGTTTAGGTTCCCTTATTAATAAGCCCCTTTTAAACCAAAGAGGGCACCCTTTTCATTCCGAGGTTCCCCTAGCCCCTAAACCGAAACATTAAACCCTAATACTTCGTATCCCTAGACCCTAAACCCTAAACCCTAAACCCTAAACCCTAAACCCTAAACCCTAAACCCTAAACCTTTGGGGTATCTCACAAACTCAGGTCCGGGAAGAATCATGACGACAGCAGGCCCTGAGCTGCCATTGAGCACCTGGTCGGTGAGAGGGTTTAGGGTTTAGGGTTTAGGGTTTAGGGTTTAGGGTTTAGGGTTTAGGGTTTAGGGTTAGGGTTAGGGTTTAGGGTGTGG